>CM044438.1:64498095-64516333 GCA_024363595.1 Xenopus borealis
ATTCCACGGACACAGGGACTGGACGCAGAGACACTTGAACTTTATTATATAGGATAGGTTACATAGAAGTCTGTGTGGTTGTATCTGTGAGGGTGCTTTGCATTGCCTGCACCAAAACTTTTACAGCTATGGCATTGATGCTCAAGCAGATAAAGATTTGTATATTTCTACACGTGTACTGTTAGCGGTTGTATAGGTGTGTTTCACCTCAGTTCACATTTAAGGTTAGCAACATGACATTTTGATCCATTTGGTATCCAAGGAATGGTCAAAACAGCCTTCAAGGTCAAAGTGAAAACCTTGCTACACTTCACTCATATTCATTCTATTGATGGAAATACTCCAGTTCTGTATATGTCTATGTCTTGTCTTTAATGAATTATAAAACATACATACTTTGTTTGCTGTACATGGATAAGATGCTTCTATGGTCTGAAACCATTTGCCACAAGTTGACTTTATGATTTTATCAAATTAAACATCCATACAGTAGAACTGCTTGCGAGAGGTGGCCTTGTGTAAAATTCTTTTATGCTTCTTTGGATAGTTCTTGCATTATGTGTGGACTCCAGGAAGTACATAAGTACTTTTATAGCACTATCTTGTGCTTAACGTCCATTAAAAAAACTTATCATACACAGATACATGTACTTCAAGAAAAGTAATAAACTGCAATATGCTGCATATTTCTTCCCTGTGTTTGATAACGATCTTTTGATTTTTATTTTGACAGAAAATTCTGAGCTGCTAGTACAAAGTGAAACAGGAAAACAGGATATTGGGCAACTGCAAGATAAGAACAGGGGTGATAAGCACAAACAGAATTTAAAATCAGAGTTTAAAACTCAGAGCGAAAAAATTACCCATCTGTCCCTTAAAGTGATAAGGTCAGATTTAAAGATTTTACAAGATTGTGTAAGACAGCTTTAGACAGCTTTCTTTGTAAAAAGAAATACAACAAACAATATAAAAACATAAATATTTTAACATTAAAAAAATTAAGCAGGAATGGGTGGGACCCTTAATATCAGGGGGTCAGCTGGTTTATGAGAACAAAAAAAAAAGCTGAGATACTGAACTCGTATTTTTCATCTGACTAAATGTTTGCTTTGCCTTCCCTATATGCTTTCCCTCCCTGTGCCATCCCTCTGTGCCTTCCTTTGTGCTTTGCCTCCATGTCTGTGCCTTCCCCCCATGCTATGATTCCCTGTCTGTGCCTTCCCTCCGTGTCTTTGCCTTCCTTTAGAGCCTTCCCTCTGCGCTTTATCTTCTGTATGTGCTTTCCCTGCCTGTGCCATCCCTCTGTGCGTTCCTTCGTGCTTTGCCTCCGTGTCTGCAGGGACGGATTTACATAGCGGGCACCCCTAGGCCCACTGCCATTCGTCTCCCCCATACTCTGCCCTTTATTCACAAATTTTCATCATCAGGACCGTAGTAAATGGCATTGGCACATGGGAAATTTAAAAACTAATGTATCTGCTGCATATGCCCAGTGTTTCTGAATCAATGTGGGTGTGGCTGGGCAACATGCCACCCCCTAAAATCCTGCCACCCTAGGCACGGGCCTAGGTGGCCTTTCTACAAATCTTGGCCTGCGTGTCTGTGCCTTCCCTCCACGCTTTGCCTTCCAATATGTGCTTTCCCTCCCTCTGTGCCTTCTTCCGTGCTTTGCCTCCGTGTCTGTGCCATCCCTCAGTTCTTTGCCTTTCATCCCTGTGCTATTGCTCCACGCTTTGCCTTCCATGTGTGCTTTCCCTCCATGTCTGTGCCTCCGCTCTGTGCTTTCTCTCCGTCTGTAACTTCCCTCCGTGCTTTGCCTTCCGTAGGTGCCTTCCCTCAGTGCTTTGCTCAGCGTGTCTGTGAATAGTAAGGCAGTGATTTTCAACCTTGTGCCTCCAGCTGTTAAGAAACTACAAGTCCCACAATGCATTTGCCTGACTGTGGCTGTCAGACTCCTTCATTGCATTGTGGGACTTGTAGTTCCTTAACAGCTGGAGGCACAAGGTTGAAAATCACTGTAGTAAGGCACAAACCTCTTGTAGTCGTCAAACAATAAGGCATATGCTTACCATCACCCATACCACATATGATAAACAGTGCTCCAGTGGCTCCTCTAGAATACAGAAGGCAGGTGGAGGTGATTTCACTTGTTCCCTGTGTGTTAATTGCTGAGGAATGCAGAAGTCTCAAATGCTTTCCCGCCTTTCTTCCTGAAGCGCTTCTCCTGGACAGTGCGCATGCGCGAGATTTAAGCCCCTCAGAGGCTCGATGACATTGGATTTTACTGGATAAACTCAAAATGGTGCTTTTCAGATAAGCTATTTTCAAGAGTAAGAAAAAATAAGTTTATAAACAAACAATAAAACTTACTCTTAACGGTTGGTCTCTTTAAGTGAATTTCAGACAGTATATGCATATCTTAGAAAAGTGACAGGTCCTCTTTAAGTGATATATCTATCTATAAATATATTAGGGGATCATATAATAATCTCTCTAATGCTTTATTTTTCAGTAGGTCTTTCTAGCTGACACAAGATCACCCATTCCGATTAGAAAAAAGAAGGTTCCGCCTAAATATTTGGAAGGGTTTTTTTTCAGTGAGAGCTGTGAAGATGTGGAATTCTCTCCCTAATTCAGTCATACTGGCCGATACATTATATACTGTTGGATGACTTTTTAGCAAGTGAGGGAATACAGGGTTATGGAAGATAGCTCATTATACAAGTTGATCCAGGGACTAGTCTGATTGCCATCTTGGAGTAAGAAAGGAATTTTATCCCCCTCAGACAAATTGAGAGAGAGGCTTTTCTTTGTAAAGATTGATATGCTTTATTCACAATGCATTTCCAACGTTTCGGCCCCAAGGATAAAGGCCCCAATATGGGCCGAAACATTGGATATGCATTGTGAATAAAGCATATCAATCTTCACAAAGAAAAAGGAGTGCAAGTCCATTTGCTATGCTACATATATATCCGGACTTCACTGGATTAAATCGGGTGCAGGGTCAAAAGTTTTATGTATAAATATGTGCACTCCAAGTCTGTGATCAATTAATTTTTATTGTGCATATCTCATACTCAAACATTAAAACTTCACCATTGAATTTTTTCAAAGGGCTTTTCGATCGAAAATGGACCTATTTTGATCAAATAGGTCCTTTTTTCGATTGAATAGAAATCTTTCCAATCGTTTTATGGCATTGTTGTGCAAAATCCTTCGATTTCCTAGGACTTACAAAACATTTTGAGGACAGGTTCTAGGAGGTCCCCCATACAATAAAATGCTAATTTGGCAGCTTTAATGTGGTGGTGGTGGTGGTAGTAAAGTATTGACTTTGAAGGGTTTTAAAGGGACAGTACTTCGAAAATTCTAATTGTTTTCAAATTTTTTTCAATTTGAATAAAATTTTGGCCTATAAATTACTTACAATTCAAATTTTATTTGAATGTTCACTTCGACCCTTCGTAAATGAAGTAAAAAAGTGGGTGGGACAGGAATTTAATTAAAGCATGTTTTGTCTGTTCCCTTTGTGGAACACATATGCATTCCATTTACTAGTGCAAATGCATAAATGCAATACCATGAAGCTGTAGTCATATCCCAGTTACTTCCTTGCAAGCATTCTATAGCCAAAATCTCTCGATACAAAGAACACAAAGAGACAGATAGTAAAAATATATTTAATAAGTTTGTGCAGGTATGCAGACAAAATCAGGAAGAACAGCGGCAAAATACAAACAGTGCAAAATGAAGGGGGGGGGGGAAGCAACTTATGAAATGTGACCAGTAATCATTTGTGAATCTTAGATGAATTTACATTCAGTTAAAGCTCAGTAATGGACACGTATACATGTAAAAGTAGAACTACTTAGTTTTAAGCATCAGAATGAAAAATCTTGTGCACAGAAAATGCTGCCTACTATCTATATACAGGATGCTACACTGAGAGAAGCTTGGCAATGGCATTGGTTTTTTGAGAATACTTTTGGGAGCTGGATACCAGTGATTTATTGGAGGGTAGAGTAACAGCATGTGCTAAACTGACCACTACATTGTAATTGAGCTATATATAACAAATCTCTATATATACAAAGACTAACACGTAGTACATTTAAGGTCATGCTTTGGACACATTGGTTATTCCTGAGGTGTCTAAAACATGTGAGGCTACTGGGGAGAGAGAGAGACCCTCCTTCTAGAATTCTGGCTCTTGCTTGTCTTTAGGTACTCTGCTGCTGCAAACTGTAGTCAAAGTAAGCTGGAAAGCAGAAATCAGCAGTTCCCATAACTCTATACTCTTTGCACTGAAAAAGCACACCCGGTTTTCCTGAATACTTAATGTCTCTGGGGGTTATTTACTAAACTTTAAATGCCCAAAAAAAAAAAAAATTTTTGTTATAAAATCTAAATTTAGTGAATTTTTCGTGATTTAGTCTACCCAGAAAAAGTTGGAAAAAGTTTGATTCCGAAAACTCGGCATCTCAGACCTGTCGAAATTGCCTATACGTCAATGGGAACATACCCAAAGTTACATTAATCTGCGCTGGGTTTCGGGCAAAAATCAGAAAAAAAAATTAGAGGTGAATTTTCACAATTTTTTTCCCCGGCAAACAAAATTTTCAGGAAAGTGTATTGATAAATAAGGCGAAAACCCTGTGCGGATTTGGTCGAAGTGGTTGTCCGGAAATATGGAGATAAATTTGGACTTTGATAAATGAGTCTCTAAGTCAGGGCTCCCTAATCTTTTTTACCTGTGAGCAACATGCAGATGTACAAGGAGTTGGGGAGCAACACAAGCATGAACAATGTTCCTGGGGTAGTGCTGTAAATGGCCATTTGGTAGCTCCTATGTGGACTGGCAACCTATAGGAGGCTCTGTTTGGCAGTGCACATGATTTTTATGCAACCAAAACTTGGCCAGGAATTCAAAAATAAGCACCTGCTTTGAGGCCAATGGGAGCAACAGCCAAGGGGTTGGGGAGCAACATGTTACTCACAAGCGACTGGTTGGGGACCATGGCTTTAATTCTTCTCAATGAAACATGAACAACCAACAAAAATGAATGAAATGAACTGTGACAATAAAAATCTACTAATGTATATAGTGCCAAACACAGCAACTAACTGTTTCAGTAGATACCCAGGACACTGCAAGCCTACAGGATGCGAGAAAACCCTACAACTACCTACCCAAAACTGCATCCCCCTTCATGCTGCACTCCTAACCATCACCTTCCCAAAACATATACCAATATTAAATAAGATTTAAAATGACCCCAATGAGGGTCGAAACATCGGATGAGCGATAATAAACACATTGATTCTTCACGAGACATGGAGTGCTGGCCCTTCTATTAATGTGAAGATTATATATATATATATATATATATATATATATATATATATATATATATATATATATATATATATAGTTATATAGTGAATAACCTATAACTAGGGATGCACCACATCCCTTATTTGTTAAAGATCTGGCGAAATATGGAAACATCCTAATTTGCATATGCAAATTAGAGGCGGGAAAAAGTATGTTTTACTTCCTTGTCTTGATACAAAAAGTCATGCAATTATCCTTCCCACATCTAATTTACATATGCAAATGAGGATTCAGATTCAGTTTGGCCACACACAAGGATTCTGCAGAATCTGAGAATTTTAAAGCTAAAATGTGTCATAAATGATCATTTTGCAAGCGGATGCAATAAAATAAATGAATTTGTATGTTTCACAGATAAGATAGTAAAATGCATAAGTAGACATTACCTATGCTGTACCTATGAATATCCCACGTGTAAGGGCTCCTCCATTCCCTTCAGTCCAGAAATGTGCACTGGCTTAGACTGGGAGACTACAAATGCACCTAACAGCTAATGGATTATAATAAAACTTCATACAATGCACTACATATAAATGTAAACTGGCACAACCTCTGTTTCCCACACTACAGAATTGCATATATCTTCAACATTTGTGGAGGAGAAAAAAACCAAACAAAACCTAACTTTTTCCACTCCAAATCTGCAATTGTACTATAGAAATAAAAAGTAAGTAGTTTTAAACAAAGTTAAACTTTTAATTTAGCAATCAGGTTGATGTTTGTCCAAATCATCAAAAAGTATGGTTTCTAAACAGACTCTTCGAATATTAATCCCATAAATGAATATTTTTGGGCCCGGTTTAACCATGCATAATTGTTCCCTTAATAAAAAAAAAAAAAAAAAAAAAAAAAAAACACTTTCTGGTGGGAGGGGGTAAAGTATTAAAATAAATTACATATTCTCACTTAACTGTTACACCAGATCGGTGAACCCCTAGCTGTGGCTCTCCATCCATTGCCAAAATAAAACGGTCAATGCACCCACACAGCCATAGTTGGGACCTGTGGTTTAGCAACAAGGAGCAAGTCACAGGTCAAATGATCAACCAATCAGGAAATAGAAATGATCAAAGATGTGCACTTGAAAGATGAATTGAAACATGCACACTTCTAACTGCACCATTCACAAGCACTTGCAACTTAAAAGGACCAAGAGTGGGAAACGACACAATACAGGCAAATATATAACGGACGTACCAGCAATTGGCTCGTGCCAGAATTGCACAATGTGTGAACGATGGAAAATTGTACAATGTGACGAGATTAAAACCTGCCAAGTGATACTTCTTAACTCATGGATTAAACAATCGTGAAGAAAAGAAAAATGTAAACATCAAAGTGAGTCAAAAGAAGCCTATTTTAGCAAGGACATACAACTTTCAGAATATTCCTTTATCATAATAAAAGTTTTATCAACTGTACACGTTAAGAAAATTATACAAGCTTTGTTTAAGAAAGGGCAGTTCAATCAAAACATAGGCAATGTAAAAATCTTTCAAAAGCTACAAAGAGATCTGGAAAAATACAGAATGTATCTTTTTCAACCCAGATAGGAATAGGAAAGACATCATTGATGTCAATAAATTACATACACAAACCTCATTTGGTTTATTTTTAACATCTACCTAAAAAAGTTATACCAACGACTTTCAGGGTTAATAATTTTCACTTCAATTGCTCTAAGACATAGTCTGGAAGAAATGGTTTCATTTCCTGTAAAGAATGTTAACATAAAGCCAAACTGTATTCACACTGAACTTCTGCTTAACATCTCTGCTTACATTTCCAAAAGGGCTTCAAAAATGTCACGATTCACAAAATATTTCACTCTTCTGTGGGGCTCATGTGCATGGGACAAATAGAAAAATAATACAAAAAAAATTACTTGTTAAATAATTTAATAACCCTGAAGTTCCAAGATCCACAGAATTTTTTTCCACCCGCCAAAAATTCATTTTCCTTCAAATCTGCAAAATGTTTAAACCTCCCCCCGAGAAAACACTTCCTGAGATAATTCAGATGATCCTGTACTTTCCTTCCCGGGACTGTCTGTACGTCGCCTTTTGATTGGCCTTTCATTTTTATCATCTAGATTTGTGTCCGTCTTTTCACTTAGATGACTAAATCTGGCACCACCAGTAAGGTTTTCACGGTTATACCCATTGGTGTCAGTTTCATTTGAAGATGGATCACTGCTAGCGATAGTAGGTCCATTTAAATGCACACCTTGTTTGGCTTCATCTTTGTAAGCAGGCATTGCACATGGGCCATTCACAGAAACACCTAGAATGGGGAAATGTCGAAGTTTAACAATAAAAGTATAATGAAGATTTATGAATCATCATAAACTGCTTCGTCTCTTTAGAATGGCTGCCATTAAAAAGGCACTTGCTTCCCTACAACTCACTGTGGTGCCTCAGATTTTGTCTAGAATAAACAGGTAATATACATATTCACATAAAACATTTTTGCAGAGAGGTTTATTTTTAGAAGTAATTGTTAATTGAAGTTCCTAAACCTGACTTGTTTTGCCAACCTGACTCTCCCATCTCAGCCTGTTAGTTACAGTTTCTAATGCTAACGGACTCCTGCTGCACAAATATGGCAGCCCCCTCATACAGGAACATGGGGGATCAGACAGGTAATGTAAAAACATCATGCAAATACTTTATGGCAAAGTTATAAACAGCTTTCAAAGGCAATATTATAATAGATGTAAAAACAAGAGTTTCATTTCTGGTTTCGGTTTTAAAAATTTAAAATTTCAGAAACATTAGCAGAAAGCAATGTTAAATCATAATATAAATGAATGATACAGGGCAGATACGCAATTCTGATTCAGAATGCACTTTATGCCTACATGTAATATGCATTCAAATCAATGAATAATCAGAAATGTGTCAAGAATTGTATGTATAGACTTATTAGTTTGTTTCCCTTGAGAAAGGTCATCGACTATGACTGAAACAATGATATATATCTACTAAATAAGGACACGTTAAAAAACAAAAGATACCATTCTGAGTGTTGTTGCTGGCTGTACAGTCCTCCTTTTCTGACTGACTAGTACTGCTGTTGGAGGTAGTTGGTGGGGGAGATGGTGCCCTGCTGGATGTTGCACTTTCACTTTCATCCAAAAGACGATCCATGTAATCCCTGTGGCATACAAAACATACAAACTGATCTGTAGATAGTAGCTTCAGTATGGTTAACTGTTAATTAAAGAGGTTTCAAAAAGCATCCAGGGACATTCCTGCTCTTAATGATTTAATTTAACAGAGGATCATCCGCACTAGGAACGGCTAAATAGTGTTCATACAAGAGTCAACAGGTTTACTTTATTTTCACCACAACATTAACATTTTATCACTCTTTCCCCATTCTCTTTCCTCGCTCAACAAAGATCTCATACTGATCTTTCCCATTTTATTCTCCCACCGGCCAGTACAATGTATTCTCTCACATTTTCTTTAAACTCTCCCAATCTCATCCCAGCTGCTGCCCATATGGTTCTTCACTGCACACGGCTACTTTTTAATCATTCTCTTTCCTTAACTATTGATTTTTAATTTCATTTGATCCCATTTTTTTCCTCTTTTACTAGGAACAAACTCCAGTGATCTGTCTGCCAGCATATCCAAATGATGCTAGTAATAGGACAGCACCAAGTGCACACTAAACAGGAAACTGCCATGGGAAATTTTAGTGGCTCACTTTAATTTGTCCCAAAACAGCTCCTGTGATAAAACCACTATAAATGTTTCCACACCTCACACTTTGAGAGTTATAGATATATACTCTACAAGAAAAACTAGGTTGTGATTTAATGTATTGGAATGAAATTGCGGGAAACGCTGCACAGTATAAGGCTTTCAGTAAGCCTTTTTGATAAATATACTGTATAGAACAGTGATCCCCAACCAGTAGCTCGCGAGCAACATGTTGCTCTCCAAACCCTTGGATGTTGCTCCCAGTGGCCTCAAAGCAGGTGCTTATTTTTGAATATCAGGCTTGGAGGCAAGTTTTGGTTATATAAAAAACAGGTGTTCTGCCAGAGCCTCAATGTAGGTTGACAATCCACATAGGGGCTACCAAATGGGCAATCACAGCCCTGATATGGAACCCCAAGAACATTTTTAAATGCTTGTGTTGCTCCCCAACTCCTTTTACTTCAGAATGTTGCTCACGGCTTCGAAAGGTTGGGGATCCCTGGTATAGGCCAATGACTTATGAGAGAAGGAGGGAGAGAATGTGTGCAATATTTTATATATATATATATATATATATCAATGGAAGGACCAGCACACCATTTCTTGTG
This sequence comes from Xenopus borealis, assembly GCA_024363595.1. NCBI lineage: Eukaryota > Metazoa > Chordata > Amphibia > Anura > Pipidae > Xenopus > Xenopus borealis. Next base: position 64,507,812 of record CM044438.1, read on the forward strand.
AATAATCGATGTGTTTATTCATGCCCACACATCGATTATTCACAAGAAATAGTGTGCTGGTCCTTCCATTGATGTATGAAAGAAAATATTGACCATTGCACCCTGCAGTTGTATTAAATCCGGTAAGAGTGCAGACACCGTGATATAGATATAGATATATATATAAAGAAACAAAATACTGCATGTTTATTACTGGATAGGTGCCCTGCAAACTCACCCAAGAACAGAGAACAAGAACCAAACATACATAATGTGGGCATTCTATAAAAGAGATCAAAGTGGATTGCAAAAAAAGATCTATCTATGTTGGTTAAGCAGCAGTTTGGGAAATGAACACCTCTCACCTCTGGCTGCTTTGACATTAAATCTTAATCTTCTCAGTGCCTCTTCAGTGTCAAAATTGCATTTTACTAGTTCATAAAGGGCCTGTAAGAAATAGTATCACAAATTAGAAATCTGAAAGAAATGAACATGTTACAAACAATTATAAAGTTTTGCAATAAAGATGCATTTATGTAAAAGTACCATATAGAAACATGTTAGATTCTGGAGGGTGGGGTACTTGTACACATTCACAGCACACACACTACTGCAGATCAGTGAAAATTGGGTTATGCAGTATGATTATTTATCATGCTAGTCATTCTGGCCAATAAACTTGTTTTAATATTTCAGAGATTTGGCATCAAGGGACAAACATTAAAGTAGACCCGTCACCCAAAAAAAATATTCAAAATTACTATTTTATCACATTAGTCAAGCAAAATGAACATTAATTACACTATATAAATTATTTTAATCTTGTTTTCTTCAGTCTGGGAATTCATAATTATAGCAAACAGGCAGGAGCCATTTTGTGGACACTGTTATTAAGGCAAGCCTTGTATCATCTCAGAATCTTGTTTGTGCACCAGAATGGGGGACCCGATGTCTATCCCCATGCCCTGGCTACACAATTAAATGGTTAAGAGAACTGGGGGAATGTGTGGGAGCAGTGACATCTAGGAAGTGCTGAATGGAAAGTGAAAGTAATGGTCTGCCCCGCCTCTTTGCCTAAGGCATAGAGGAGTGTCAGACAATATTTGATTGACAGCTGAGATTTTTAAATGATCTTAAAACAGCTATGAATGATTTAATTAAAATTTGAAATTGGATTTCATGTTTGATTTGAAAAGGACTTTTATTATACAGATTTTTATGTCTGGGTGACAGGTCCACTTTAAATAGTTCAGTCTAATAATGCATGGCATATTAGAGACCTCTGGTGGTCAAACCTAGGTAATACAATGTTAGCAAATAAACTTGTTTTGCCATACTGTAAAAAATGCCAGATTTTGCACAACTTTTTTCAATTAAGAGCTCTTTTTATTGCAGATTGTGGGTTTCCATCTACTCCTTCACATAAAATCGTCATGCAGTACACAGCAGTAGCATAAAAACAGGCATTTCTCGTGCATTTTGAAGCATGTATAAGATTTGAACACACCTTAAAGCTAATTGTTTCCATTAGATTTTGCTTGTTTGTACTCTTCAGCTTTTAGATTATAAGCTCTTTTGGCCATGACGTGCTTTTCCTCTTGTATTGGTTACTTTGTATGTAAATATTTCAGTTCAATGTATATACCCATTTATTGTACAGCATTGTGGAATATGTTGGTACTTTATAAACAAGTGCTAATAATAATCAGCATTCACATTCAGCGTTGTAAACTTATTGCATTAACATTTCACACACAACATGCTTTTTTGCTTTTGACATGAAGTCTAAAAACACAATGCTAGTGATTTTATACACCTAGCACATATTCACAAACACATGAAAAAAAAACGGAGTGTACACATCCTGTAAAATTTTACATTCATACATAAAAATGCACTAAGCAGCTATTAAACTAATCACTTGACATACTACCTGCTCATTATCCTTTATGTGGGATCCTTCGGGAATAGCATCTAGTCCTTTCTCTTCACCAGTCCTTCTGGATGCCTCATTTAAAAAGTCTGTTACTCTTTCTTCCATTACATATTCTGGATTCCAGAGCAGTTGGTCATCATTTTCATACACTAAATATTAAAAATACGTTAAGACAGATAAACGACATGGTTCAGAATATATTTAAAATCAAATTGTATGTGGATTAAAAAAAATAGCACAAGGCAACCACAGCTCTTTAGCAGTAAACATCTGTGCCTTCAAAGATGCCCCAGTAGCTCCACGTCTTCTTTTCTGCCGATTCACTGCACATGCTCTGTGCTACTGTCACTTACTGAGCTTAGGGGCCAACTCAAAATATACAGTACACAGAATAGAAATGTCACAATACAAGGCTGAGGCTGCTTAGTAAATATTTATTGGTATACGCAGCTCAAAAACCTGCACAATTATAATTTAATAATCAGTCCTCTAGCATCCATTTAAATGACAAGCAAACCATTTTCTGCTTCATAATTAGCAACAACCCCCATGTTTAGCTTTTCAACAGCTGTTTAAAGCTCACTGAGTATGTGTGCGTGTCATAGACACTCTCAAAATCCAAGATGGGAAAGTCCTGTGGCCATTTTTAAGGCCTGAATCATTACTACTATAAAGATACTGAACATTTAGGTTGGTTCAGTATATAATATATGGCATTTGTAGCCATATTAATTTTTAGGGTTTAGTTCTCCTTAAAAGACCCCTAAGAGAATTTTTGTTAACTAAAAGCATTAAATGGCTTGAAATGTTATCTAGTCCAGGAATGGATTCAAATACATATACCAATGTACAATGCCAAAAAAATTTACATCACATACTAACCAGTCTAATAGCTGTTTAAGACAAGTGAATCTTAACCTTAATTAATCAATTTACCTTTTTCCGTTTCTTTGTATTTACAAATACCAACTGGAATTTCAGCCTGGAACATGGATCCCACCATAATTTCCTGTGAAAGTTATTTGAAGTTATTTGACGTAACTCAAAATTATTCATAGTACCATATAAACATGGTAAAGAAACTGCTGATACTAGTACCCCTGGCTAAAATATTAAATTATATTTATATTACATGCAGTCATTATTTTAGGTCGGTAAAAAAATGCCAAATAATTATTTACAAAGATTGGTATGGTATTTCATGTTATTTGGTATTGCCAGCAATCTTTAGATTCTTTGCTCATACCAAGACATTCATAAAAATAGATAGAATCATATTACTGTTACTGCCCCAGGTCAGCAAGCAGTATTTACTCACACACACATGCAAACATGGATCTGCACTATCACTAGCCTATGGAAGGATTGCACAGAATAAAGGAAGGAAAAGTCTATTTGGCTCAATATTTGGGGGGACATAGGGGAAAAGACATTTTCAGCAAAAGATTTCTATGCTTCTGCTTGCCTACGAACACTAAGGGGCAGATTTACCAAGGGTCGAATTCCAGAGTTAAAATAACCATCAAGTTCGACCACTTGAATAGTTGGGAATTGTTGGGGAATTTGAAGGATTTTACCGCAATTCGATTGGTCGAATGATCAAATAGAAAATATTCGAACGATTCAACGATTTTAACAATTCGATCAAGTTTTTTTATTCGATCAAAAATAATTAAACCCAATTCGGTAGCTTTGATCTGGCGAACTAGGCATTTGAATAAAAATTTAAAGGGGAAGTAATTCAACAGTCGAATATTCGAATAGATTTTTATCCGAAATATTTGATCAAATTTTCGAAATTCACTGGTCAAAGTGGTCTTCAATAACATTAGAAAATTCGAATCTGTTTGAAAATTCGATTGAATTTCAAATCCTTCATGTGAATCTAGTAAATTTGCTCCTAAATGTTCTTTGTAAATGAATCACCAATGCAGAAATAAAGATGAACCAATCTAATAGCTGTTTAAGACAAGTGAATCTTAACTTTTGCATACATGGAAAGATGCACTCCTTTGGTAAGATTAACAAATGAGCAAATCTTTTATCAATTGGGCCTTCCACATGCCAATACAATTATATGACCCACTGCCAACCAATGGGATCATAATGCAGGCCAAAGCGTCTCTGTAGGGAATAGACCACATCAACAGGATGATGTGGCTGCCATAAGACAAGATGTTTTAACCTGTTTTTTTAACCAAGTATCATAGATGCAGGCCATCAAATGGCAAAGAGTTGCCGTCTGTCTTGAGTAGAGCCTGCTCAATAGGTTTTATTCATAATGTGATTTGTACAAGAAAGTTTTATTTCAGATTATTTCATATTCATGCCATTTCATGATTCAGCCAAACTACTTATTTTAAAGTTCTATAAAAGCAATGGTTACAGCAGTGCTACATCACCAATGGAGACAATGCAGCGAGCAATGGAGTAGCAGCTTAAAAGGCTAGCAAGGGTGTGCAGTATTTTTAACCAAGCATACTTGTTAAATCATAGCAGGAAACCTGTTTTATGGAGGTTTTTAAATATCAGTAATACAGAAAATAAAAAATGAATGCCCCCACTTTAATTACTTACCTTTTTCCAGTCTTCTGAAGGTACATAATCCTCATCATCATCAGACTCCTCTTCTATTTCATTATCTTGGAAAACAAATTGTGATTTTAAACTAGGATAACTATTTTAACACATCAAGTTATTAAGAAAAGAAGAAGCAGGAGAAGGTGAGGTAATTGCATATTAAAAGTAGAGACATACTTGCATCAAAATACTTGCACCGTCGCGGACGGATTACTTCTCTTACATCTCTACATGTACCAGAAGGAATAGGGTCATCATTTGAAGACTGTGTTTCATCTTCCTGTCCTGAAGAGTCCTTAATAGCTTCATCCTGAAAAACAACAACTAGACACGTTACATTATGGAAACTTAAAGGACCAGTAACATCAAAAAATTAAATTGTTTTAAAGTAATAAAAATATAATGCAGTGTTGCTCTGCACTGGTAAAAGTGCAGTTTTCTTCAGAAGCACTACTAAGGTTTATATAAATAAGCTGTTGTGTAGCCATGGTGGCAACTAGTCAAATGAGAAAAGGTTCTCAAGTTACACAGCAGATAAGCTCTGTAGAACATAATGTTATCCATTACTTATCCTGTGCCACATAGCCATTTTTCAATTTCCACCATTGCTACTTAGCAGCTTGTTTATATGAACTATAGTAGTGTTTCTGAAGCAAACAGATCAGTTTTAACAGCACAGGGCAACACTATGTGATTTTCTTTAAAGGGGTGGTTCACCTTCAAGTAAAATTTTTGTATATTGTAGAAGGGCCAATTCTAAGAAGCTTTTCAATTGGTCTTCATTATTTATTTTTCATAGTTTTTTAATGATTTGCAATTTACTTCTGTTTCATTGCAGCTTTCAAATGGGGGTCACTGACACCATCTATGTAGGGTAGGGTTTTTTTTCAGGTTGAATTCTCCTTTAAAGGGGTTGTTTACTTTCAAACACTCAGTTCAGTTTTTTTTTCAGATAGTTCACCAGAAGACTTTTCACAATTACTTTCTGTTTTAGATTTGTGACAGTTTTTCTAATATTGCAGTGTAAAGTTTAATTTTTCACCTTCTAAAGCAGCTCTTGGGGGGAGGGCCCTGACTAACTGTTCTAAATGGATAAATTAAATTGATGAACTTGTTATCTTTCACTCTGCTGAGCAGAATCCCTGAGTTCCATTAAGGGCTCTTACACACGGCTGTTTTTACCTGCACGCCCCTGTGCCGCTCTTTCTTCCATTCAGCTGCAGGGGAGCGCAGGAGTAGACAGTCTATTTTGAAGGGGACTGTACTCACCCCAACACATGAGAGCTCTGTGTTCGGCGCTTAAATGCGTTTGTGTGAGTACAGCCCCGTTCAAAATAATTGACCGTCTACTCCTGCGCTCCCCTGCAGCTGAATGGAAAAAAAAAAATCAACGCAGAGGATTGCAGGTTAGCCTGCACGGGTCCATTTTTTTGGACCTTGTACCCGCAATCTGCAACCCACATTCTTACCCGCTTGGACCCATTACCCGACTCGCAAGTACCTTATCCGCAACCCACTGACCATCAAGAATTAGGAAGTGCTGTCACGATAAACCGGAATTGACAATCGGGAGTAGACGTGATCAGAAAAAAAAATAAAAGTGTAAAACTCACTATCGAGAAGACCCACAACGCAATCCACCACCCGAAACCTGGAGAACCAACGACCTGCGTCTATACCCGCTCCAGAAACTACTACCTGCAACCCGCAGGGTAATGCAGGCTTTTGCAGGTAACCCGCGGGTACCCGACCCACTTCAGGACTGCACAGGTAAAAACAATAGTTGCTAATATTCCACAGACACTGTTGAGAAATGCATTGACTAATTGTATCAACTAAATGTAGCAAATTGTAACAGTTCAGAATGCTCCCGGATCACTAAGCTACCAGACAAACAGATTAGACACAAGAACATTAAACTTTGTGAAAAAAGTTAAAAAATAAAAGATGGAAAAGCAATTGCAAAAAAGGGGGGGGTTACAGATTTTGTAAACAGTTTCAAATTTAGCAGATATGTACATTTCTCATCTTTAGGATTCCTGCGTTTCATTAAATACAGCTGTTAGAATTGATACAATAGTTGCTAATATTCCACAAATGCTACTGAGAAATGTATCTACTAATTGTATCAACAAAATGTAGCAAATTGTAACAGTTCAGAATTTGCTCCTGGATCACTGAACTGCCAGACTGGAACACCAGAGACAGGAACATGAAAATCTGAACCTCAATTGTGGAACTAAAAGCTGAAAAAAGGGATTTGGAAGGTGAACAACCCCTTTAAATGTTGCATTTCAAGACTGCGTAGGAGTAACCTTCTCTGTCTCTTCAACTGAAATGGTTATTCTAAATTAAACATACAATCACAGAACTTTTACCTTTATTTCTCCACTGCAGCCACTGTTACCATCATTATCCACATCCTCCTCCTCTTCTTCTTCTTCTCCTGGTAGTGGAACAGTACTCCCATAACCATAGAGTCGCAATAACTCATCAATTGGCATTTCACTTTCCTGAAATAAATATGTACCTCTAGCTTAAAGTAGGGTTACAAAAACGATACGATTAAATGCAGTGTTTTAAATTACCGCATGAGCATGAAATACAAATACAAGAAAAAAAAAAACCAATATAAATTAACAATTTTAAATGGTATAAAACAGTGTAATTTACTGCAACATCAAAAGTAGACTCACAATGTCTCATATCTTTACTTACGAAGATCTCGTTTTTATAATTTACATTTGTTGAAATTACACAGACAAAATAAGCAAGTGAACAACATAAAAATAAAATCGCATCTAACGGTTTTATGGGAACATTTGGGACATTTGAACAGGAACAAAAATGTTAAGCTTGAAGTACATATGAATGGTACACATCATATTTATTTATAAATAAATATATTATATACTTAATCCATGTGGCTTTCCCATAACAGTATTTACAGGTATTGGATCGGTTATGCGGAAACCCATTATCCAGAAAGCTCAGAATGGCATCTCCCATAGACTCCATTATAATCAATCTAGATTTTTAAGAAGTATTTCCTTTTTCTCTGTAATGGTAAAACAGTGGCTTGTACTTGATCCAAACGAAGATATAATTAATCCTTATTGGAAGCAAAACCAGCCTATTGGGTTTATTTAATGTCTACATGATTTTCTAGTAGACTCATGGTATGAAGATCCAAATGACTAAAAGATCAGTTATTCAGAAAACCCCAGGTCCCAAGCATTCTGGATACTAGGTCCCAGAATTTGACTTTCAAAACAAATGTGGGTTGTACTTTTACTTACTCTTTCAAGGTTCTCTATTTCCGAAGTGAAGTTGACTTCTCCTTCCAGCATCTCCTCTTCTTCCAAAGTTCGTTCATCATCAAATTCATGAACAAGCATGTCAGCTGATGGCTCAAACTCATGGTCATCTGATGCAGCCGAGCCACCTAGATTTAAATAGCTCATTAATAAGGATCCTATTAATTTTACATTCAATGGGAATAATCTTAGCAAGCAATATCTGCAATTATGAGAACCTTAGTTATTTACTAGGAAGATTTTTAGGGCAGAGACACAGGAGCAGATTCGTATAGATTAGTTGCCTGGAGACAAATCTCCTCTTCTTTGGGGGCGACCAATCTCCCCGAACTGCCTACCAGCTGGCTAAAATGTAAATTGCCGGTGGGATGGCATTTGGAGCGCATCATTTTCCTAAGTCACTCAAAGTTGCCTCATGAGGAAACTTCGGAAAACGAAGCACTCCGAGTGCCATCCCACCGGCAATTTACATTGTAGCTGGTGGGTAGATTAGTCGCCAGCAGTAGCAAAGTTTTATCGATTGGCGACTAATCTCCCCGTGAGCCACCACCCTAATTGAATGTGTCGCAGTGGGACCTGGATTTTTACTATGGAGTGCTGTTCTTAGGTTTGTTAAAATCTGTTGCTCTTTTGAAAAATGGATTTCAGTGCAGGATTCTGTAGCAGCACTATTAGCTGATGCGTTTTGGAAAAAAAAAAAAAAAAAAAAA
>CM044438.1:64516422-64559983 GCA_024363595.1 Xenopus borealis
AAAAAAAAAAAAAAAAAAAACATGTTTACCCATGACAGAATCCCTTTAAAAGACCAGTAACAGATAAGTACATAATGAAAAAAACACCAAGACACATTTAACTTTACATTAGTAAAGTCTTCATTAAGAAACAACTTACTAATACTCCGCTTGTGCTCCTCTTCAGAAAAGGCAATGATCCCTTTTGTGGAGCTCGATTTAATCTCCCTGCCGTCTATAAGAGATAAGCAAGTGAACAATTGGGGCTATCCGGCACTCAAATCAACCCACAAAGGTCAAGAAATATATCAAAGTTAAAACATTTTAGAGCCCGTACCATGCAGGTACGAAACGCGTAGGGCCTTTGGAGATGTATTTATACTTATAAATTGGATAACTATGATATAGTTCTTGACCTTTGTTGGTTCTTTTGATTGCTGGATAGCCCCAATTTTTCATTTGCTTATCTGATTGCCGTTCCCTGAAGCTGGGGGTCTGGGGCTGGAGCATTAAACTGGTGAGCGGTTTACTTTTTTTCTGGAGGATCATTCATTTTTTTTGATTACCGTACTTCTATAGGAGATAGCCAGGGAGAAGAAATTGAGTGCTGCGCAATTAATCGTTGCCCTGACGCCTTTTCTGAAGAGGAGCGCAAGCAGAGTATCGGTAAGTTATTTCTTAATAAAGACTTTGCGAATTTAAAGTAAAAAGTGTCTTGGTGTTTTTTTTTTCCCATTATGTACAAACTAATTTAAAAAATTTTTTTTGTTATTGGTCCTTTAAGAGAGAAATGCATAACATTTATTATGAATTTGTGTTTCAACTTGTCCTACAGCGTTAGTCTTTTTCTCATGCAAAGCTAGGAGTTATTTCTTATTTAGCATATTATACTTGCAGTTTATACTTGAATCGTAATGCGCGACACATTATTAATGTAATCTCAATGAAATGCCGTTACCTGGGCTTGAGGTCCCGAGTGAAGGCTGCAAGAAAAATAAATACAATTAAGAATATAGAATTCTGATTGCATATAAAGATCCAAAAATGTAGGAATAGTTGATTATTAGTATACAGACTTTTTGTTCTCTTCATTAAATCTAACTGTACACGAATAGCATCAAATAAACCTAACAATTTAAAATGTTTAATGATGCCAGCTGCTGCCCCTGATAAGGATGTAATGGATACCCTCACAAGGTATCATTTAGGGCGCAAAATGGATTACAATTTTTTTTTAATTGAGCAATACAAAAATAATGCCCAATGGCCCTTTAGAGGGGGATTCAACCCATCCCGCGCTAACCCCCACCACTCCCTCGTCCCCCCGGCCTACCTCTCCCCTGGAGCAAATGCCCCTAAGTCGCTACTTACACATCAGTGCAGGTCCCCTCCAGCCAGGTTCCCGGGCGCCATCTTCAACAGCAATGTCATCTTCCATCGGAGCTTGGCGGCACATGCACAGTAGGATGCATTTGCCAGTTTGTACTTCTGCGCATGCGCCGTAAGTTCACGAAGTTCAATCGGCGAACCTCATGAACTTTAAGCGCATGGGCAGTAGTACAAACCGGAAAATACATCCTACTGCGCATGCACCGATGTAAGAAGATGTTGCTGTTAAAGACGGCACCCAGGAACTTGACTGGAGGGGTATCGACTTAGGGGCATTTGCCCCGGGGGAGAGGAGGGCCTACGAGGGGTGTGGGGGTTAACGTGGGAGGGGTTGAATTCCCCTTTAAGAGCAGGGGCACAAGGGCAGATTCTAATCGCCTCTTATTCTCAGTGACAATCTCCCCAAACTGCCTTTGCGTGTCTTCCCGTCCACTATAATGAAAAGTCACCTGCGCTAAAGCACACACGGCGCTATTTTCATTATAGTGGACTGGAAGACACGAGAAGGCAGTTTGGGAACATGGACGCCCAGAAGAGGAGATTAGTCGCCAGGCGACTAAATCTCTCTGAATCTGTGTCACAAGCCTAAAGGGATTGTTCACCTTCCAACACAATTTTCAGTTCAGATGATTTTGGATAGTTCACTTGTAATAAGTTTTAATTACTATGTTTGTACCCATTTTTATAATATTAAAGTTCCATTTTTTACATTCTTATATCTTTTTGAATCAGCTCTGGTAAGAGGGTAATGGGCATTGCAAACTGTTCTAAATTGATACTTTATTTGAACCTGCTGAGCAGAATCCATGAGTTTTAATAAAGGCAGCAGCTAGAATTGATACAATTGTTGCTAATATTTTATAGATGCTTCTGCTGAGAAATGTATAAACTAATGTAACAAACTGGAACAAATCAGAATCTGTTCCTGGATTTCTGAGCTGCCAGACACACAACAGGGACAGGAACATTAAACTTCAATTGAAAACAGTCAAAAATAAAACATGCAAAGCAATCGAAAAGGTCTTTATTTGTAGTCACCAATCCAAAAACCAATGGAAAACATTTTGGAAGGTAAGAGCCCTTACAATTCCCTTCTTCCACCACCCATCACATGGGTGGACCGAATGCAGATCTATAAATTATAGGGGAAATCATCAGGTTGATACAGTCCATCAAGCGCATCACTGATTCAGACCTAGAGAACTGTAACTCACTTTTTATATCAGATAAGATATATCTGAACAGAAAAACTAACCAGCTCCAATAAGAAGTGCCACAAATGAAAAGGTATTAGAGACTTTTTTTTGCAGACAGAATTTTCTGGTGACCTGAGCTACAGGCTATTAGTAGGTTTTGCCCACACATCAATGATTAAATTACTAGTTATAAGTAACCCTAGTGCTATCAAGCAATATTTGTAGAGAACACAGAATGAGCATTGCAGAGAAATCACAACCCGCTCACTAGTCAGTTTACCAGGGAGAGTTAATGTTATGATTGATATGTTCTTCCTTGACAAGCCGTAAAAAAAAAAAAAGAAGTTTAATCATGCCTTTGATACGTTTTATTACACAGAGCAAAAATCCATATTCGGCAAGAGCAGGATTTTTACTATGTTTTATCACCTGTGATATAACATGGTCAACAAAACTAACCCTCCGTCTTGCCTTTATGGGTTGATTTAAATGTAAGCATTAATTGTTGTTTTCTTGGCATAATCCCCTGTTCGTGATTGGGTCAGGAGGGAAGGTGCTTAATACTAGTTCCTTTAGGGGTTTATTGCTTTAGTTCTCTTTTCTGCCACCTGTACTGTTAAAACAAAATTGATCAAACACACCACCAAACAACGAAATAATCCAGAATTTGTCCATGGGTGGGGCAGTCCTTATACAGTTATTTGATTTATAATCCATAATTTCGATCTTCATACCTTAAAGGAAAACTATACCCCCCGAACAATGTAGGTTTCTATAAACAGATATTGCATAAAACAACTCAAATGTAAAACCCTGCTTCATGTAAATAAACCATTTTCATAATAATGTACTTTTTAGTAGCATGTGCCATTGGGTAATCCTAAATAGAAAATAGCCATTTTAAAAAATAAGGACAGCCTCCTGGGATCCTAGGATCCAACGGTGCACACAAACATACCAAACAAACTATAAAGTTAGGTCACATGAGCCAATTAACAGACAGAGTTGTGTCTTTTGCTTCCACACTTCTTCCTGTTACAGTTAGAGTTGAAATATTTCTGGTCAGGTGATCTCTGAGGCAGCACACAGACCATCACAAAATGGTGGTTCAAGGCAAGAGATGTAAAACGCAAAGATTATTTAATATGTCACTTGATTTGATATAAACTGTTGCTCAAAAATTCATTTTCGGGGTATAGTTTTCCTTTAAAGGAGAAATAAACTCCTCCCACAATAACCCTCCCCATAGGCACCCTCCCAGGGCAAATGCCCCTAAGTCGCTACTTATCCCTCCGTGCAGGCCCCCTCCAGCCAGGTTCCCGGGTGCCATATTCAACAGCAACATCTTCTTTCTTTTTCTGTCGGTACTTGGCAGTAGGATGCATTTGCCGGTTTGTACTACTGCGCATGCGCCGAAAGTTCGCCAACTGAACTTTGTGAACCTTCAGCGCTTGCGTTGCTGTAGAAGATGGCACCCGGGAACCTGGCTGGAGAAGATCTGCATGTTGGGGTAAGTAGCGACTTAGGGGAATTTGCCCCGGGGAGAGGGAATTACTTCTCCTTTAAGTCTACTAGAAAATCCTTTAAACACTAAATAAACCCAACAGGCTGGATTTGCTTCCAATAAGGATTAATTATATCTTAGTTTGGACAAGCTACTACCTAAAGTACAAGCTACTGTTTTATTATTACAGAGAAAAATAAACATTTGGAATATTTAGCTAAAACGGAGTCTATGGAAGATGGCCTTTTTCGTGATTAGGAGCTTTCTGAATAATGAGTTTCCAGATAACGAATCCCATACCCGTACTGCTGAGTTGGATAAAGGTATGTGATTGGTGCTGATCAACACTTTTTAAAAATGTTTTACATTTCAAACAGCAAGATTTCAAGATTGGGATCAGTGATGACTAGGGAAAACTAGTTTTACCTGTAGCCTACACAGCTCTGCATCTCAGAACATTTTTAGACTCTGTAGTTCTATAAAATTAGAAAGTTGGTAGGCTGGAAGCTCCCGGGTTAACCTGTAATATAGCATCGGAATTGTAAACTATGTAAACCTAGAAAGGAAGGGGAAAAAGCATTTCCCATGACTACTTTTTCTATAAAAGGGGGAGTATACAATATACTATAGTATAGTAAGGGATACACAGAAAATGTATTAAAAGGAGAAAATTCTTAGCTAGTCCTTATCTCACAGCCTACCACATTGTAGCAGGAGGGAGAAAATGTTTTGTTTATGCATAAACCTTAGCGGACTACGGATTTATTTTCATTATGCTCGTATTTGTCAAACAGTAGAATGTGACTTTGGTCTCATTTTCAGAACGACATTTTTTGAGCAAGAAAGGGATTTCTAAATTACACTACAAATAATTCACTCTACAATATAAAATGTAATTCCTGAACCAGCAAGTGTATTTTTTGTTGTTACAATATTGGTGTGTAGGCAGTCATCTCGGGCCATTCTGCCTGGTCATGTGCTTTCTGAAAGAGCCAGCACTTTAGGATGGAACTGCTTTCTGGCAGGCTGTTGATTTTCGTTCTCAATGTAACTGAAGAGGTTACAGCGGGACACAGGTTTTTACTATTGAGTGCTTTTCTTAGATCTACCAGGCAGTTATCTTGTGTTAGGGAGCTGTTATCTGGTTAAGGGTGGGGACAGACAGGGAGATTCGGGGAGATTTTGTCGCCTGCTAAAAAACGCCAGGAGACAGAATCTCCCCCCGAATCTCCCTGTCTGTCCCCAGCCTAACTTTCCATGGTTCTGTTACGCTGCTGGGGGGGATTTCACTCCATCTTGCAGTACAACAGTAAAGAGTGACTGAAGTTTATCAGAGCACAAGCCACATGACTTGGGGCAACTGGGAAACTGACTATGTCTAGCCCCATGTCAGATTTCAAAATGAAGTATAAAAAAATCTGATCTTTTAATATACAGATTTCAGTGCAGAATTCTGCTGGAGCAGCACGATTAACTGATGCGTTTTGGGGAAAAAACTAAAACATTTTTTCCCCATGACAGTATCCCTTTAAGCAATCTGGTTGCTTGGGTGTAAATTTCCCTAGAAACCATGCATTGATTTCAACAAGAGAATGGAATATGAACAAGAGAGAGTCTGCATTTGTTTGTTAGAGGTGATTAATGACACAAATTTGAAAGTAAAAGGAAAACAACTATAAAAAAAATAATGAAGATGAATTGAAAAATTGCTTAGAATTGGCCATTCTATAACATACTAAGAGGTGTACCACCCCTTTACTAAGAATGCGAACCGTTTATTTCTACAGTAGGATGCTGGGAGCTGTAGTTCAACAGCAAATGCGAGCGGTACTAAAGATGCCGGCAATTATCAAGGTTACGCTGAATGAAAGTTTGCGAGGAAATAAAACAAATCCAAATTACGTTCGACCCCAAACTACAGAGCTTAAGCGAATTATTTCTGTATGAGCCAATGTAGTAAAAGAGCGCAGTAAAGTGGTCCTTCCACGGGGACTAGTGGATGTTCCCGCCTAAAGAGCATGGGAATTGGGAACAGAAGAGAACTCCCGTGCTAGGCCCCGTAAAGCTCCGGCCGGAATCCCCATAGGTTGGAAGTTCCCTGTATCTGTCAGTCCCATTTTGGAGGCGCGCTTAGGGAAACGCTCTGAGAAGTTTTCATAAAGCGGGATTGGGCGGGAGAGCCAAGACGCAACAAGTTAGTTAATGCTAACAAGGGTTCGGCCTGGGGGCTGCACTGGGGCCCACTACACATGACGCGAGGAGACGAAACCCGATACAGTGACATAAGTGGATTACGGACAGCAATTGGGACTACTGGAATATTTATATGAGTTTCCTTCTTACCTCCGCCATGTTTGCCGTACTGACGGGTCACATCGCGGGTCAGCTCGAAACCCCGGATGAAACTTGGGATCTTGCACCAAAGGCGGAAGTGAATGTCTGCGCTCTCCTGACCGCCAGGTGGCGAGACCAATCAGCAGAAAGAAGGAGGCGGCAAATAGTTAGGTGGGCGTGACTATGGCTTCTCAGGAACCAAGAGTGTTTCGCGAGGGGGCGTGCGTTTTCCTCAACTAGGGGTGGAGAACATGGCGTTTCCATGGTACCAATAATGCTTGTTGTCAGAAACGCGGTAGCAATACAGAAGAAGCAGCGATATCCAGAAGCTACTTTAGTGTCGACGTTTAGCAAGCCATGTCTGGGCCCACGGCTACCGAGGGGAAAGCGAAAAAGCTGAGTTCTGTTGTCACGATGTAAGTGCAAACAGTCTGGAATAGCTAAATAATGCTGCTAATTACACTCTACTCACCTTTCGCTGTTTTTATGCTTATACTTGTAGGATCTTAATATCAGGCTCATTTATTGAATATATTTTCATATTTTTCACTAGAAATAAAGAATTTTTCATTGCTTCACAATTTTTCCAAAACTGAAGCTCAAAGTGTAATATTCGTGCAGCATGTTGCGTCTGAACCTGCGTTTGGCGCTTACATGCGTCTCATGGATACAGCCTCATTGAAAAGAATGAGGGGCGTCTAGACCTGCGCTCCCCTGCGGCTGAACGCAGCCAAACAGAACGCAGCCAAACAGAACGCAGCCAAACAGAACGCAGGAGAGTGCAGGTCACAAATGCCCATGTGTAAGGGGGCCCTTAATTAAGTTTACTTTTAGTATGTTCTAGCAGGTCCGGACTGAGAATCAAAATAGGCCCTGTAATTTCAGGTACACAGAGGCCCAATCACACCACAGAGGCCCAAACAGCCCCCACCAGCCCACTAAATACTGACTTTCTATGGCACCTTATAGCAGCCCCTCTGGCATTTGCCAGAACCCACAGATTGCCAGTCCAGGCCTGTGTTCTAGAATGGCTAATTCTAGGTAACATTTCAAGTGGTATTCATTGTTTATTTTTTAAAGATTTTGAATTATTTACCATGTTCCGCTAACTCTTTTTAGTTTTCAGAAGGGGGTCACTGACCCCCATCGAAAAACAAATGTAAGGCTACAATGTATTGTTACTGCTACTTTTTATTCCTCATTTTTCAATTCAGGCCCTCTCCTATTCATAGTCCACTCTCTTATTCAAATCAGTGCATGGTCGCTAGGGTAATTTGGACCCTTGCAACCAAATTTCTGATATAGAATCGTGGAGATCAGCTAAATAAAAAACTAAATAACTAAAAAAACACAGATAATAAAATAATGAAAACCAATTGCAAATTTTCTCTGAATGTTACTCTCTGTATCATAAAAAAAAGTTAACTCAAAGATGAACAACCATTATAATGAAACTCAGAAATTCTGCTCATCAGGGACAAAGATAAGAAATGTATCAAATAAATTTGAAGCAGTTTATAGAATCAGTGACACCCCCAGCTGCTTTGGAAAGACAAATAAAAAAAACTTCAATATTAGGGTTAGGGTCAAAATTATATAAATAGAAAGTCATTTTTAAAAATCTGCATTCCTTGCTAACTGTATGAGAACAACTGAATTGAAAAAAAGTGGAAGGTGAACAACCCCTTAACATATTTAAATTGTTTGTGATTGTTGAACTGACATTTAGGGACAGACCACCAGTAACAAAATAACTTCTCATCGTCAGAAAATGTTGACTTTGTTTTAAGGCCAGGGAAAGTCTTCAGGTGTAGAGCTGGCCATAGACGTGACAATTACGATCTTTCTCGGAAAAGATCTTTCCAAGAAAGATCGTTCATTTCAACACACACGTGTAGAGCTGAATCGTCAAATATACAGGTATAAAACAATAGAATTCTACTTGTATCTGACGATTCAGCACTAACAATGGCCGATGTTCAGGGAGCTTTCAAAGGCATCCGATCAAAATTTTCCGTCCAGTCCGATCAACCAGCCGACCGATATCTTAATCTTCTGACGATATCGGTCGGCTCATTTCCCACCATACACGCACCGAATATCGTACGAAAATTCGTTTCGTACGATATTATCTGTGCGTCTATGGCCACCTTAAGAATCACGGATCACTAATGTAGCCTTGTGTTTGCTCCATGTGAGGTAAGAACTAGTTTACCAGTGGAGTGATGATGCAGGGGCCTGGCAGTAGGGTTGCCACCTTTTCTAATTTTTTTTACCGGCCTGCGGGGGGCGGGACCAAAAAGGGGTGGCGCATGACATCAAAGGGGTGGGCCTATGACATTTTGGGGGCGTGGCCATGACGCTGCTCGTTCAACAAGGGGAGGAAAGGTAAGTATATAGGGGATTGGAGGCTGGCCGATGGGTCTTTTTAAGGGTATTACAAATTTACCGGCAGCTACATTGCCGGTAAATTTGTAATACCGGCCCGGTGGCAACCCTACCTGGCAGCAGGTCTGGACTGGGATTCAAAATAGGCCCTGGCATTTCCAGTAAATAGAGGCTCAAACAAAATCCCTCCAGCTCACTAAATAGTGACTGCCCATGGCATCTTACAGCAGCCCCCTCTGGCATTTGCCAGAACCCATAAATTGCCAGTCCTGGCCTGCCTGGTAGGGCCAACCAGTTGCCACCATACGTGGGTTGAGGGGGGCTGTATTCACTTACCAGCCTGACCTCTCCACCCTGTCCCACCCCATTAGTAGGGTTGCCACCTGGCCGGTATTTTACCGGCCTGGCCCGGTATTTTTGATGGCTGATCCCAAAGATATTAATAGGAAAAAAAGGTAAATATAGAGGAAGGCCAGTATTTTTTTCCAGAAAAGGTGGCGACCCTACCCATTAGTCATGATCAAAAATATTTATTACGCAGCAGCACGTTGTGCAGTGCTTTACATTAATTGAACAAACAAGGGTTACAGAGTAAATTATAGGACCAGAGAGCCATACTCACAAGAGCTTACAATCAAAAAGCATAAAGAAGAACAAAAGCAACTGAGCATTTAAGAGAAGGTGATGTCTGATCGGTCAAGATGCATTGAATATGTTTCTCTAAACAGTTCTATCTTTAGGAATGGTTGAAAGTTTGGAAGGAAGTCAGTCTCAGGATAAAGGAGAATCAAACCCGTTTAAAAAAAAAAAAAAACCCTACCCCCCCTACCCTAAATAGGCCCTCTCCCTACTCCCCCCCACCCTTCCTAACTTTCTACTTACTAAACTCCATCTACCAGCCAGTCTGTTTGTTTTATCTAATTAAATAATTTGCACACTCCACTGCTTTAAAATCCCAGCTTCAACTCCTCGGACATAACTTTACTGCTCTGTTGATCTACAACTCACGGCCATCCTCCACTGTTTCAAAAATTCCAGCTTTAATTCCTGGGAAATAACTTTTTTGTTTTGTTGAACTACAGCTCACAACCATCCTTTTGAAATTTTAAGCATATACGAACAGCTAGGAACAGTCATTTGAATTTTCTCCACAGGAAAAGTGATTGCCTGCCTGGATTGTATCTATTATTGATTTTAGAACTATTTTTAGTTAATTTATTTACTGTGTTTTCTGGCTGGCCAGTGTTTAGTGATTATATAATAAATTGTATTTTTAATATATTGGTTTTGCAATCCACCTTCTACTTATTTTTTGTAATTGTATTTTATCCCCAATAGGACCTTGGGGATTGAAGGTGTGCAGTATCTGCCAATATAATACCCTTCCCCCACCTGTCACAGGAATTTCTTTGCATAACTTTCTACTTACCCCTCCTTGCAGGTCTTGTCCAGCGGAGTTAACAGCAGCCATCTTTTCTCCTTCAGTCTTCTTCCTGTAGTGAGCGGCGTTTTCTGGAGCATGCGCAGTTGGAGGAATCTTCCGGTGCGGAGCTACTGCCGAAAGTCACAAAATTTTAGATTTTTTTTTTCGTTTCCGGACACTTTGTGACATTCGGCACATGCAAAAACACCGCTCACTTTTTTAAACAGTTAGGGTAGGAAACAGGTTGAAAAATATTTGCATTACTACAGTGCACGGATAATGTCTCTACATCGCTGTCTCCACATAACAAAACAGTCACAGCAAAAGATGAAGGTAGGAGGTTGTATACTTGTAATCTAATTTACTACCAAAGATGTATATTCAATTTACTAGGTTGCTGTAGTCAGGGTGAGATAGGATGTATTGTAATATGTGAAAGCCAAATCATATTTTTATATGTTTGTAAAAAAAAATTTTTTTATCATTATTTGTTCTGTAGGCATTCTAAGCTTGGAACACATTTTAAAAAGGCATCGGTCATCTCTGGATCCATAACACAAAGCAAAGCAAACCAGAGCATTTTCAGTCGTAGTATAATTGGAACATCTAGTAGAAAAAGCTTAAATCTACACAATGAAAGCAAAATGGGCGAAAGAAACCTTTCAATGGTTGGCAAACAGAGCATTAAGGTATATTTTCAAAATCTTTCTGAAACCAGAATCTCAATATGCATTATTAAGGGAAATCATTTATAAGTTTGTTACCAAGAATATACATGATACTATGAATTATCATGTAAAGGACACGGAAAACAAAATTCACTTTGGGGGGTGCTAATATAGTAGGCACCCCTGCTGTGAATCCAAGACAAGTTTTTAGTCCAGGTTAGTGCTTCTTTTCTGGTATGTAAAAAGAGGTACTATTATTATCCCAGTATAAGTATTTTCTTGTGCAACACATCTAATGCAAGTTTATCTTCTTATAGGGGTTGCCTACCATTAGGATTTTTCAAAACAAGCCCTTTTCCCAATATAGCTGTTTAAGAATGCATACTTTTAATGAAATAAATAAAGTTTGTGCTTACTGGTAAATGGGGAATTGAGCTGCACCTGTGGAAAAAGGGGTTGCTGACCTCATCCTCCTAGATCAGTGATTTTCAACCTTGTGCCTCCAGCTGTTAAGAAACTACAAGTCCCACAATGCATTTGCCTGACTGTGGCTGTCAGACTCCTTCATTGCATTGTGGGACTTGTAGTTCTTTAACAGCTGGAGGCACAAGGTTGAAAATCACTGTCCAAGATCATGGAGACCAACCCTAAACAGCATTTTTGAATAGGTTTACATTATCCTCACCTAAGCAAAAACAGAGCAGGGAAATGTGAGTAGTCAGTATTCCTTTAAGTAAGTTTAATAAAACAAGCATTTTTATATATCAATAGTTCAATTCCCCAAAGTCCTAAAACTGTGTTCTTGTTATATACAGATCTTAGATGACGATGGAAAAGATGTATCCCCTCTACCCCTTTTTCAAGCTGAGCCTGGAACAGTACCCCAAAAGCAAAGCAAATTGTTTACACCACCTGATGCATCAGGAATAGGCGCATCCGAAATCTTTTCATCAATCTCTCTGCAGCAGACTGCATTTAATGCTAGCTTTGTTGGTCCATTTACAAGGTAAATTAATGTGTAACCATTTACAACTAAATTAATGCATTACAAGTTTTTGCATGTCTCTTTATATGGTCTGAATTAAAGGTGTTGTTTTTTTATCAAAGGAGAATTCAACCTGTAATAAGAAAAAAACCCCTCCCTCCTCCCCTGGGTAGACCCCCCTGCCTCTTCCCCCAGCCTACCTGCCCCCCGGGTAAATGCCCCTAAATTTTTACCCCTCCATGCAGATTTGGGCCTCTGTGGGTTCACAGGCGCCATCTTTATTCTTCTGTCTTTTTCAGAAGCTTCAGCACATGCGCATTTGGAGTAAATTTCTGGATCTGAACCACTGCACATGTGCCAAAAGTCACAAAAGTTTTTTTGAAATTTCCATTATTTCGGTGCATGCGCAGTTGTTTAGTACGTGAAATTTACACCAACTGCGCATGCGCCAAAAACACCGGTCTGATTCCGAAAAGGATTGAAGAAAGAAGATGGCGCCCATGAACTCCCATGGCCCGAATCTGCATGGAGGGGTAAGTAAAAAATTAGGAGCATTTGGCCCGTGGGGGTGGGGGGGGGGGGGGGGGGGGCAGGTAGTCTGGGGGGGATGATGGAGGGGGGGTCTACCCAGGGGAGGGGGGGAGAGTTTTTTCTATTACAGGTTGAATTTTCCTTTAAGGACAATAACTGCATCATATAGAAAAAGGGAGTACAGACCAATAATGTACCAGAACTTGCTGTCTGTCCATCCAAATAGAGAGAAACCAGTTACTGAGAGGGGGGCATTGAAAATAACTTGATTATTTTTTAAACATAACATAGCATTGTAAGGTTGAAAAAAAGACACACGTCCTTGAAGTTCAACCTTTGTACTCTATTTTAACCTGCCTAACTGCCAGTTGATCCAGAGTGGGGTTCTAACACATGTATTATATTAATAGCACTTACACTTACAGCTTTACGGAAGCTTAGGAAAGTTGCTCTTAAAGTGGACCCGTCACCCAGACACAAAAATCTTTATAATAAAAGTCATTTTTTCAAATTAAACATGAAATCCGATTTAAAATTTTTATTAAAGCATTCATAGCTGTTTCAAGCTCATTTAAAAATCTCAGCTGTCAATCAAATATTGTCTGCCACTCTAGGCATAGAGGTGGGGCAGATAATCACTTTCCATTCAGCACTTCCTAGATGTCACTGGTCCCCACACATTCCCCCAGTTCTCTTAACCATTTAATTGTATAGCCAGGACATGGCGATAGACATTGGGTCCCCCATTCTAGTGCACAAACAAGATTCTGAGATGATGCAAGGCTTGCCTTAATAACAGTGTCCACAAAATGGCTCCTGTCTGCTTGCTAGAATTATGAATTCCTAGACTGAAGGAAACAAGATTAAAATAATTTATATAGTGTAATTAATGTTCATTTTGAATTTTTTTTTGGGGTGAGGGTCCACTTTAAAAGAAAATCTGGATAATAAAACATGTTTAGAATATAGTTAGTTGGGCAAAAATGTAATGTATAATGGCTGGAGTGGCTGGATGTCTAACATAACAGAACAAAACTCTAACTGTGAGTCAGTCAGCGACTTGAAAGGGGGCCACATGGGACATAACTGTTAAGTGAGTTTGCAATTGATCCTCAGCATTCATCTCAGATTCAAAAGCAACAGTTATGAACCATATGGCCCTCCCTCAAGTCACTGATTGGTAACCAGGGTAACCAGTCTTGAAACCAAGAGAGCTGAAAAGCAAGAAGTAGTGTTCTGTTCTGTTAGACATCCAGTCATTCCAGCCTTTATACATTACATTTTTGCCTAACTAACTATATTAGAAACATTTTCTATTTGGCACAGCCAACCTGTTCACCCAATTTTTATTTTTACACTGAACAATTCTTTTAAGCAATATTATTATGCATTTAATACTATTTCAGCAGTTAAACTAGTTTAACAAATAGGGCTTGTACTGAACATATTTTTGCACTTTGTTATAATTAGAACATCTATATGATTTTTGTTGTTCACTGCACTAAATATGAAAATAAAAAGTCAAAATAAAGCAGCAGTCCACAGAGAAGCATATGTATAAATAAAACCTAATAAATAAGTGTAATTAAAAAAAAACACATTTCATTGGATCTGTTCATTGTGTGCGCACCTTGGGGCATTAATTTGCCTTTATTTGACCTACATGTCTTCTGTGCTCAAGATGAATAAGACAGGGTCCTCTAAATTTTACATAAATGAAAGGATAAGTAAATTGTTAAAATAAGTAATTGTATACATGAACTTTTAATATGAATTCATTTTGTTACAACAGCTCCAACTGCTGGTTAATTTACGACCATGAAATAGTCAAGGATGTTGTCAGAAGAAAGAAAGAGGGCTGATCTGGTATTCTCCTGGTTAGGAAAGATGTGAGAAAAGTTATTGGAGGTTTCTAATTTTTTTTTTTTTTTAACCAACACTCTGGAGGGTACCAAATGCTAAACATGCCATAATTTTCACACAAAGAGAAAGAAAATATGCAAAGTTTCAGCCCCTTAGGTGATCCCTGTAACTCTTACAATTCAATTCTGTAGAAATGTCATAGCGCCACAAAATGATGATCCGCTCAGTATTTTTCCCTGTTATGCAGTATTTGATTACATTATAGTTTAATGTTCCATTTAGTAGATATTTGACAGGAAATTTGTCCTTTTGTTTTGAAGGTCAACATTTGGTGCCAGTACTGTTTCAAGATCCAGCAAAGAAACAGAATCACTGACAGAAGACACAGAGGAGACAGGTTTTAAACGTGAAATTGCTAGTTTATCAGGTAAGCCAAGCCTGCTGCATGGTGATGAACTGGAGATTTATAAATATAATTCACTCTGCAAAGATGGTTTGTATAGGAATTCAGCACATTGTTTGCAAATGTTTGTTATGGTTAAGACCTTTATATGGTTCTGAATTTACTGTAACTATTTGTGGAGTACCATTCTACAGTGGTCTCTCTCTTGCTCTCAATATCCAATAGATTCATTTTTGCGCTGTGCTTTGAAACTGGCCTTGATAAATCCAGAAAGGTTTTAATATTTCTGTGTAATTTTGTGTCATCTGTTTTTATGTTTTCCAGAGGAAAGACAAAAATGTGGAATATTGCATTTTTAATTTCATTGTTGATATAATTTAAAAATTGTTGAGGCAAACCTTAGTTTATGTGGCAATCAGTTCTTTGTTTTCTTACACTTGATCAGTTTTAACACTTGTCCTCATTTTTTCTTTATTATATATCGGACAACTTGAATCTATAGCTTGTAAATGCAGAAATAAAGAGGTATATTAATGTAAGACTATGGAAAGCATGCTAGAAAATGTGCTTTTAGAAAGTTCATACATTTATTTTTCAGAAATACAAGGAAAGCAGCATGAGATACAACCAACTGAGGAGGACTTAGATAAAATAATTAACATATGCCTAACTGACATTGAAACACTTTGGTTGCTGGACATGCCGCCTGCACTTACCGCAACGGATTCAGAAAATGCTGATTTAGTCAGGTAAAACCTATGACAAGGGCTCTATATTACTCTACAATACATAATGTATAGTACTGTAATACAAATCCAGGAAATGTAGATAGAGTGTATTGATTAGCAATGGGACTTATTTTGCTGGAGCTCTTTGCTGAAGTCATAGGTAGTCAAGTTAATGATAATAATTACACCTCTGTAGATGCAGTTGCACACTTAAAGGGGTTGTTTACATTCTAAACACTTTTTCCAGTTCAGTTGTTTTCAGATTTTTAAATTTCTTTCCAACTTGTATTTTTTACCGTTTCCCCAAAATTTAAGGTTAAACGTTAATGTTCGTGTCTCTAGTGTTTCAGTCTGGTAGCTCAGTGAGCCAGGAACATTCTCAACTGTTAAATTTCTCAGCAGTATCTATGGCAATATTGGCAACCTGCCTGGACCCGGCACCTCAAAAAAATATTCAAAATCCTATTTTATCACATTAGTGAACATTAATTACACTATATAAATTATTTTAATCTTGTTTTCTTCAGTCTGGGAATTGATAATTATAGCAAGCAGGCAGGAGCAATTTTGTGGACACTGTTATTAAGTCAAGCCTTGAATCATCTCAGAATCTTGTTTGTGCACCAGAATGGGGAACCCGATGTCTATCTCCATGTCCTGGACAATGAAATGGTAAAGAGAACTGGGGAAATGTGTGGAGAGCAGTGACATCTAGGAAATGCTGAATGGAAAGTGAAAGTGATTACCTGCCCCATCTTTATGCCTAAGGCATAGAGGAGGGGCAGACAATATTTGATTGACAGCTGAGATTTTTAAATGAGCTTAAAACAGCTATGAATGGTTTAGTAAAAATTTGAATTTGGATTTCATGTTTAATTTGAAAAGGACTTTTATTATACAGATTTTCGTGTCTGGGTGACGGGTCCACTTTAATGAGCAACCCCTCCAGAGCTGCTTTAGAACAGGGGTCAACCTCCTGCACCCCAACCTCCTGTACTGGGCCACCAAAATTAATCAGGCGTGAATTGGACGCCAACCCCCACCCCCCCCCCCCCCCCCCCCCCCCAGACCTTGCGTCAGCACCGGTGTTCGGACCAAAAAAGGTTGGGGACCCCAGCTTTAGAAGGTGAAAAATGTAACTTTACACTTCAAATAAAAAAAAAAAGTCACAAATAGAAGTCACAAATAGAAGGCAATTGGAAAAAGTCTTTATTTCTGATGAACAATCTGAAACCAACTGAACTGGAAAAAGTGTTTGAAGGTGAACAACCCCTTTAACAGTGTAGTCTGTATTCAGATGTGATGCATAGCTACAGAGCAGACTGATGCAATAAGGACCTGGGAGTTGGGCAAGTTTGACTTGACTACTCTGTCTGCTCTCCTGTTCCACTGCCTTCCTGTGCTGGCTTCTTGCTTCGGTAGGATCTCTTTATAGGCACGTGCCTTCCCTGTCCCCTTTTGTGATGTCGGAGATGGGCGGGTTAGGTGCAGGGCTATATATAGATTGGGTAGGTTGGGGTTGGCTGCAGATTGGGAGTAGGCAGGTTAGGGTCGGTGCGGGTCAAGTAGATCGGGAGTTGGCGGGTTAGGGTTGGTGCGGGTCGAATTTTATCCCAATTGTGAAACGTAGGCAAATGTTATTTGTGAAGGATCTAGTTGACCTTTTATTCAAAATTAGACTTTGTTCCTCTCTCTGGTGATTCACGCTAGTGTGGTAGTAATCCTGATGCAGATGTAATGTGTTACTTTAGTTCATACAGTTTCCTGTGGAAAGTTAGCAACTATTGTGAAAAAGGTGAAAAATAAAACATTAAATGTCAGTATTAAAAATAAAACCTAGAAAGTAACGTCTTTTATATGAAAACAACTGAACTGAAAAAAACTATTTGGACCATCAACCACTACTTTAAGATAAGGTATATTGCAATGTACAAATACAAAGTAACTATTCTAATTTTTTAGGGCACGTAATCAAGCATATGAAGATCTCTGCAAAGACAAAGTCGGGAATGATAAATATATTGAACGTATGATGCAGACTTTTAGTGGGGCACCAAAGAATAAAGAAGTTCAGTGTGACAGAATCATACTGGAAGATACAGGTACATTGTAAACCAAAGACTAAAAAAGCCATCATGCATTTTAATAACGGTAAATAATGCCTGTTATTAAAGGAAAATTTTTAGAGGAAAAAAATTCTGAAGCTAAAAATTCTAATCTGAAAATACACCAGCTAAAACCTAAAATCTAAAACTAAAATCGTAATCATGTAGAAGTCAGATGGTCCCTAAGAATTAATTTTAGGATTCTCAATAGTTTGGTAGCTTGCACTGGTTTTCATTTGATAATCTGATAAATTTGAGGTGACAACTTGAAAAAGTCGAGTTTTCAGTGTCAATTCAGAAAAGCTGCACTATTTGAATTGATGCTTTTTGTTGCACCAGTTTTATTGAGAAGTATTATTGGTAAATGAAGAGGATTCGGGTTTGGGAGTTTTGCCTAATTGTTTTTAAAGAAAGTGAGAATAAGTCGAGTCAGGTAGACTAGTACTGGTTTTAGCTTTGTTGATAAATTTAAAAACAAAGAAATTAAATGCCCATTCAGGGGCACGGCACCAGTGAGGCAAGTTGCCGAGCAGGCTACCAAGGGCAGCAAAAAAGTCACCGCGGTACCTTTCAGACACAACCCCCTTTAGCATAAGAAAAGTTAAGCTCTGAGGAAGAGATAGAGGGCAGCATTTGGAGACAGGCTAAGCCACATCTTGATTTGTGGAAAAAAAAACACGGATATTCTGAAACCTCAAATAGTTTAAAAAAACACAAAAAGTTGGCAGAACAATTTAGCAAGTAAAACCTGGCAAGGTTGTATAGAAGTGAAATGGAATATTCTCTAACAAAATTATTTATTTCTCCAGTTTATTTTAACATTTAAACAGTTCAGTCTCACAGAAAATGAATACAACAATACAAGTCTGCAAAGTGGACCATATTTGAGTCTTCTCTAATACTTTAGCTCTTATTTTCCTAATTACACTGCTAAACGTTTTCCTGAGAAAGCCAGTCCTATATTAGCAGCCTCCCTGGGTTCTCCTGTTTATCTGTGCCAAACAGTTTGGCCTGTCTCTTTTCCCTGCTTCCAGTGTAGAAATTCAAACAAAAAGAAATATTCGCCACAAGTATGACAATTTTTGGTGTATTAACTTTGATTGCTGAACATTTGCCTCTTTTCACCAGAAGTAATTGTGCCACTGTGAAACTTTAAAAACGCAAGATCAACAATGCATTTATTTTTCACCAAAAGCCATTTTGCCAGGCTGGTGGATTACAATTATAACTATACAGCAGACGCTTCTCATTATCTATGCTTCATGCTAATATCCCACATACATAATTGTTTTATTGCATTAACCGGCCAGTGTTATTATCCATTACAAATGTATAATTATATGTTGATGTATTTACACAAAGAACGGCAGCAAATTTCTGCACATTAAACTGGCAATTACATATTTATTTTAAAGGGCAAGGAAAGTTAAATTAAAGAAGTAGGTTAAACATTTTGTATGTTATAATTTGGGATTCTGTACCAGCCCACGGCAAGCAGTAAAGATCTGTGTCTCCAAAGATGACCCAGTAGCTCCCCATCTTCTTTTCTGCTGATTCACTGCACATGCTCTGTGCTACTGTCACTTACTGAGCTTAGGGACCGACTCACAATATACAGTACACATAGAATAGAAATGTCACAATATAAGGCTAATTAGTAATTAATACAGATAATTACTACATTGCAGCACAGAAACCAGTGCAATTAGCATCAGAATTTAATAATCGGCCCTGTAGCAATCACTACCTGTGACAAGTTTAAAGTCCTGGATCATTGCTGCTATTGAAAAGCTGAAACTTTAGGCTGGTGCAATAAGTTCAGTATATAAAATATGGTATTTTTATGCCTATTCATTTTAGGGCAAGGCCCTAAATATGTCGGCATAAATATGTCAGCGTAAATACGGATCAATTGCACTACCACTGAAAATAAAGGAAAACACACTATGGCAATTCACACAGGGCGTTTGCAAGCTGAAATCCGCTACAGGCACCAGTATTGGCATTTTTTTTAGCAGAAACGCCAATACGTCAAGAAACTGCAAAATCAATAGACTCTATGGGATCTGCATGTTTGAAACCACACATTGCGTAAATACGCAGAGTATTTTAAATATGGAGTCCAAATTCTCATTTAGATCAATGAGAAGTGCATGTTGGGAAAAGAAACCTACATGCGTAAAAACGCATTGTGTGGTTTCAGTGGCTTATTTACGCCCGACGGAGTGTTTTTAAAAACACAACGTAAAAACGCCACTTGTGGCCTTGCCCTTAGGGTTTATTCCTCTTTTAAGTGAATACAACAAGACGTATTGACTAGGATTTTGGCATGGCTAAACAAGGAGAAAATTTGCACTTTTGTAAGTAGGAGTTCTTAACTAACTCTTTCCTATCATTTTTATATAGTTTCTTCTATGATTTGGTTTCCACAGATAGCTTGCATGAAAATTTTAATTTTGAAAGAACATAAGTGAGAAATCCACAGATGTTACAGGACTCCCTAAGAATTTTTATTTTAGGAAAAGTTAGTAATACTGCTTGGAATAAAAAAAAGTACAGTCTGAGCCTTGAAGAGCGTTAATGCCCTCCACTAGAAAAGGGGGAAAGGACCAGCCTGGCATACACATTGTTGATGATATTTGCCTCCATTCAATTAAAACAGCATCACTGAAATTGAGCACTGATGTGCAGTGATTAAACCTGACTCCCAGTGCTTCCAACGGGTGTTCACTAGTGCAAACCCATCTTATTAATTTTATACTTAAATCTTACATGCTTGGGAGAAATTCCTTATCCTTTTGTTCAGTAATAATAATATATAGTAATACTTTCCATCAAGTGTATTTATTCATTTATATTTTGATAGGTGTAATGGCATCTGCATGGGATTTATATGATTCATATTTTATACCTGAAAGTCTGCCAATGAAGGAAACGGTGGATAGAGCTATTGAAAGAAGAAATATTTCTAGCAGTAGGTTGAGTGAAAGCAGAGGAACACAGTCTATGAACTCATTGGGAAGAGGAGGTATGTTTCTTTCATTTATTAATTTTGTTGTATCATGTTTTGGGAAAATACTCTATTAGGGTTCGTTTCTATTTAACAAATTGTACAGAACAAATTTCTGCATGCTAATGATTTCCCATTTAAACAATAATAAAAAATTGTACCTTGCAGTTGAAGGTAACTGAGCTCCATAATGTATTAATATATTTTAAGTCCAGGTTTTGAAAAAAAAACCTTATTTAGAAAAGACCGTTTCCAAGCATTTTGGATAAAAGATTCCATGATTGTACTATCTTTATAGATTTGAGGTACTCATTTTAATAGATATTTCCATCAAGTACATTGTCAGTTTATAGATATATTCATAACAAATATATCATTTTATAGAAAGCTTTTCAAGCTCTATTGCTGACATAGAAAGACTGCCACTAACTGGAATCCCAGACGAAGCTGAGCCTGATTCTGAAGAAATATTAAAATCGGAGAAATTTCTGCAGGATTTGTTTTTCATGGAAAGGGTTGTGGTGGAAAACATGTTTCAGTCACGGCTTGCTGCTTATCGTCAGTTACCTGTTATCGCAGGTTAGTTACATGACATTTGTGTTTTTGCTGAATATTGAATATTTTTGTAATTATTTGATGCAGGTAAACCCCCAAGGGCAGTGCACATGTCATTCCTGGTGTTTTGGTACCTGTCCACATTCTACAAGCTGTATAAAGATGTTATTCCATGCTTTTTGTAGGATTCACAAGCTTGGAGAATTTTTAAACACATTTTCATTATTTCAGATCCTGAAGAGGATGAGGACAAAATCAGTGCAGTGCCCTCAGATATCATATCACCCAGTTTAAACAGACTGTGGTCTTTTGCTTGTGATGTAACTAAAGGGCATAATATTAGCAGCATGTCATGGAATAAAAAGAACTCCGTAAGTAATGAAAAAGAAGCTATGCCCTATTTTAATTAGGGTGTGTGCTTACTTTTTATTTTCAGTATTTTTTAACCACACATTTATCCATATATTGGTTATACTTGTTGTGCCAATAAGGATATGAAAAAAAATAAAAAATTTGAACCACACACATATACAGATAATTAACAAGAACCTCTATTGTACATATTAGAGGTTATATACATGGACATGATGCACCAAAAGCCTTTTTCAGCAGGATTCAGATTTATCCAAATCAAAGAGTCTGGCTTAACTGAATCTAAACCCTAAAAACCATGTAATTTAAGGTCATGGATAGATATTTTTTCCATATACAGATTTTTTTCCCCTCTGTTCCCAAAGTTGCTTATTCAGTTAGGGTTCTATTCAGAATTCGGCTGAATCCTTCAAGAAAGATTCAGGTTATCATCTGATTCCCTGTTGGGTGCATCCCTAGTAAAAACACTCAAACCTTGAAGTCTATGGGGCCGATGGCATTTCAATTTTTTTTCCCCACAAATCGCAAAAAATAATGTTTTTCCTACATTCCTAAAAAGCTCTAAAAATTTGATATTTATCAATTGAAAAAATGTTTGTGGGCCATAAATTGCTATTACTTGTTTTAATTCTTTCGTAACATTGTGAAGTCATACATTTGTTGGTCACATGAAATACTTTGTCTTTTATCAGGATCTACTGGCTGTTGGTTATGGTCAATTTGGATTTACAGAACAGAAAGGAGGAATGGCTTGCTGCTGGTCACTTAAGAACATTATGGTAATGTCCATTACAAAATAGATACCTTTACATCCATATTGGTGAAATTAAATATGATTTATGTTTATACCATTAAGTGGTGTGCCCACAACATTTTCTGATTTTTAAAGGCCCTTTAACATGCTACCAAATTGTAAGGCTATTTACTTGTGTTTCTTAAAGAGGAATTATTGTAAGCCCCACATATCCTGAGATATGTAGTCTTCAAATTGCCAGCAGTAGCATGACACAATAGGCATTGTTTACCAAACTACGGAAAAAGTGGGGAATAAACTACTTAAAATAATAGAAACAGGAATGCTAGTAATAAGAACAGGAATAATAGCACCATGATAATAGCAATGGTAGGTACAATAGTAACAACAACATTAGTAATATTAGTAATCAGCAATAGTAACAACAACAATATTAGTAATCATTATTGTAATAATAATAGTAATTGTAGTAATAGTAACAATAATATTGATAATTTGAACAGTAATAGCAGTAACAATAGTAGTAATAATAATAGTAGCTATAGAAAAAAAAATATATATGTGTATATATATATATATATATATATATATATTTATATAATAGTAATAGTGGTAATCGCAATCATTTTAGTCATAACAATAGTAATAATGGGGGTAGTGCTGCTTATAGTAGTAATATAAATGTTAATCCCAGTAAATGTAATAATAGCAATAATAATAATAGTAAAAGTAGTAATATCAAAATAGTAACAGTAATAATAATAGCAATAGTAGCAAAATTAATAATGATCATAATGGCATTTTATAGTAAAATAATAACGTTAGTAATAGCAGAAATAGTAATAATGACAGTAGTAATGATAATACCTGTGATAATAATAGCAGTCATTGAAGTAATGATAGTAGTAATAGTGGCAATTTAGCAGTGTGGATTTCTAACCATATAGAAGGTGAGGAGTCCATGGTATGTGACTGTTCTGTTTAGGAATCTAAAATATTTTAATATTCTGAATTATTTGTAGTGGCCTGAACGTATTTTCCACTGTGAATGTGGTGTAACAGCCGTGGACTTCTCTGCAGTTCATCCAAATCTTCTTGCAGTTGGAATGTATAATGGTACAGTAGCTATTTACAATGTGCAGAATAATGAAGATTTTCCATTACTAGACAGTAGGTAGGTATTTGTAGATAATAATTTAAAGTTAAAGGCTAATACATATTATTTCCTGCTTTCATGGTCTGTGGCTGTGCTTAGAATATGCATTAGAACTCACTCTATTAAAATGACCAGACATCATGTCTCTCTACATGCAGAGTTTGTGCAAAAGGCACACAGATTTTGTTTGTACTGAAATCAGTTATTTGAGTGAGCTCTTATTCATCTGCTAGGAAAGGAAGCCCCCCTCCCAATAAGATATATTGGATGTAACTGTTAACGACTATCTGACAGCCAACTGCTGCATTAAGACAGAATGAAGAGAAGAGGATGCTGAGAGGGATAGTGAAAATAAACTTGACTATTTCAGAAACTATGCAGAATATTTCACTGATTATATTTAAGTTTTGTATTTCAGTATGATGAAGCTTATGCTAACTTTTCATTTTAGCAATAATTTCCCATTAATCTTCAGTTCTCCTTTAAACTGGTTAAAAACACCTCCCACTATTAAACTGGCTGATTAAAGGGACTTGCAGTGGGTGGGAAGTAAAACTGTGGTCTCATATTATTAAGGGGATACTGTCATGGGGAAACCATGTTGTTTTTTTTCAAAATCCATCAATAATAGTGCTTCTCCAGTAGACTTCTGCACTGTAATGCATTTTTCAAAAGCGCAAACAGATTTTTTTTTATATTTCATTTTGAAATCTGACATGGGGCTAGACAAATTGTCAGTTTCCCAGGTGGGCCCAGTCA
The DNA here is from genome assembly GCA_024363595.1 of Xenopus borealis. Lineage (NCBI taxonomy): Eukaryota > Metazoa > Chordata > Amphibia > Anura > Pipidae > Xenopus > Xenopus borealis. The sequence goes on from CM044438.1 coordinate 64,540,525, forward strand.
TGTGACTTGTGCTCTGATAAACTTCAGTCACTCTTTACTGCTGCACTGCAAGTTGGAGTGGTATCAGCAGAACAATCAGCAGAACAATGGGAAGGTAACCAGCTAACAGCTCCCTAACACAAGATAACAACTCCCTGCTAGATATAAGAACAACACTCAGTAGTAAAAATCCAGATCCCACTGTGACTCCTTTAGTTACATTGAGTAGAAAAAAAACAGTATCCTGTCCGAAAGCAGTTCCATACTGCTGCACTGGCTCTTTCTGAAAGCACATGTTGGGTTAGGAATGAAAGTTTACATGGTAGAGTGAATTATTTGCAGTGTAAACGGTGTAATTTCAAAATAAAAACAATAAAAATCATGACAGAATCCCTTCAAAGCGAGATACCTGCACACTACATTATGGGGCAGATTTACTAAGGGTCGAATTTCGAATTAAAAAAAAATTTCAAAATTCGACCGTCAAATTTTTTTTAATGGGTATTTTCAATCGGAAATCGACCTTTTTTGTTCGAATAGGTCCATTTTCGATTGAATAAAAATTTCTCACATCGTTTGAATGCATCATTCGATTCAAATGATTTTGGCCAAAATCCTTTGAATTTCAAAAAGCTTTCATTTCTTAAAAGTTCTAGGAGTTCCCTGATGGCAAAGTGTCAAATTCAAATTTTTTTAAAGAGATAGTACTTAAAAAATAGAAAATTCAAATTTTTTTCAATTCAAAATTAATTTTGGGATGTTCGAAGTCGAATTAGCCAAAAATTACAGTGAATTTTTTTAGTTAAAATTTTCACTTCGACCCTTAGTAAATGTGCCCCTATGAGTGATTTTTACATCTTGTTTTGCTGTAGAACAGTGCTCCCAAGTTAACCTCCAAGCAGCTCCCAGTCTCATCCCCCCACACAATAGATTTTTTGGGTTTTTTTTAACAGAAGTTTGCACCCCTTCTTTCCTGGTAATACTGACAGCTTTTTCTATAAATTTCTATAAGAATGTGTCAGTATCACTTTAAATATTGAAAATAAAGGTAGGTTTAAGGGGGTATCTGTATCTGTATACCCTTTTGCATACAGAAATACACACAGCTATGCTTTCATATTGTTTAACATCTGCAGAATAATACAGTACCTAAAATATCATATGATGCTTATTCACAAAATGTCATATATCTGTACTCTGAGGTCCATTGTTAGTCATTGGTTACTATTGCATTCTCCCAGTGACAACCCAAATAAACACACATCCCCAGTATGGCAGCTGAAATGGATTGAACATGACCGAGGCAACCTTGGAGATGATAAAGGAGAAATCCTGGTTTCTGTATGTGCAGATGGGAGAATAACAAGGTGGCATATTGGAAAAGCATTGGTCTGTAATGGTGAGCCTTCTTAAATAATATTTCTTATTCATATTTAGTGCAAAGCAATGCTAAACCATAGGTATCCCTTATGCAGCCTTCCAGCGGCACAGTTTCTACTGGAGTATGAATGACACTAAAAATGCAATATTTCGTTCAAAGGTAGAGCGCATGTGTTGCATGTATGAGGCCCTGCATTCAATCCCTGGCATCTCTATATTTCATTATTACTGTAAGCTATACGGGGCAGGGACCGCCTTCCCACTTAAACTCTTTGTCCTTATATGAATTTGGTATATATTTATTATTTGTCTTCCCAGTGTATACTATGGTACTTTTATGCATTGTACAGCGCTACGGCTTCTTAAAGGAGGATTCAAGCCTGTAATTTATAGACCCCTGGCCTGCCTGGTACCCTGGGCAAATGCCCCTTTCTACTTACCCCTCCTTGCAGGATCTGTCCAGCGGTGTCCACAGCAGCCACCTTCTCTCCTTCGGTCTTCTTTTTGGGCACATGCGCAGTTGAAGTAATCGTCCGGTGCCGAGCTACTGTGTATGCACCGAAAGTCATGGAAATTTCCAAAAATAATCGGAAATTTCCGTGACTTTCTGCGCATGCACAGTACCATGGTTGCTGACTGACTAAAAACTATAGCAGTAGGTCTTATGGCTGCCAGAAAATATTCTTCTTGATACAATGGCAGATTGCTCCAAATTTTTGCACTTTACTCATATGCCCTACATATAAAATTTACCGCTTGCTTTTAAAAGGATGGAGATAATAATATGATTAATTGTGTGGCACACAATCTGTATTATGTTGCAGATCTTATGAAACTAAAGCGAACAGCAAGTGGAAAAGCAAAAAAGTCAAGCAACGATAAAGAAAAAAAAGAAGCATTCATTTCCCGGCAAGCTCCTGGCATGTGCTTTGATTTTCTCCCAAAGGTAAAACAAGCAATGGGACATTTTGCTGAATATCAAACTGTTTAGTTTAGTAGAATGAGATTTTCAAGTCTAAAGGGAGAATAGGTCATGTTTAAAAAGACCTGCATGTGGGTCTGTACTACTCTCCCTTAGGGTGTTAGTCAAGAGACACACATATGTGAGGGGGTCAGAGAAAAACCAGAATTAAATCAGTTAGCCATGTTCTTTAATGTTTATATATTAGCATGACTCCTCCCCTTTTCTGTTTCTTTTAGGACTCCAACATCTATCTTGCAGGCACAGAAGAGGGTCACATACACAAGTGCTCCTGCTCATACAATGAACAGTTTTTGGATACATATCGTGGACATAAGGTAAAATAAAACTACCAACTCTAGAAAGCTGCCGTTTTCAATCTGGAAATAACCTAGATTATTTATGCAACAAGCACAGTGATTCTCAAAAATCTATTGAATGGTTTATTCCAGTGGTTGTCAAACGTTTTCAGTTCAAGCCCCTCTTGAAGATCCAACTTTTGATCATGAAACCCCGTGAGGTTCCAAGCTTTGGTCAGGGTCCCCCCTTGGCTTGTAAGTTAAGTATAGATTTGGGGGAAAGCCTATTTATCAGTCATTCGGTCATATTTCCCAAGTGTGGAGACTGACTTGGTAGTACACTGCGTAAACCAATAGCCCGGCAAGCCACAACTGTGGAGGATAAAACAGATTTACCACCATTTCTGACTGCACAAACATCACTAAGGCTAATGTGTAAATAACAGTACACTGTGGACAGGACCATAGTTTTTAATTCAATTCATGATTCACTAATTAACCTCTTTGTAACTTTCTAGTGACCACCCATTACCAGTAACTGGGTAACTACACAGCTCAACATGATTACTGGTATAAACAGACTTAGCCAATCCATATCTGAACCATGCAATGTAACTTAAATAGAGTTGAAACACTGTTTCAGATGATTCACTTATTCATTTGGCTTTTCTTAAATGTAAATATGCAAATGACAAGGTTTTGGTATTTGACCAAATCGAAGACCCATGAAAAAGCTCAACAAGTAAATGATGAGCTTTCAGATGTCAGAGGGATTATCTCAAGCAACTTAATTTTTACCCAGTTCATTAAAACATTTGAGATGTTAAGATTTGTTGAAGATCATGGTAATTTCCTCTTGTGTTTGACTATTTGATCCAAGTTATTTTTCAAGCTACTACTTGAAATTGCTGTTCTCTGTAATACTTGAGAATTAAACAAAAAAACTTTTCCCCTCCAACTCCAAGATTGATAAATCAATCTCCCCATGTCTAGACCTGTAACTAACTATGCAGAAACTATACCCCTGAACAATGTAGGTCTCTATAAAAATATATTGTATAAAACAGCTCATATGTAAAACTCTGCTTCATGTAAATAAACCATTATTATAATAATATGGGGGCTTAAAGAAATTGGTCACTATAAAAATAAAAACTAGGTAAATAGATAGTCTGTGCAAAATAAAAAAATATAACCCTACTTCCTGCTTTTCAGCTCTCTTGGTTTCCACTGACTGGTTACCAAGCAGTAATCAATCAGTGACTTGAGGGGGCGGGGCACATGGACCTGTTACTTGTGAATCTGAGCTTAATGCTGAGGATCAATTGCAAACTCACTGAACAGTTATGTCCCATGTGGCCCCCTTCTAGTCGCCACACTTCGGCGACTAATGCCTTTATACATTACATTTTTGTAAAAAAATTATATTAGAAACATTTTTTATTTTGCACAGACTATCTATTTACACGGTTTTTATTTTTACACTGAACTGTTCCTTTAAGGGAAAACATGTATAAGTGTTATATGTACTTAAAGGAACAGTAACACCAAAAATGTAATTTACCAATGCCCTGCACTGATAAAACTGTTTGCTTTAGAAACACATCTATAGTTTATATAAATAAGGTAATTAACCCTTGTTACAGAGTCAGCGCAGCGGAACTCACGGGGGCCATCTTCACTACTTCTGAAATCTCCAGTAAGCAGGGTCGGTAAGCGGGGAACCGGGAAAAAACCCGGAGGCCCTCAGCTTTTTTGGGCCCCACCGGGCAAAATCCGCACCCAGACCTGCTGCCTCAATGATGTGACCCCCTATGTCGGGGGGTCATGGCAAAAATATTTGCACATAGGTGCTGCTGTGCGCATGGGCACATACTTGCCGTCACACAAATAAGCACAAGCGCAGTGACTCATGCGCCCAACCGACATGGAGGGATCCGAAGATTATCAAAGCGCTGGAAGATGGCCCCCATGAGCTCTGCTGACTCTGCAATGAGGGGTAATTAAAGACTTAGGGGCATTTACAGTTATTAACACCTATGCAAGGGGAGTGGGGTCTATGGAGGATAGGGCTTTTCATTAGTTGGGGGGTTTAGTTCTCCTTTAAGGTTTAGTCCTTTAATGGATAACCTAGGGGGACAGAAATTATTCAACTGTATTAATGTTCCAATAGTGATGATTACAGGTAATACCTTATACTAAAAATATTGTTTTTACTTTCTTAAAATGCAGGGCCCTGTGTATAAAATAGTATGGTCTCCATTCTGCCCAGATGTATTTCTTAGTTGCTCTGCAGATTGGTGTATTCACTTATGGCAGCAAGATGTACTGTTACCCATTCTAACCTTTTCTAATACGACCAACGCTGTATATGACATCATGTGGTCTCCTTCATCTGCATTAATGTTTGGGGCAGTCAGTGAGAACCGAGTGGAAATCTGGGATCTAGGTGTCAGCACGTAAGTCAATATTTTATATATGTTTAAAAACAATGTTTCTCTCTGTCTCTCTCAATCTCTCTATGGGGTATATTTATCAAAGAGTGAAGTAGAGAGTGAAGTTCCGCCACTAGAGGGAAATTCCGCCGCTCTCCATTCATTTCTATGGGATTTTTAAAGGCGTATTAATTAAAGGGTGAACTTTCACTTCACCCATTGATAAATGGGCCTTTCAAAATCCCATAGAAATGAATGGAGAGCGGCGGAATTTCCCTCTACTGGCGAAACTTCACTCTTTGATAAATTTACCCCCATATATATATGTATATCTATAATAATCTCTTTCTGTGTGTGTGTGTGTATGTGTGTATATACATACAGTGCTTGAAGTGGAGTGAAAAAAGTGAAGGGATGCTCTGTGTTGTGAGCGTAGCACAGCATGCCAAAACAAGCCCCTCCCACAACCATAAGCCACACCCATTATTATATTAAACCTCACACACCAATACTTTCTGGTTTCACTCACTTTAAAGCAAAACCATTTTGCTGTTTCCATTTTGGTATTTCCTTCTAATGCACAGTTTAATGCCCAGTATGCTTAGATTTACCCAAGTATGTAAATGTGAATTTCTTGGCTGTCAATCCAGCTTCTGCCTGTGTATTGTGTCATAACATAGCACAAGCCCATCATATTCTATATTACCCAAGATTATTTCATATATATCATTCTCTCACTATTCGGTAACCTGCTGCTCTTTAATAAATTCATTTTCTCTTTTTGCCTCCCCTGTTTTCTTCTTCTCCTCTCTTTTTCTCTATAACCCTCTCTGATGCCTCCACCTTCTTTATCTGTTTAACACTTCTCTATCTCGTCTCTATTTCTCTCCCAGCAATTTTTTCTCTCTTTTTATCTTCTTATTTAACTATATTTTATTTTACCTCTGCATGTTATTTGCATGCAAAAGTGATGAGGAGCAAAAGACAGTTCCACAAGATATACATGTTGGCAGCTAAAACAATCATACTGGGCTTATTTAAAATGATTTTAGCAGACAAGGTATGGAGATCCAAATGACAGAAAACCCCATTTCCTGGAAAGTCCCAGGTCTCAAACATTTAGATTATAAATGTCAAAGCTGATCTTATCAGAATGCGCACACAAGCAATTACTGCTGTCTCTGCAAACATAGGTTAGGTCCAAAATAAACTTTTTTGGTCGTGATTTTTACAGTACTGGAAAAGCTGTAAAATGTTTGTTATTATTTATATAGCACATTTGAGCACCATTCACATGATTATTTTTCTTTTTGTGCTATTTGTTTTGTGTTTTAAAGGTGAAACCAACTAAGTAGCTCTGTTAATTAAATGTACAGTGTTGAAGGGGAGACATTTTTACCCATCTATGCCACACTTACAGAATGCATTTTAGGACATCGTCCTGTCAAAACGATGTCCTACATGTGCTGTCCTATTGGTGTGGAATGCAGCATCGGGTGCTTTTTCACTCACCCATCCTCAAATGCTGCAGTCACACCTCTGTCCTGGGCCCTCCCTCTTCAACTATCAGCCATACGAACTCCCCCCCTCAGCCCTCCACCTTCCTCCCTCCTCAGTTGTCCAAATTCTGCCCTCCTGGCTCAGCCTTCCGACCTCTTTCCTCAGCCTTCCGCTTTCCCTCATCAGCCCTCCCCCTTCAAAACTCTCTTATCAGTCATCAGTCTTATAAGATCCTAAAGACGCCTATTGGCTGTGAAAAAAAGCAGAAGTTAAAAAAAAAATTGGTGAATAAAGCAGTGCACGCACGCTCCCCACTTTAGGATCTTAGAAGACTGGTGCCTGATAAGAGAATTTTGAGGGGGGAGGGCTGATGAGGGAAAGCGGAAGGCTGAGTGCTGAGGAAAGGCTGAGCCAGGAGGTCGGAAGGCTGAGCCAGGAGGTCGGAAGGCTGAGCCAGGAGGTCGGAAGGCTGAGCCAGGAGGGAGGAAGGCTGAGCCAGGAGGGAGGAAGGCTGAGCCAGGAGGGAGGAAGGCTGAGCCAGGAGGAAGGAAGGCTGAGCCAGGAGGGCGGAAGTCAGACAACTGAGGAGGGAGGGCTGAGGGGGGAGTTCGTATGGCTGATAGCTGAGGAGGGAGGGCCCAGGACGGAGGTTTGACTGCAGCATTTGAGGATGGGTGAGTGAAAAGCACCCTATGCTGCATTCCACACCAATAGGACGGCGCATGTAGGACATCGTTTTGACAGGGCGATGTCCTAAAATGCGTTCCGTACACACTTAGAATGACTAAAAGTCAGATTCAGCTGAGCTGTACAGAACATCTTAGCATTTCTCACTGTATACCAAGGCACAAAGCTTTTGGCTTACTAATTATTATTTTGCTTAGTAAGGCCTTGTGAAACTTGCAGGCCACCTGAATATTGCTTGGAAGTCAACCATACATGATCTGCCCAGCTTACATACTGACTTTTACCAGTAATACTGTATGTGATAAAAAAAAACATAAGATTTCTAAGTGCTGAATTTTCTTTTGCAGAATAGATCCAGTCATAGTAAATGAAGCCAACCCTGGAGTTAAGCTTACATCCATTTTATTTGCTAAAAATACAAACTGTGTCCTGATTGGTGACAGTGATGGACAAGTTAATGTGTATGAGCTAAGAACCATATCAAGTGCTAAAGATTCTGAGGTAAGACTCACATTTGTCTTACTATAAATGTTCTTTTTTTATAAGCTGAGTATAGACCAGATACTCTTTGGTAAGATTATGCCAAATGGGCAGATCATTGTAACTTTGGTGAAACTCATGGACAGCCATATTTACAGATGCAGGATCTGATGGGTGATTTGTTAATGCCCTAGATCAGTGATCCCCAACCAGTAGCTCGCGAGCAACATGTTGCTCTCCAATCCCTTGGATGTTGCTCTCATTGTCCTCCTAGCAGGTGCTTATTTTTGAATTCCAGCGCAAGTTTTAATTGCATAAAAACTAAGTATAGTACCAAGCAGCTACCAAATATCCAATCACAGCTCTTATTTGGCAACCCCAGGGACTTTTTCATGCTTGAGTTGCTCCCCAACTCTTGAATGTGGCTCACGGGTAAGGTTGGGGACCCCTGCCCTAGATGCAAGTGCACAAGCATTAAGGTAAGCAAATTTGTGCTTTTGAGTTCCCATTCAATAAGCACTTCTGTCAAAGGCATTTGTGTATGGATGCACCAAAATGGGCCCTGAACTTCTGTAATGACAATGCACCACAATTCTAATACTTGATGAATCAGCCCTTACTCAACCAGGCTGGTTAGACCCCATACCCAAAACTAGCTGGTCAAGCCACATGCCCCCAAACTGGCTGGTCAAGTCCCATAGCCCAAACCCAAATTGGTTGGTCAAGCCCCATAGCCTATATTGGTTGGTCAAGCCCCATAGCCTATATTGGTTGGTCAAGCCCCATAGCCCAAATTGGTTGGTCAAGCCACATAGCCCAAATTGGTTGGTCAAGCCTCATGGCCCAAATTGGTTGGTCAAGCCCCATAGTCCAAATTGGTTGGTCAAGCCCCATAGCCCAAATTGGTTGGTCAAGCCCCATAGCCCAAATGAGTTGGTCAAGCCCCATAGCCCAAACTGGCTGGTCAGGCCCCATACTCAAAACAAAACAATTTAGTTCTTGTCCTGTTCAGCAGAATTCAATATTATAAATATATAAAGTCACCAACTCATATTTATTACTACAGTACTTCCTAATCTAGTCACACACACACACACTCTCTCTCTCCCATATTTATTTGAGCTGTACCCCTTTTTCCTTATGATTTCAATGTCTCTGGCCCTGTGACCCATCTCACCCCTATACTCAATAGCCATTTCATATCAGAACTCAAGGTAAATGCTGTACCACTGAATCACCTACATCACTACTAAACAGTTTACTTTGTGAAACTAAGACGTTAGGGTTATATGTTATTACTATTACTGCTATTTGTGCAACTAATTGTATTCTAAAAGTGTATTTTACAAGTCTTTTTTTATTTTTGGATTCCAAATAAACAGTAGTCAGTGCCTCTAAGTAGTAGTTTATTGGTTACGATGCACATTTATGACAATACACGCTAGCTTTTATACTGTAGTGTTCCCATTAGCTATCCTTTATGTGCACAAATCAAAGCAATATGCTCCATATCCCACACCAATGGGTGTTAATCCTTGACCTGTGGTGCTATAATAATGTGTTTTCCCTTTCTTCACAGGTGACTGCCTTATATGACATAATTGGAGCAACGTTAGCCACTCAACTCTAATTTATTTACTAAAATGCATACAAACATATGCTATGATGTCACAGAGCTGATGGGAGAGAACAACACCATACATTTCCTACCGGAAACAACCAGATACCTTTTCTGTTTACAATATGTAACTAGGCTCTGAGTCCTGAAAGCCCAACTGCTTGAAAGTTTTATGATTTTATGTGCTTTTAGCCATCTCTTGTGGTTCAAAGTGCATGTACTGAACTGGAAGCAAGTGGATAAATACAGAAAACCACAACATAGCCATACCTTGTTGTCATTATTTCAGCGACACAGCTGCAATATCCTGTCATAGACACACAGGGAAGTTGCAGGACAGTAACATAGTAATTTAGGTTGAAAAAAGTCACCCATCCATCAAGTTCAACCTTTTAACTCTATTTTAACCTGCCTAACTGCTAGTTGATCCAGAGGAAGGCAAAAAAACCCATCTGAAGCCTCTCCAATTTTCCTCAGAGGGGGAAAAATTTGTTCCTGACTCCAAAATCGCAATCAGACTAGTCCCTGGATCAACTTGTACTATGAGCTATCTTCCATAACCCTGTCATTGAGTGGAAGAAACAATAGCTTATATTAAAGCAGTTCCATCATGAAGTGCTGGCTCTTTCTGAAAGCACAGGATAAGGCAAAATGACCTGAGATGGCTGCCTACACACCATTATTACAAATAAAAGGGTCCAGACCAGATTTTTTTTGAGGGTTTTCCCAAATCGCACAATTTTTTTTCAGATTTTTGCCTGAAAAGCCCAAAATAGTCTGGCTAATTCCAGCGCAGACTACAGAAACTTCCAAATTGGATAGGGACCTATCCCATTGACTTAAGCTGGCCATAGACACAAAGATCCGATCGTCCGAATAATTCTATGATCTGACATCCCCATCTCTCGACCTGCCACTAACCTTCAGATTAAATAAGGTAGTAAAAGAACAGATCAGACGATGTTCTGCCCTGATAGCAATCGTACGGAAGTTTATGTCTGACAAAGCTAGTGACAGTCTCCCACTGAAAATTGTCAGATCGGCAATACATGCAGAGATATCATCGACAGCCAACCTGTCTGATCGACTGAACGACTAATCAGCATGGCAAGACAAATGTCGTGACACTCCACACACAACCCAAAAATCGTACTTAGCCTCGATTCGGAAGATTGGATCGTTGCGTCTATGGCCATTTATATACAACCTCAGCAGTTCTGAGATGGGGGATTTTCAGATTCTGACTTTTTGCAGCACTGGACTTTAATAAATTCGAGCAGACCAAACTTTAGTAAATAGCCCCCTAAGAGAGTAATTTGACAGGTAAGAGGGTAACTAGGACAGGGCAGTGTCACAAAGGCCAATAAACTAGAAGGGCAGAGGTTGATGGGTCAGCAAGATGTGTGTTTTTTTTTTTTGCTTTGCTGATAACAGGTCGTTGGTGATTGGTATTAGGGAATTTTTGTGAAGTGTTGGGGCCAAAAAGTTGATGAGATGAGATGAAAATTCAGAGATCATGGCATTGTTCGTTTTTTTTTTTGAATAGAGGTTATGAGCATGTTTTATTAAGAAGCTGAATATTTCAGTTAAGAAGGACAGAGATGAATAGATGGGTCTGTGCTTTTATTAAAAAGGGAAGTACATTTGACTTAGAGTCCTGCGCGGGTCCATTTTTTGGGACCCGGACCCGAACCCGCGACCCACATTCTTACCCGCTTGGACCCGCGACCCGAACCGTACCCGCAACCCGTGATCCACAACCCGGACCCGCGACCCGCTGACCATCAAGAATCAGGAAGTGCTGTCATCATAAACAGGAAGTGACATCATCGGAAGTAGCCAGGATCAGGAAAAAAAGGAGTAAAACAGGAAGTGCTGTCATTGTAAACCGGATGTGACATCATCAGTAGTGGAAATGCTCAGAAAAAGGAGTAAAAATCCCTATAGCGAGGATCCGCGACCCGACCCTCAACCCGCCAACCTGCAGGACCACCGGCCCGCTTCTATACCCGCACCCAGAAATTCTACGAGCAACCCGCAGGGTACAGCGGGATTTTGCGGGTAACCCGCGGGTACCCGACCCGCTGCAGGACTCTAATTTGACTTGGCAGAGGGTGGTAGCAAAGGAAAATGTGTAACTGCAGAAGTCTGATTTAGTAGTAGTAGTACAATTTGAGCAGATCATAATCACAGAGGGAAAAAGAATTATTGAAGAAAGTTGCTACTGGAGTGAGTGGGAAATTGAAGCACAGAGAAAAGAGAATGAGAGCAATTTCAGTTTACACAGAACTGGTACAAGGGGAAATTATTAGGTACAACAGTTACAGTGTCACCTAATCTTTTTTGTGGTTGTAGTCAATGTTCCCTTAAAGCTGTGTGCTCCAAAGAAGAATATGCACTACAGAACCACATGCTATTCAGGTTTTTGCAATTTCGCTATGCCTTTCAAGCCCAATTTCCCACCTCACTGTATCTACACTGGAGAAATGTCTCCGTAGGCCGGAACTCAACAAGGCGTTAAGCTGATTTTATACCATATTATTACAGAGCAGCTTTGAGTCCATCAAAAGTATTTCCTTGAAATGGTCTCAGGATCTTCCTCACATAGAGGAGGATGCCTGGAAAGGCATATTTAGAGATTAGACCAAATACCAGACACTATTATTTCAGTACGAGACAGGTATATCTCTACTAAATTTCTGAATAGGGTCTATCTGACACCACATGGCACAGGTATACCCAGGGTACCCGGATGTCTGTCCAAAATGCAATCAGGATGTTGGCACGTATCTTTATGTCTTTTGGGATTGCTCCAAGATACAGTTCTTTTGGACTGAGGTACTGGGGGTTGTGGGCTCAAACATAGGCCTACTGAGTATAAGGACTCCTGCATTTTGCTTATTGGGCCACTTAGAGGGGCTAACATTAAAGACATGCCATTAGTAAAAATGCCATACTAATGACATGGAAGTCGGTGGAAGCCCCAACGCTGGCATTCTGGAAGAAACTTGTGAATGGTAGTCACCCTAGTCAAAAACTCACCTATACTGTACGAGGTTGCCCAGGCAAATTTGGTGAAATCTGGGACAAATCGTTGTCAAATGTCTAATATATAAAAATGTCCAAGTGTATATGTACCAAATGGAATGCCTGAATCATAATAGAATAGAGTGCCCACTCCTACTAATTATATCTATCTTCTCTCTCTTTCCTTTTCTCTCTTGCTGATTGTTTTCTGTTGTAAATTGAAAATCTGATCAATAATCTGATAAAAAAAAAAGCTGTGTGCTCATGCACACACACACAAATTTTGAGGCCAACACACACAACAAATTGTGGTGTGTACAAAGAATTTTGTGTAAAAAGACAAAACTTTTCATTTATTCTGACCTACACAGTTTTTAAACATGCAAACAAGATTTTTGTGCACATAGTCATGAAGGAATTACAGGGAATATTGGTTGTCCTATTTTGTTATGAAGGGTGTGGACCTTATACGATGGTGTGTGAAAATTCGTGAACAATTTAAAATGTTCTATATTTTATATGAATGCGACCCAAAACATCATCTGGTTTTCAAACAAGTCCTAGATGAATAAAAGCAATGTAAATAAATATTATATTTATTGAAAAAAATTATCCAATAACACGTCTGTGTGTAGCAAAAGTAAGTATATTTATCATATAATTTGAAGGTGAAATTAGAGTCTGGTGTTTTCAGTCAGTGGGTGACAATCAGGTATGAGTGAGAGACCCCATTTTATTTAAAGAACTGGGATCCAAAGCCTGATCACACATACAACACATTGTGTGCAAAGCCTCTAATAGCCCGGGGTTAGAAATTCCCCTGGTTCATTTTTAAGCAAAGGCAAATGTTGATGTTCATCACAAGTCCATCATCAGGAGAACACTGAACAGCCATGTCGTGTATGGCAGGGCCATAACAAAAAGGAAGAAGGTGCTCCAGAACAGTGATTTTCAACCTTGTGCCTCCAGCTGTTAAGTAACTACAAGTCCCACAATGCAATGAAGGAGTCTGACAGCCACAGTCAGGCAAATGCATTGTGAGACTTGTAGTTACTTAACAGCTGGAGGCACAAGGTTGAAAATCACTGCTCCAGAATAATAGTATAAATCACAATTTTGAAAAGCTCACCAAGTTGATCATGTGGTCCAGGTGCACCAGACCCTTAGCCATAAGGAGCAGAAAACCAAAGTGTTAAGCAGGAAAACGAGGCTGTCCAGCACTCAGAGGAATCCACAGGGCCAAAAAGTCAGTTAAAAAAAATATGTTTTATTGGTCAGCGTTAAAATTGTACATACATCTCCTAGGCTCCTATGCATGTTGTACCACTAAGGTACTTAATCATGGGCTGAGGATGATGTATGGCAGGGTATCAAGGAAAAAGCCACTGCTCTCCCCATTATAGTGCTGACCATCTACAGTTTTCTAAAGATCATGTGGACAAGCCAGAAGGTTAGTGGAAGAATGTTTTGTGGATGGATGAAGCCAAAATAGAACCTTTTGGCTTAAACAAGGAGCGTTCCATTTGGAGAAAACAATACCCTGTATCCCAGCATAAGAACCTTGTCCCATCTGTGAAACATGGTGGTGGGAGTGTTTTGCTGCATCTGGGCTGGACAGCTTGCCATCACTGATAGAACATTGAATTCTGAACTATACCAGAGAATTCTAAATACAGTGGGTCATGCAGCAAGACAATGATCCGAAACACACAAGTCATTCTACTAAAGAAGAAATATAAAGTGAATGTTCTGAAATGGCAAATTGATGCCTTAATCCAACTGAAATTGGAAATATGGAAATCCCTAAAGTGAGCGGTTCATGTGAGGAAACCCAACATCCAAGAGCTGAAGCTGTTCTGTATGGAGGAATGTGTGCAGGACTGGGTTACAGCAAATGTTCAGTTCCAGTTATTGCTGCACAAGGGGTCGCACCAAAAACTGAGAGCATAATTCATTTACTTTTGCCACATGCACATGTTATTGGATTGCTTTTTTTTCAATAAGCACATGACCAAGTATAACCATTTTTGTTCCATTTGTTTAACTAGGTTTTCTTATCAGATGGTGCTTTAGGTCACATTCACATAAAAATATAGACCATTCTAAAAGGGTTCAAAAACGTTCATGCACCACTGTATATATAGTGAAATAGTGGTACAATAATGAGGTTTTCCACATTACTACTAAAAGAATATATACTGAATCAGCTCAGAGGCACTAAAATAAGGCCATTTTATTGTTTGCACATTGTTTGGATGATGTTATCTTAAAATCTCTCCTGGCAGTTAAATCTGTTAAGAGCTGTTTAATGACTCTATGGCCTCAACTAGTAAGGAAATTCTAAATGACACACAATATGAGGAATGCGTAAATATGCATCATTGAACATAATGGACAACATGGAACACATCCACCTCTAACCAATCACATACAGGCGTTTCTCTATAAATTGCCTGGGGTTTGTTTCCTTTGACATCTCACAGCTTGTCAGTGGTCCAGGCAAACCCACAGCGCTGTATTGCCCGTGTTTATAACAAATATGAGGGTCTCACCTATCTGTTTTGCGCTGCTCGCTGTGCTTATAGTGGCAGCAGAAGTAAGGAGCGACAATCAGTTTGTGAAGCTCTGTGGCAGAGAATTCATTCGAGCAGTCATATACACATGTGGAGGCTCCAGATGGAGAAGACTATTGCCGGAATCACCTGCAGCTGGTAAGTTTTGCACAGAATCGAGCTGTTGCACTGGAACTACTTCTGTTCTTTTCTGATTCACTGGATTTCTTTAACATACCTTTTCCCTTAATTTCCTGGCATGATATCTGTGACTGAAAAGGACAATTATTTCTCCTAGTAGGTTCTGCTTTCATCTGCTTTGATAATCACTTCATCAACATAATGCATGTACATAAAATGGTGTTTGTAAGATTTCCAGTGTGACAAATTAAAGTTACCCTATTGGCTTTCTGCTAGTTAAAGGGGTGGTTCACCTTCAAGTTAACTTTTAGTATATTGTAGAAGGGCCAATTCTAAGAAACTTTTCAATTGGTCTTCATTATTTATTTTTCATAGTTTTTTAATGATTTGCCATTTTCTTATGTTTCTTTTCAGCTTTCAAATGGGGGTCACTGACACCATCTAAAAACAAATGCTCTGTAAGGCTACAAATGTATTGTTATTGCCACTTTTTATTACTTATCCTTTTATTCAGTCCCTCTCCTATTCATATTCCAGTCTCTTATTCAAATCAATGCAGGGTTGCTAGGGTAACTTGTACCCTAGAAACCAAATTGCTGACACTGCAAACTAGAGAGCTGCTGAATAAAAACTTAAATAACTTTAAAACCA
Source organism: Xenopus borealis (assembly GCA_024363595.1). Classification (NCBI taxonomy): domain Eukaryota; kingdom Metazoa; phylum Chordata; class Amphibia; order Anura; family Pipidae; genus Xenopus; species Xenopus borealis. The sequence goes on from CM044438.1 coordinate 64,556,235, forward strand.
CAAACAATAAAAAATCAAAACCAATTGCAAATTGTCTCAGAATATCACTCCCTACATCATACTTAAAGTTAACTCAAAGGTGAACAACCCCTTTAAGATGATGATGTGTTAACCACATAGAAAAAGTATATTTATTTTATCATAAGAATAAAGATGTGCAATGACAAACCGGGATGAAAAACTGAAAAGTAATAAAACTAACCAATCAGATGAAAGATAGGCAGCAAATGAAATATTAGCATCTATTATGCATGTTCTACATTGAGCCAACATACAGCTTCACACCCTTACTGAATATAGAAATATAGATAACTTGCCTCCTTGGAAAGTTATGAGCTGGTTACATTGATATATCCAGTTTCACAAGCTATCCGTTTTTTTTCATTCTGTGCTATGCATAAACTGATGTTGAAAGTGTTTTTTTTTATATAAATCTATGAACTAAAGCAAGATGGTAAGTCCAGTCTATTGAATAAACAGAAGAGTAGAGCATATCAGCTGACAGAAGAAGAACTAGCTCAGCTACATATCAATCATGTATTCAGTTGTTCATGATCTCAGGTTATATAAGGTTACATGCACCTCATAATGAATGTGGAAAGTACAGTGCTAGTAAAACATCTGGTGTTTATTTATAAACATAAATGGCCAGCCATGCTCTCAGTTTTACCTTCTTTAACATGGAGATATGTTTATAAGAGAATGTGAGTAGAAAAAAAGGCACAAGACAGTTTGTCACAACTGTCTGAACAAAGACCTTATTACCACTGAAACACAATCTTACATTGGTTGCTCTGACATCAAAATAAGGAGGAGATGTAATAGAATATTTAAAGCTCTTAAAGAAAGCTACAGAGACTACAATAGATTAGCCACAATATTGCAAACTATAACACTATATTTAGTTTGCAGAAGGTTTTACCATACCTGCGTAAACTGCTCTAAAAGATCTCTCTCTGTTTGTTTAGGATAGCAGCTGCCATATTAGCTTGCTGTCACATCACTTCCTGCCTGAGTCTCTCCCTGTTCACTCATAGCTCTGGGCTCAGATTACAGCAGGGAGGGGAGGAGGAGCAAAATGAGCATGCGCAAGCCCTGCCCTGGAGGTGTATGCTGAAAGAAGGAAGTCTGATACATGTTTAGAAAATATAAGGAAAGAACTACATTGGTTTTTTTTTTTACAGAGGACTCAGATCAGTGTTACTTTGAGGTTTAACCTTCTGATAAAGCTTACTTATTTTCACCTTTCCTTCTTCTTTAAGTATTATTATAGCTCCAGTATGGAAACACAACAGGAAATCATGTTAATCCACATTTTGTTTTATCTTTATGCAGACAGTGACAGTTACTTTTCTTTGTATAATGGAGGGATGGAAAGGCCAGAACCTTTGGAGTACCATCTACAAATAGCCAGCTCAGAAGAAGATCAGGTTTTTCAGAAGACAGAATCATTGGAAGCACTGTGGGATACACAGAAGAAATCTTTTCAAGAGAGACGGGACTTGAATGAACTGTTAACAACAGCTTGCTGTACAAATGGCTGCAAGAAAAAAGACTTGAGCTCTTTATGCTAAATAGGCTTTGTCCAGCCATAGTTCCAATCATATGGTCTGTGTTTCCTCTCTTGTGACAGTTTAGCATAGCAGCTGTACTGAAGTGTGGCTCTCTTGTTAATATGCACCTCCTAGAATACCCCTCCAGCAATAGTTGGGAGGACCAGATCATCTTACCCTTACCCAAATATGTTGCAGAAAACTTGGTCTTTTTGTTAGCCTACAGAAATTTTGTAAAAAAAACTAAATAGTTAAACTTTGCATTTTATTTCCAATTCTGTTTAAACCTACTGTATGTAGTTATAATAAAAAAAGTCTCACCAATCATTTCCATTTTGATATTGTTTTTTTTAAATGGAAAGGGAACTGTTACCATTATTTAAAAAAAAAAAAAAAAATCATATAGATAGATAATGGATTTTTTTTCTTTTATTTTGTTTAAAGCTTTAACTGTTGGTTGGTCACACTAACTTTATTTGCAGCTGCAACCAACACATGCTGTGTGCCACTGACAGGTTTGAACCTGAGTATGACAATTTGACATCTATTCATATACGGATATATTTGAAGGGGACGTTCACCTTTTATTATGATAACACACACAACTGTTATGAGTTAAAGTAACAACATGTGTACAAGAGATCTAGTAATCAACAGCAATTAAGAGTTTTCCGGCAGGTTACCAGTAAATGATACCTGCTTAATGGTTGCTAGGAGTTACCAAACATGGTGCAAACTTTGCAACTTTATTGCATTACCTCTTACAGTTGTTACCATTTTATTGAGACCTTCTACAAGTTATCTTCCTGGCTAAATCTGAATTTTAAAAAGGAAACGTGCAGAACACAAAATAAATACCAGCTTTCTTATCTTAGAATACTATTGTCTACAATATTATAGTAAAAGTAAAAGATAAATATAAATAGCATTTTTGTATGTACATTGCTGGTTAGGAGTGATGTGGAAGAAAATCCTAGCTCATAACCACTGCCAAAGGTTAAGTTTTAACAAGAAGATTAGCAGATTTGTGATACAAAGTCAGGTATGGGTAATCCGGAAACCCGTTATCCAGAATGCTCCGAATTACAGTAAGGTCATTTCCCATAGACTCCATTTTATCCTAATCCAATTTGGGTTTATTAAGTGTTTTAAATTATTTTCTTGTAGACTTAAATTATGAAGATCTAAATTACGAAAAGAACCGTTATCCGGAAAACATCAGGTCCTGAGCATTCTGGATAGCAGGTCCAATACTTGTACTTATATTTCCTAAAATGCTGGCAACCTGTAGTCTCAATACAAAATTCCGAGTGTGATTCCGTGTTCACACTAGTTGCTATACTGAAGGCTAGCTGAAAGTACTGGATAGAATTAATTTATTCATATTATTCATAGTATACCCCATAAACATTTGCAAGTGCAAACAGAGAACTATTCTTGAAAGAGTAGGAGGAAAAAGTGTCATTTGCTGGGTCCCAGATGCATCTGCTTCCAACACGCATGCCTTGGTCATTCAGCTGGCCAATGTAAATCAGCACAATAATCTTATACCTGGGGATCATCAGATCTTTTACTCGTGCTTTAATTACCTGCAAAGAATACATATGAAGTTGTAAAATGTGGGTTTGTTTATGTCTTTGTGGTACTGGCACTAACAAGAGAAATTAGGTAACGCCTTACACCTGCCTTTTACTCCTAAACTTGCATAAACTTACTAGCTAACAGCCCTTCCTGACTACAGTGTTCTCCCTGACCCTTCTACTGCTCCTAAATGTCTGTTATCTGGAGATACCAGTCACACAAGGTATACTGCTTTGTTCGTTTCAACACACACGCGTAAAGCGGAGTCGTCATATATTACAGGTAGAAACAATAGAATTCTACCAGTATCTGACGATTCAGCATTAACAATGGCAGATGTTAAGGGTGCCTTCAAAGGCATCCAATCAAAATTTTCCATCCAGCCCGATCAACCAGCTGATATCTAAATCTTCCGACAATATCGGTCGGCTCATTTCCCACCACACACGAACCGAATATTGTACGAGAGTTTGTTTCGTACGATATTATGTGTGTCTATGGCCATCTTTAGCCCATCCAGTAAATACTGAACAGAAAATGAATATTTAAAAAATGCAGTGTTACCTCAGAGATGGTCTTTGTCATTTGCCTGCACAGCTCTGCTTCATATTTCTC
>CM044438.1:64561416-64571468 GCA_024363595.1 Xenopus borealis
ATAGACCTTACTCTTTGGTTTTGCTGAAGCTGCCTCTTGGTTTCACATCATGGCTTCCCAATGATGAAATACTTGCTCTCTTCTTCAGGAGACGAGCTGCTTTGTCTTTGGCTATGTCTGACATTCCTAAAGAAAACAAGTAAAATATGTTTCAAAGTGGTATTTGTGCTCACCCTTCCTGGTGGTAAATGGGCTAGATGGCACACAAGAAGCCTCCCCCCACTCATAGTTGGTCAGCTCCCTTCACCACCAGTATCAGAAAGTAAGAAACATTTTCAAACCTTTTAACCAGAACAGGCTTGAACGCAGGCTTGAAACATGTTGTGTGGCAATAAACATTTTTTGAGCAGTTCATTTCTGCTGGAGTGCCTTATTCTTGTACACTGTTTCCAGTGTGTCATGAACTTCAAAGGTGGATGTAACTGCAGAAGACCTCAGTATGGCATCTTGGTGTTCATTCAATGTGTTGGTAAAGCATTATAGGCTCCAATCACACTTAGAAATGTAATTTGGAGAATCCAACATTTAGTAAAAATGCATCCAGGGTGGGGTGATCTAAAATGTTATCAAGTTGTGTCTGGTCTGCTTTCTGCTTGTATTAGAGGCTGGGAGGGTTATTTTCTTGGTACATGATCATACCAGGAAAAGTGAATTATAGGAATGATAGCTAATGCTACTATTTTCTTGAAACTATTGACCAGATAAATCTGCTGCGTTGAAAGGCCTAATAAATATATTTATCAGCTGCGAAAATGCTCATCTAGTAACTTTTTCTTCAGCTTTTTTTTTAATGCAAAAGATTGAACATTTGTGTTGGGCTCCTACACACTGTAGTTTTTTTTTTCTTTAACAAGCATTAAAAAATGCAGATTTATCAGAAGTGGAATTTTAAAGTTATGTGACTCTAATAAATTCAAATATAGTCACATCTCGGATGGGAGGGTATTTTAAAAAAAGATTCCAATGTCTAATATTCGACTGAATAGTCTTGACCAAACATTCGAATATTTTCGAATTTGAATTCGATCCCAAAACAACTTGAATGTCAGGAAGGTAATTAACATATTCAAATGGTTCAACAGACCTCTGCCACTGAATTGTAAATGAACTCGGTGGGTTTTAGGTGGCGAATATTTGAATTAGAATTGTACTCATGGTTGAGGTGTGATAAAGCTTATATTCCAATTTACATTTGAATTGGGGGATAAAAATTTGAATGTGTGAATTTTGACACCAAAAAAAAATTAAATTCAAACTTACTTTTTGATCCTCAAAGGGACAGTTCAGTGTAAAAATAAATACCGGGTAAATAGATAGACTGTGCAAAATAATAAAATATTTCTATAATAGTCAGTTAGGCAAAAATGTAATGTATAAAGGGTGGAGTGATTGGATGTCTAAAGGCAGAACTACATGGCAGACTTCTGTGCAACAAAACACCCGCATCAAGTCGGATTTGGTAAAGTAATAGGAAGTCGAATGGTGTTGCAGTGTTGTCCCGACGCGACTGCCTGATGAAGACGCAGCTTGCGTTGTGTCAGATCAACCCTGCGACACTGTCCAACTTCCTATTCCGTTTTGTCGCCCACAGAAATGCACGGAAGTCTGCCATGTAGTTCTGCCCTAATATAATAGAACATTACTTCCTGCTTTTCAGCTCTCTTGGTTTCCACTGACTGGTTACCAAGCAGTAACCAATCCATACCTTCCAAGAGTCCCGTTTTGAGTGGGACAGTCCTGCTTTTGACAGCTCAACCCGCTGTCCCGGGTTAGTATTGGTAAGTCCCACTCTCTGCACTGAAGGGGAAAGTCCATATTTCTCTGCACAGCCAAAAGTGATACAATGATTCTAACTTAATTGGCTCCTGGCTGAGAGCCCAGAATAGATACATGATGTATTGTATCAGTTTTGTCCCTTGGGAGAAGAAGATTCACAGCTTAAAGGGCAATTCACCTTCATTAGTAAAACTGTAATAAAACATAAAAACCTACAGAAATGTGTTCAAACTTTCAGAACCTGGCAAATTTTGTAAAATTGCCATGGTAATTAGGGGGTGTGGCCACAAAAAGGGTGGGGTCAAAATTGCTACACTCCTCTTTCCATTTCCAAAATGCTGGGAGGTATGACCAATCAGTGACTTGAGGGGGGCATGTGGGTTATAACTGTTACTTTGGAATCTGAGCTGAATGCTGAGGATCAATTACAAACTCACTGAACAGTTATGTCCCACGTGGCCCCCCTTCAAGTGACTGACTAACTCCGAGTTAAAGATCTGAAAAGCAGTGTTCTGGCTATTATGTTAGACATCCAGTCACTCCAGCCTTTATACATTACATTTTGGGCTAACTATATTAGAAACATTTTTTTTTTATTTTGCACAGCCTATCTATGTAGTAGTGCAATTAAAACTTAGGACCATATCTCACCCTTTGTGTTAGGCTTTCATGAGTACCTGGGGTGCAAAACCCCTCCCCCATAGGCCCACCTCCGGGCTATTTCCCCTAACCTGTTAATTACCACAAAGTCCAGGCCCCCTGCAGGCAAGTTCACCGCCTTCTTGTTGTATTTTTCCTTCCTTGTTTGGCGGCACAATAGGACACATTTGCCGGTTGGTACTACTACGCATGCGCCCGAACTTCACAAAGTTTTCAGAATTCTTTTTTCTGAAACTTCCTGAAATTTGTGCACATGCGCAGTAGTACCAACTGGCAGTGTCGGACTGGGATGCCTTGCCAGGCAGTGGCGTAACTAGATGTTACTGGACCCCACAGCAAATTAATTTTAGGGCCCCCAACATATACAGAGGTTATCCATTTTACTAGTATATGTTGAAATTGTTCATTAATTAGGGCATCATGGAGCCCCCTATACCTCATGGGCCCCCCTGCAGCCGCAGGGTCTGCTTCCTCTATAGTTACGCCCCTGTTGCCAGGGGTCCACCAGAAAACCTTAAACCAGGGGCCGCCAAACGCCACTGGAACAAGGAAGAAGACATTGCGGGACAAGATGGTGCCCAGGAACAGGGGCGTAACTATAGAGGAAGCAGACCCTGCGGCTGCAGGGGGGCCCATGAGGTATAGGGGGCCCCATGATGCCCTAATTAATGAACAATTTCAACATATACTAGTAAAATGGATAACCTCTGTATATGTTGGGGGCCCTAAAATTAATTTGCTGTGGGGTCCAGTAACATCTAGTTACGCCACTGCCCAGGAACTTGCCTGCAGGGACCTGGACTTTGGGGTAAATAGGTTGGGGGCAATAGCGGTGGGGGGAGGTAGGCCAGGAGGGAGGGTTGTCTTCCTCTTTAATTCCAACACAGTCAGTGGCGCATTCCTATTTTTATAAAAAAAAATGCCTGTCTTTTGGCACGTTCAATCTAAGCCTCTAAAAGCGCATGCGCACTTCTACATTTCTACAGAGACCTGTGTACTGCGCAAGGGACTGAGTGCCGTGGGAAAGATAAAATTATGGGCGAAAAAAGAAGCGTCTGCGCTACTTTTTCAATCAACGTTGCGCTGTCATAATTTCCATCAACTGCGCATGAACAGTAGCTAGATCAGCAAACTGGGGGAGAAGTAAGGACTATAATCTTGTGGAAGGGTGGGTGCCACTTTACTCCCGTGTGACTCTATCTCCCCTCAACGAATACACTGACCCTCCGCCCCGTAGGGATGAAATTCGAGCAAATACCGGTGTTCGCATTGTGGCCTGAGCACAGGTTGTAGCACAGCCGGAGGGAGAGAGGCTTGTTGACTGCCCTGCAATGTGCATGGAACAGCTCAAGCTAAATTCACACACACCTCATAACTTACCTACAGCCGAGAAGACCAACGCTTCAGAGTGCAGCTATGCGGCCAGCGTTTGGTTGCTAGTGGCAACCATGTTCCGAGAAGAAGGAGGGGCTCATTTCGATTCCTATTGGTTCACACACAGAGAGGAAATGGTGCCCGGCTTTGTTATGCGGCTCTACTCACCGCTTAAAAGTCATTTTGTCTTATATAGTTGACGCTTGCGTTTACATTAGTAGTTGTGGCAGCTGGCAAGCACAACAAACTAGAAATTACGTCATGACCACCTTTTGAATTAAGTTTTATTGTGATGTAGAGCCAACCTCTGTGGTACATACCTCCCAAATGTCCCTTTATTCAGAGGGACAGTCCCTCTTGCCAGCTCAACCTGCAGTCCCTCATTTGTACTGGAAATACTTTCTAAATTAATTGGCTTTTGGCAGAGAGCCCAGAACTGCAAATAAGATACTATGTAACAATTTTGAGATAAGAAAATAAGTAATTGTAACAGTTTAGATAAGGAGAAATATTTTCAAACTTACATAACCTGCCAAATTTAGTAAAATGAAGATAGTAATTAGGGGGTGTAGGCACAAGAATGGGCGAGGTAAAAAAATTGCCACCCTACATGTGAAAAAATATTTTTTCCCTCTTTTTATTTCCAAAATGTTGAGAAGTATGGGTACTGAGGGCTGGAATAGGGATTTTTCTGGCCTACATGGTGGAGGGCCAATGATGGAAGCCAGTGTTGACCATTAGTGATGTGCGGGCCAGCCGGATACCCACGGGTTTGGGCCAACCGCGCACCCCTTTTGCTGGGTCAAGGAACTACATCTAGTTCCAGCCCCAGTGTCGGACTGGCCCACTGTAATACCAGGAAAACTCAAACCAAGGTGTCATTGGGCCCCCATGCTGCTAAACTTTTGGCCTATTTCTACGAGTACAAAGAGGCTAAATAGATGGAATCATTGATTATAGTATGTAAAGAAAACAAACTAGGAGAATAGAGGTTGAATGAGGAGATGAAGAATATTAGTACCGAGAGTGGGCCCCAGGTCTAATACCAGTCTTATGTTCCACAGGAAGAGTATGGCGCACACACAGGGAGCATAGAGCAGGAAAGATATGGCACACACGGGCTCCATAGGACTGCCAGAGTATGGCACAAAGGGAAGGCAGAACAGAGCAGGAGACCACACGAAGATGTGCTACATACAGTGACACAGTGCTGGTGCCCCTTCAGCAGTTTGTACGAGTGTGAACGATGTGGGCTGTTTCAGGCTGGGTCTCAGGTATGAACAGTACAGGGCTTTAGGGTTGTGAACAAAGAGGTGTTACAGATGTGAACAGTACAGGGGATTACCGTCTGAATTTGAGGTTTAAACAATGCAGGGACCAGTTAATCTTTTAAATTTTACACATGGTAAGCAGGAAAGTGTCAGAAGATGAAGGCAAATAATGAAACTATATGTATAGGAGCTATGGCAGACAAAGCAATGCAGAGGTAATTTGACTGCACACTCTCTACAATATTCACACAATATGATTGCAGCTGGTCCATTCCAGGTGGGAAACCTTGGTGACTTTAGGAATCCTGCCCACTGTTTTTCTGTCTTGTTAAGATGACTGATTAAGCTATAAAACCTTAAACTCACGAATAACTGAACCAACACTTTTCTTTTGCTATAATCAATGGTTACACCATCAGGTGGGTGTGAGTTAACAAGTCGATTGCTTGCAGCTGGTTTCTTATTTTGTCAGTCACATCATTATTTAATATATATGTTTTAAAACCCAAGTGAACTGTAGAACTTGGGTAGGGCCACTTATCATTCACACGATTAAACAACCTCTTTTTGAAAATGTCTGACCTTATGAACAGTGTGAAACACGGGACTATGTTTGATCGGGACCCCATTTGTGTGTTTTTATAAATTTTGGCCAAGGCAGTAGCATATACATTTTGATTTCACTGAACAGTAAAAAGGTGGAAATGGAAAGTTGGTGCAAACAAATGCCTCCAGTGTTTACTGGAGCAAAAGAAACAATTTGGGGCATCCAGGTGCCTTCATTGGTGGTACAGCTCAAAATACTACCCTGTATGTTTGCTCATTCATTACCATTAGCAGGGGACAATTTAAGATTGCTTGTGCCTTTCAATTCAAGCAATCTTTAAGGACACCCCAAGTGAGCTGAAAAAAACCCTGGCCATCTTCGGCATTTTATGTGAAAGGCATTATGTGCATTGCTATGATCACCATTATATCTTCTGAGGATGGGATTGTGGGTCACATGCTATTGTGTACAGTGGGGGCCCAAAAAAAGAAATATTTGTGGTGTGGGGGCCAAAATTATGCCACTGGTGAATGGGCTTTTGAAATAAAGAAAAAGTTTGGCACCTGAAAGCTGCCAGAGTTTATCTTGGTTTCATAAGCCTGTATCTATAGAATATCAATATATAATATCAATAAATGGTTGGGTGTCTTTTTAGAGAGGGAGAAAACAAGTTACTGAAATGTATTGTTAGTATGCCAGTGATGCAGGACTGCATTGATGATAATCAAAAATAGAATCTTACACTACACTTTCCATGTTCCCTATGATCTTAGTACGCTTATGTTAACCTATATAAAAATAAAAGACTTTATATAAATACGAGTCCACCAATGTGGTCCTAAATGAACTCTCATAGTGCAGTATAAATAAAATATACATACATATGTGTGTAAGATTGAGTCAAATATTTATTAAGTAGAACTGCACATAGGTTACTAGATAAACAAGGTTTACCTGAAAAAAACGTATAGATTTTATTGCATACGCTTGCACCTCCCAACAGGACCATTATAGAAATTTATATAATATAGGGCTACTTACATTTTCATTTTGTAGAGCCATAATCAAGAAATATGAAAGCTCTATTTGCCCAGATGTCAAGTGATTTAAGGCTGCCTTTTGGGAAATCCTTTGTCATCATACATTTTATATACATATTTGAATGATTCTTTTAATAATGACACCAGAAAAACAATCCTGATCCAGAACACTAAGATAATTTAAAGGTGTACATTTTAAATAAAAGATGTATAAAGAGAAACATGCAAGGTACAGAAACAATGGAAACAGTAAATCACCTTAGGGATAGTATGCCTTCATACAACTTACTTTCAAACTGAACAGCTGGAATTCCTCTTTTTCTAAAATGTAAGTAAGGGACCGATTTATAATGCTGTGTAAAAAAAAAAAGCAATCACATACACCACACATCATCATTGGATTACCAGAAATTGCCACATAAAAAAAAAAAGACATTTATCAAGTGGTGTATACAGTTTCTACATAAGTTTTCCACATAAAATTCTGGTGTAAGAACTAGCACTGCTTGAAAATGCAGTAATGGTAATAAAAAGAGAATCACCATGTTTAGAAGATGCTTTAACCCCAGGAATGAACTTAACCAGCATAAAAGAACCATGTAAAATATAATGATTCTTTGATAAAGTTGCCATTTATTTTACACTGCTTTGATTTCCCAGCATGCTAGCTAGAATTCATGAATGGGCTGGTGGAATTCAGTGCTGGTGGAGCAACACCTGGCCCTCTGATTTCTCCATAAAGTACAAGGGCAGCTTCTGCTGCTGGTTTACAGCCCTACACAGTTTTGTAAGTAATTAATTTTTTAAATTATCTATATTGAAGTATAAAATGGCCCATACTGCTCAAGAAAACCATAAAGGAATATGGAAGCACTTATTAGCGTCATAGATGCATGAATTACCAGTTAGACCTGGCTCATTTACAGTATATACAGCGGGCTAATCTGCACCTGGGCAGCAACATATGACAACCAATTAAATGTTGGTTGCTATCAGTTACTGCCCAGATGCACAAGCCCCAGTTAGAGTCCTGCACGGGTCAATTTTTTGGGACCCGCAACCTGCAACTGCGTCCCGCATTCTTACCCGATTGGACCCGCGACCCGACCCGCAAATGCCTTATCCGCAACCCAGACCCGCTGACCATCAAGAATCAGGAAGTACTGTCATTGTAAACCAGAAGTGACATCATCGGAAGTTGCTGTGATCAGAAAAAAAGGAGTAAAACAGGAAATGTGGTCATTGTAAACCGGAAGTGACCTCATCGGAAGTAGATGTGCTGAGAAAAAAGGAGTAAAAATCACTATGGAGAAGATCTGCGGCCCAACCCTCAACCCGCAGAACCACAGACCTGCGTCGATACCCGCACACGGAACTTCTACATGCAACCAGCAGGGTACCGCAGGATTTTGCAGGTAACCCGCGAGTACTCGACCTGCTGCAGGAATATAGCCCCAGTAGAGCAGCACTGGACTAGGTTAGAGAGTAAAGGGGGAATGTAATTAAATTTGCAAAGAGCAAAAGAACATGCATCACTAAGATTAAAAATCCACATCTCAAAATGTAATATTGTTCCTTAAACTGTTATTGCATTGCACATTTTTATTGCGCATTGCGAACTTTAATTGTGCAATTCGAAATTTTAATTGCGCACTCTTAAGAAGTGCTTGAAGGTGTCGTAATCCTTTGGAGCAAACATAACGTAAGAAGCTTTATTACAATGACTGCGCATTGGTGCAAGCTGTAAAATTCTCAAACTCTCTTCCACTGTCGGAAGTGGTTGCTAAATGGTTTCCAGGTTCGCAAAAGCTATATTAACTTTTCGCATTGCGAATAGTTTTTCCGTTAACGACTTTTATTACATTCCCTCATTAGTGTTTTAAGCAGTGGTCTCCCCTATCCAGTTCCATGTTATTGTCAGGGACCTGGGGATGCCAAAGAGCGGAGCAGCCAAGCAGTGGAGGGAGGGTGTGTGGCCGGTAATGGTAGAAGTGCACTCTGAAGATTATTTTTGTCATGGGGCCCAGCCCCAATCTAGGTAAGTTGCTAGTTGTAACAGAGAACCAAACCGATCCTTTTAAAAAAAACCCTAACCCCCTCCCCACATAGAACCCCCTCCCCACTCACCCCCAGCCTACTTGCTACCCTGGCAAATGCCCCTAACTTTTTACTCAACCCTTTTAGCAGATTCAGGCATCAGAGTTCACGGCAGCCATCTTCTTTTTCTGTAATCTACATGTTTTCCTTTGGCGATTCCCATGAGTTTTGGCACATGCGCAGTTGTCCAGAACAGGGTATTTGCTCCAGCTGCGCATGCACAGAAATGCAGTCAATACACGAAGATTACAAAAGAAGATGGCTGCCTTAAATTCCGACGCCTGGATCTGCGGTGAGTAAAAAGTTAGGGGCATTGGCCTGGGGTAGCAAGAAGGCTGGGGGGAGAGGGAAGGGTTTGGCTCTCCTTTAAAGGGGGATTCAATTCCCTCGGGCTCTAACCTCTGTAACTTGCTGTAGATTGATTCAATAGAATTCAATAGAGGTTGCTTCTGGTAACTGCACTGCTGCAAAACAGAACCTGCATTTATAAAGTAAAGTTCAGATTGGCATATGTGTAAAAGGTGTATAAACTATCGCCAAAAGGTAGATGGGGTTCTACCAGTAGACCTTTAGCTGGTGATCAGTAGATCTCAAGACACTGTCAACAAACAGCTTGTCTAAATCACCCTCCTGTTTCACTCTTTTCATTTAGATATTTAGAACATTAAGGTTACATAAGAAATAGTCGTTTGTTAAATATAACAATATACAGTTTCTCATAAATCTATATATTCACCATGGAACATAAAGCTAACAATGCTTTTATAGATGTAGATCATAATGGAACAACATCACAAAAAGAAGACCTCGCATTAGTTAAGTATGAGCACTCCTGCTCTATCCGAATGAGCTCAAGTAAAAAAACAGGGGGTATACAGTATTTTCCCTTATGGATAGATTTATTAAAGTTAACGAAAAGTTTTCCTCCAATAGATCAAGACTTTTCGACAATTATCACATTTTTTTTGTGAGCTGAAAACTGCAGTCAGTGTTCCATACACTTTAAAAATAACCACACCATTTCCAACATAGTCATTTGTAATTGCCTAGACCAGTACATTTAAAAGACAAACTGTGATAGCAGCATTACACAATTCTTTACAACACTGTTTTGTGTCTTCACAAAAGACAAATGCCTTGCAGGATTTTTACAATCTTTATTTAATTATGGTTAGTGATAAAACTATTTGTTGCCCAAACGTGTTTTCTGCTTTATCCCCTCTGTTTTTAAATTAACCCTTTAAGTGCCAGAAGAATTTCACATTTTGGTTACGCGAAATGCCAGCC
>CM044438.1:64574635-64585939 GCA_024363595.1 Xenopus borealis
GAGTTTAGGACACTACGGGGGGGGTGGGGGGGGATGAGGGAGTTAGCGCCTGGGGGGTTTAGTTCTCCTTTAATACACCCATCACAGTTACCGGTTTTTCAAAAAACATATGAATCAATGCCATTTTCTATGCTGAAATCCAGCTGTTTAACAGTTGTTCTCTTTCTGCATCATTTGAAATACTGGAAAGGAAGGAGGAACTAAACACTGATGTTACAAATTGTAACAACTTCTCCACAGCTTACAGACAGCATGCAGGAACTACATAACCCACAATGCATTGCACTGTGATGTTCCTATCCTTATAATAATCATGTGTGCAGAGAATTGTGGGGTTTGGAGGATGCAAGCTGAGGACAGTTGAATGCTGATACAAAGTAACGGTAGTCAGCCAGCTCAGCAAAGTAGTCCAAGAGATCATCAAGAGAGCAGGGGGCTAGCCTTAAGGAATTGTTCCAACCCAATTAAAATCATGAAAAGTCTGCATATTTATTAACTGATGTATATTACAAAGTTGCTTGAAATTATGTTTACTTTTAAAAAAATGTATGTTTGTGTGGAGTTCCCTTTTAACTGGCTTCCAGTTAGGTATAATATAATATTTATTATTCACACTTTCTTGGCCAGTTAAACAACAGCTAGTCATCATGTTCTGCTTTGTCTACTGCTTAATATGTGGCAAAATTATTCTGGATTCCATGGGGGGGGGGGGAGAAACACAGAATTATGCCTGTTGTCTTATTAAGCTTTATTAGACTTCTACAGACCACTTCACTTGCCTTATTTTTCACAACCTCTTACAGCATGCAAATGTCTTTTTGAATCTATTTGCATGTTTGAATATGTCAGACTCCTTTCATTGTCATGTGCATAGCCAAAGAGTTTAGGACACTTAATGTTTAAATGAGGCACCCCCTACAACAGCTATTAATATTTCTGGTCCAGTTCTACATATATACACAAATCTATTTCTGTAGCAGTGTGCTGTTCCACAATACTACATTTTTTAAACAGTTTAAATTACATCTATTTACCAATAGTAAGATGTTGAAACAAAGAGTCTAACTGCCAAAATACAGGCTTACTGGAATAAGTACAATTTACAAATACAATAATTACATTTTAAAACCATTAACAATGTGACATCTAGAAGTAAATACTGCAGGACTGGTCAACATGAAGGATTCTGAGGAAGATGCTTGTTCATCAGCTGTAGCAGCTTTCATCAGAAAGTTTCCACGTACCAAACATTGTTCTTGTCCATTAGCTTATGATTAAAACCAGTTTTAGGAACACCAGTTCTCAATTTAGACTGTTCCATATGCATACACTGCCATTAGACATCCGCCAAGTATTTTCCTGTAAAGGTGGGGAAAAAATGTTGCTGCAGTTATTTGGTGTAGTTGTATAGTAGTTAAAGCCTTACATTTTAACCCGTTTAAGTACTTTTGGTTTTTGCGGTGATCACGAATCCAGTATAAAATAGTAAGGCAAGTTGCCTGTTGTTACAGGGAGCTAGTTCAAAAATTAAATTGAGGAATTCCTACACCTGTCCTTAAAGAAGAATTCAACCTGTAAGTGAAAAAACCCTCCCTCCAGTATTTTTAAGTAATTGCCTGCCCTGCCTCTATGCCTAAGGAATAGAGGAGGGGCAGACAGTATTTGATTGACAGCTGAGATTTTTAAATGAGCTTACAACAGCTATGAATGCTATAATTCAAAAAATGGATTTCATGTTTAATTTGAAAAGGACTTTTATTATAAAGATTTGTGTTTCTGGGTGACAGGTCCACTTTAAAACAAAACATGTATAGGCTCTGATTTCATGGTTCACATTGTATCTTAGCAAATAAAGTAAAAACACTTAGCGTGGGCTTTTGATAGTTTCAATGAGAGATACATGCATGCATTTTCATACCGTTGACAAGTTATTTAGGTGCAAAGAAAAGAGCACTAAAGACCTTGTTACACTGAATCGGGTTAAAGAGCTTTTAGTTCATCATTATCATCATCACCATTTCAAATAGCACCTGGAGTATGTAAAAATACCTAGACTCCGAAACTGATGCTGAAGATTTAACATACTACATAAATAGTTGAGAAATGTGTCTGTGAACAGTCCTGGTTTGCCCAAAAGATAAAGTATTGTACCCACCTGATTCTGACCAAGAACAAAATTGATCCACTTATTTAGCAGGCCAGGTTAAGGGTGATAACTAGGTATATACATTCATTCATACAATCCTAGACCTGTGGATATTTTTGTAAATTACTGTGAATACCACACAAAGCAAAAACTCACTGACTATGTACCGTAAAATGATTAAACTCGAGCAATTGAAAATTTAATCTTTATAAAGGGGGAAAATAAATTTCTGCTAATGCTAAAATAATATGAAAGCACCAGTGCTTGAATACGAGTTACTGTAGCAACTGAAGGAACGAAATCCATTATCTGCAAACCTGTTTTTCAGAAAGCTCTGAATTGCGGAAAGGCCGTCTCCCGCAGACTCTATTTTATCGGAATAATACAAAATTATGATTTCATTTATCTCTGTGATAATGAAATCGTACCTTGTACTTGGTCCAAACTAAGATATAATAAATCCTTATTGGAAGAGAAAACAACCAATTGGGTTTAATTAATATCTACATGAATTTCTAGCAGACTTAAGGTATGAAGAACCAAATTGTGGAAAGATCTGTTATCCAGAAAACTCAAGGTCCCAAGTATTCTGGATAACAGGTTGTATATCTGTACAGAAAGGATTTTATTTCTAACAAAAATACTCTGAATTAAAAAAAAATAATCTGCTTAATTTTCCTCTACCTATTTACAGCAAAAAAGTATTTTGTCAACTGTACCTGCTGCAAACCTCTTTTTAACCAGGGAAAATCGGTATCCCCCTCCAACAAGCTCAATATCACAGCCAGATAGGGTGGTTCCTTCACTGGTGAACTGTACTGCAAGAGGTGCTGGTTTATTTGGCCCCTCTGATAGCTGGAACCTTGCCAGCAAAGAGCCGACACCTGTAGGAGATCACAAAGGTCTACTAAGAATACAGTAAAATGCTTCCAATTAAGCATTGAATGGCAGCCTGATTGCATTATCTTTGTTTTAGCCATACTTGTAAAACAACTCTGATCCTTACTGAAAAAAAATAAATGACTCATGAATTCAGGAAGAGTTTTCATTTTATGCTGAACTCTGGGAAACCGAACCTGGTTAGGGTGAGAAGGACTGAAAGGAGCCAAAAAGCCCTTCACAAGCAATTACATGCAAAGTGAAGCCTTCTGAAATCAGAAGGTATTTACTTGTCTCATGCCATACATATAGCACAGGCCCGGACTGACAATCTGTGGGTTCTCGCAAATGCCTGAGGGGCTGCTATAATGTGCCATAGAAATTCAGTATTTAGTGGGCTGGTGAGGGCTGTTTGGGCCTCTGTGTACCTGAAATGCCAGGGCCTGTTTTGGCTGTCAGTCCAGGCCTGATATAGCACTGCCTAGATATCAAAAATGAGAGTTTTTTTCTCCCATAATGCATCATGAGCGGAGACATATATGGCTCTGAACTATTAGGCTGTATCTGTGCTATAAACCAGCAGTTCTGGATGCATAGTTGGCCAAAGGGACATAAAGGGGTGATTTACATGTCTCTGCCCATGATGCATTATGGGAGAAAAAAAAACCTAATTTTTGATATCTAGGCAGTGCTATATGTATGGCATGAGACAAGTAAATACCTTCTGATTTCAGAAGGCTTCACTTTGCATGCTGAACTCTGGTGACATGATTCTCTTGATATCATATATTAGGCTCAAGTGCATTTTGCCATTGGGGATTAATAGTGCCACAAAATGTAGTTTGTGCAGCAAGCAGTCTGTATACTATGTGCAAAAGTCTGTTATATCAAAATAATGCTTTTGTGCTTGTCCACTGCAAACACCCGTTATGGACCTTTCCATTTGTGAACATCAGAAGAGGTGAAATTAAGTTGGACCACAATTTATATATGTGCAGATTAAAAAGATTTATTCACAAGAACAACCAGCCATATATTGCAATCCAAGATGAAGAGGGCTCTTAAAGAAGAAAGGAAGGTTAAAACTAGTCCACTGTCTAAAGAAACACTGCATTTATTTCCCTCTATTGTATACACATGGGCTTCTGTATCAGACTTCCTGCCTTCAGCTTAAATCTCCTTGCCTGGGCGTGAGCATGCTCAGTTTGCTCCTCTCCCCCAGAGACTCAGGCAGGAAGTGATGTCACACCAAGCTAATACTGCAGCTTCTATCCTAAACAAACAGAAAGCTTCTACAGCTTTTTTTACTCAGGTATGGTAAAAAATTCTACAGAATAAATATAGCATTCTAGCTTGCACTACTGCAGCTAATCTATTGGCAATAAAATGCCTCCATGGCTTTCCTTCTCCTTTAATAAAAAGACATATGGTTAAAGAAATTGTTCAGTATAAAAATAAAAACAGGGTAAATACATAGGCTGTGCAAAAAAAAACATGTTTCTAATATAGTTAGTTAGGCAAAAATATAATGTATTAAGGCTGGAGTGACTGGATGTCTCACATAACAGAACCAAACACTACTTCCTGCTTTTCAGCTCTCTTGGTTTCCACTGACTTGTTACCCTGGTTACCAAGCAGTAACCAATCAGTGACTTGAGGGGGGGGCACATGGCTTTTTGAATCTGAGCTGAATGCTGAGGGTCAATTGCAAACTCACTAAACAGTTATGTCCCATGTGCCCCACCCTTACAGTCACTGACTAACTCAGAGTTAGAACACTGAAAAGCAGGAAGTTGTGTTCTGTTGTATTCAAGACATCCAGTCAGCCAAAAATATAATGTATAAAGGCTGGAGTAACTAATTATATTAGAAACATTTTTATTTGCACAGCCTATTTATTGAGTTTTAATTTTTACACTGAACTGTTCCTTTAAGTGTTTTTGGATGTTGTTACTATGACTAAATATTTTTATTCTAAATATATCTAGACCAGGGCTGGACCAGGCCGGCTAAGCACCCTAGGCAACCTAGCCGGCAAGCCCCGCCCCCACACATGTGCGCATGACTGAGAGGGCTGAGCAATGGAGGGGAGAGGTAAGTGACAGAGGAGGGGAGAGCGTCAGGAGGCAAGGAAGATGACCGAGAGGTGTGGCCTAGGGGTAGGCAGAAGACCATTTTAGAGGCAGCTGCCCAGTGCCCCCTTATTATTGCACCCAGGCAGCCTACCCCTAGTTTCGGCCCTGATCTACACTGGTTCAGCTTCAGTGCCAGCCTACATTGTTAATGTTCGATTATTCATTATTGTGCATGTGGACCCTCATGTTGGTAAATCATTTTACTTTTTTATCCTTTATATGGTGATGGAAATGAGTCGATGACCCCCCCCCCCCTCAGAGCCGCTTTACAAGGTGAAAAATGAAACATTACACTTCAATATTAGAAAAACAGTTACAAATTGAAAATAATTGGAAAAAGTCTCTTTTTCTTGCAAACAAACTAAAATGGAAAAAGTGTTTGAAGGTGAACAACCCCTTTAACCGTGTATTTAATATTTGGTGACATTTATAACCATTTATTAATTGGAGCTAAAATGGTTTTGTGTGAATTATACAGCACCTATGGCCTATAAGACTATTCGGTTATTGGCATTCTTTATTGTAGTCAAACATACTGTTGAGATAGGGCAACAGTATAAACTGTCCTTAAAGGGAAACGGTCATGGGAAAACATGTTTTTTTTTTAAACACATCAGTTAATAGTGCTTCTCCAGTAGACTTCTGCACTGAAATCCATTTCTCAAAAGAGCAAACAGAATTTTTTATATTCAGTTTTGAAATCTGACATGGGGCTAGCCATTTTGTCAATTTCCCAGCTGCCCCTGGTCATGTGACTTGTGCCAGCACTTCAGGAGGGAACTGCTTTCTGGCAGGCTGTTGTTTTTCCTTCTCAATGTAACTGAATAGTATGCAGTGGGACATGGGATTTTACTATTGAGTGCTGTTCTTAGATCTACCTGGCAGCTGTTATCTTGTGTTAGGGAGCTGATATCTGTTTACCTTCCCATTGTTCTTTTGTTAGGCTGTTGGGTGGGGGAAAGGGAGGGGGTGATATCACTCCAACTTGCAGTACAACAGTAAAGAGTGATTGAAGTTTATCAGAGCACAAGTCACATGACTTGGGGCAGCTGGGAAATTGACAATATGTCTAGCCCCATGTCAGATTTCAAAATGAAATATAAAAACATATGTTTGCTCTTTTGAGAAATGGATTTCAATGCAGAATTCTTCTGGAACAGCACTATTAACTGATACATTTTGAAAAATTGTTTTCCCCATGACAGGATCCCTTTAATATTATAAATTGTGTATCCATATACCTATGCATTAGGATTTTTGAAATCATTTACTACTGAAAGCAAGAATGTATTTAGATTACCTCCATTTTCAGATTTTTGAGAAATATCTGGTATTTTCCACAATATTCTCTGTTGTTCAGCACTCCTAGAAAAAACAACAAAGAACTACTTTTTGTAGCATAGACTACATGCATATATAAAAATAATGGTGTACAACGGTCAAGGATGGAGTCCATGTGCAAAACGGATAGACTTGGTTATAAAGCATGGTGAAAGAAAAATAAAAATTGTAATGGATCATACCAGACAGCTGGAGGAAGGACAGCCTGGAGTTTTGTTACACCTCCATCAATAGGAACAACAAACTGGACATTGTTTAAAGCTACAGGTGTTGTCATTGCATCTGGATTGTACTTGTAGTCTATTCGAAGGTCTGTACTGGAAGGCTCACACCTCCAGCTTACTGCAAGGTTCAGAGGAGTAGACTGAAGTCCTTGTACAGATACCTTATAAAAGAGAAGACAGGAAACAGAACTGAACACTGTCAGGTCATTTTCTCTTAAACAAGCAGGCACAGTGTTAATAAGTCAGCATGAAATTAAGCGACGTTGTACAGTGCAACATTAAGCAGAACAGGGAATTCATATAAGGCGTATGCACAAA
Source organism: Xenopus borealis (assembly GCA_024363595.1). Classification (NCBI taxonomy): domain Eukaryota; kingdom Metazoa; phylum Chordata; class Amphibia; order Anura; family Pipidae; genus Xenopus; species Xenopus borealis. The sequence goes on from CM044438.1 coordinate 64,581,679, forward strand.
CATTTTACACAATATTAGAAAGATGGTGCGCTAAGTGTGCAAAAAAGTATCCTGAAAGAATAAAGGAAAAACCTTATGGTGCAGTATGTTCACTAATAAGGTCGATGTAATGTGTATCAAACTACTCACAAAGGTTCTCTTTAGTGAAAGCGCTTCTATGTCTTCCTTATTTGATTAGTATCTGCTGTTCTCTAGCGCTCCCGGTCATCTATTAGAAAAGACTTAACATAGAGTAGTATTGTCGGGACTTGAGTAACGGACCCTGCACGATAGAGGTTTACTTAAAGTAAACTTCTATCGTGCAGGGTCCGTTACTCAAGTCCCGACAATACTACTCTATGTGAAGTCTTTTCTAATAGATTGACCTTATTAGTGAACATAAAATCCAAGAAAAGGACGGCACTCTGATCTGGAACAAATTTAATCGGGATACAATGCCCTACGCGTTTCGGGAAACAATCCCTTAATCATAGGCAACTTTCACCGAACAAACAGTCAGTTTAAATACATAAGTAGATAGTGACCCCTATGGGTACATAATCAGAATACAATGTTTAAAATTTGTTGCAATCTTTGGCATTTAAAATTAGTTACAATCTTTAATGTTATTTATTAAGAACAATAGTGTTTAAAAACTGACAGAAAAGTTTCTTTGCTAAAAACAAGTCCCGTTATTGTGTCATAATTTAATATATGGCTCGCTAGTTTAGATCCTAAAATACAGCTCTCTATATCATTTGTGGCAGTCTAACGAAAAGGTGGACAGGTATTTGACCGGTCTATATTAGACTCATGGTATCAGTGTAGTTAAAGGTATATAAGTGTGGGTGCTGTGTTTGGACTATTGGTCAATTGCATGGATTATATGAGGTATATAATATGTAGTTGGTAAGACTGTCTAGCCCTTTTTCCTATATAATAATTAATATAGATACGTTAGATCATGTCTGGTGTTCAGTCCTTTAGGCTTTCTAGTTTCCAGTTTAAGAATCCAAAACGCCTCCCTTAAATTTAAGGTGCGTAACAGATCACCCCCTCTAGAGGTTGGTTTTACCTGTTCTATTACCTTAACTGACAGGTTCTCAGTACCCTTTGCTGAGCATGAAGTAAAATGTTTGCCAACAGGGGTAGTTTCATCCCTACTTTCAATTGCTCTTAAATGTTCCCGTATTCTTTCCTTTAAGCTACGAGTCGTTCGTCCCACATATTGTTTCTTGCATATTTTGCACTCAAGTAGATATATAACATTTTGAGTGCAAAATATGCAAGAAACAATATGTGGGACGAACGACTCGTAGCTTAAAGGAAAGAATACGGGAACATTTAAGAGCAATTGAAAGTAGGGATGAAACTACCCCTGTTGGCAAACATTTTACTTCATGCTCAGCAAAGGGTACTGAGAACCTGTCAGTTAAGGTAATAGAACAGGTAAAACCAACCTCTAGAGGGGGTGATCTGTTACGCACCTTAAATTTAAGGGAGGCGTTTTGGATTCTTAAACTGGAAACTAGAAAGCCTAAAGGACTGAACACCAGACATGATCTAACGTATCTATATTAATTATTATATAGGAAAAAGGGCTAGACAGTCTTACCAACTACATATTATATACCTCATATAATCCATGCAATTGACCTTAGTCCAAACACAGCACCCACACTTATATACCTTTAACTACACTGATACCATGAGTCTAATATAGACCGGTCAAATACCTGTCCACCTTTTCGTTAGACTGCCACAAATGATATAGAGAGCTGTATTTTAGGATCTAAACTAGCGAGCCGTATATTAAATTATGACACAATAGCGGGACTTGTTTTTAGCAAAGAAACTTTTCTGTCAGTTTTTAAACACTATTGTTCTTAATAAATAACATTAAAGATTGTAACTAATTTTAAATGCCAAAGATTGCAACAAATTTTAAACATTGTATTCTGATTATGTACCCATAGGGGTCACTATCTACTTATGTATTTAAACTGACTGTTTGTTCGGTGAAAGTTGCCTATGATTAAGGGATTGTTTCCCGAAACGCGTAGGGCATTGTATCCCGATTAAATTTGTTCCAGATCAGAGTGCCGTCCTTTTCTTGGATTTTGTGGAGCACTTTAGCAGGGGGACGCTGCTGACTGAGCACCTGATCCGGACTATATTGAGCAGTATAATCAAGTGAGTTCTGAGCGGTTATTTGTGCTTGCTTTATTATTAGTGAACATACTGCACCATAAGGTTTTTCCTTTATTCTTTCAGGATACTTTTTTGCACACTTAGCGCACCATCTTTCTATTATTGCACAGACTTACCAAAGTTAGTGAACACGTGGGTTCACAATTTACATGGTGCTGCTCATACACTAAAGCCGCGCAGTGTTCAACAATTACCGAATATGTTACACAATATAATACATTACTAGGCTATCTTTTTAAGTCAAAGACAAAAGCTACATTTGCCAAACAACAGCACAGTCTATTTTTTTTTTTTAAATAAAGAAATTAAAAAACATAATTATTGCTTTTGCTCACAGATAAATTTAAACGCGATTTTCACATGTTAAGCTGGCCATAGACGTAAAGATTTTTGAAAGATCCAATAGTTATTGTGAGACCACGATTGTCTCAAAACGATTGTTTAAATGCCTGATGTGTCCATCAACTAAAAAGACCATTTCAGGCGATATTGCCAGCAAAACTGAAGGATCGCAGCCTGCTTGGCCCTGCATACATAGGTAGATTGCATGGGGACCGATAAAGATTTTCTAACCTGGCCGATCAATCATCAGACCAATGTCGGACGAAAAATCGTAAGACGAACGATCGTTTGTATCCCACTAACCGCACGATAATTTGACAGATTGGTCGGACTATCCTAAGTTAGGTCGTTCGGCAGGGAAATATCTTTGTGTCTATGGGGAACTTTAGATGATGGTGAAAATATACAATATCCTACATTCCTTAAAAGGCTGCCAGGATATGTAAAAAACATAACAGAAAGCATCAAGTTGCATAATAATCTGCATATCTTGCTGTAGATCAATTGTGACAATGGGATAAGTAGTCTGACGTACTGGTATCTATACTAAACAAAGAAGTGCTGGTTGGTACTGGTATCTATACTAAACAGAGAAGTGCTGGTTGGTACTGGAGTAATTACCTGATATTTGAGCATGTCTACATTGTAATATGTTGCCTGTGGCTTCTGTTCGGATACTTTCTTAAGATGAGTCATCAGATTTGGCATATTGACCCAGAACTCCTTCACGTTGGTGACAGACTGCACATTATCACTGAGTACAGAAAATCATACATTCACACAATGCATTAAAAAAAAAAACAAAATGTGTCTTGTTTTCATAAAATATTCAGGATATGCACACTGTAATGTGTGTACAGTGTTCTTCCCAGGTGCTTTTGTGTGGGTGCTCTGCCCAGCATTTTTTGCCGCCCCACCTCTGACATTTCACTCAAGTGATCACAGGGATTCCCCTTGATATTTCTATATTTCTCATGGTGGCTTCAGATTTGATTTCTTCTCATGGTGGCTTCAGAAATTGGCAATCTTATTACCCTTAGATATTTTAATTCCCCCTACATTCATTGCCCACCTTTATCATTATTTCTACATTACTATATTTTCGGGTAAAAAAGTAATCTTTAAATATAAAAAGCAATAAAGAAGTAAAAGGTTTTTACCAGCAGAGAAGTTGAGGGTTTGGCAGAACATGTTCTAACCGGTTATAATTAGTTATACGAAATGTAAGAGCAGCTGGTGCTGGGTTGTTTGAAAAGTGCCTAGTGATTCCAGCTGGGAAAGATAATACCATTTCCCCGGTAATCTTTACTATGCACCTAAAAAAAATATGGAAAAATCATTTTTGCAAAATTTACCTTTAAACAGTGTTTAAAGATGCCAGTATTAATCAGTGCTTAGTGATATATCACATAATTCACAGAAACAAGGAGGATATCTCAGATCAATTCTGAGCTTGCAGCTCAGTATAAGAAGCTCACCTTGCAGTCTCATGTCTTTACAGATTTCTTATGACTTATGAGATCTTTATATTTTAAATTAGAGGGTACATTATTCCTTATATGAATTGTGATGTTAAAATTAGTGCTTTGTGGCATAACATGAATGGAAAAAGTGCACTCCCTTAAAGAGATACTGACACCTGAAATTAAACTCTTTTTTTTACATCTATTATAATAATATTGCCTTTGAAAGCTACTTCTAACTTTGCCATAAAGTATTTGCATGATGC
>CM044438.1:64589994-64615284 GCA_024363595.1 Xenopus borealis
TATATATATATATATACACACTCACACACGTATACAACTTCCCTACTGTCCCTCATTACGAATAAATGTGTTATGAGATGCACTGGGATATGTTTGTGTTGTGTCAACATATGCTAGGATTTCCATACAATGCTTGCTCATTTACATTATTTCCTGCCCCAGTGTAGCTTACAATCTAATTTCCCTGACCTCCACCAATTGCCAGTCATCCGGTTATATATTCTACACCATACCCTATACAGTACAGACAATCTCAGAGCAGTCAAAGGATACTTGCAGTGAGGCTCCGAATTATGGACTGCACTTCTAAGTGCAAGGGAATGACATTGGTAGAGTGACATTAAAGTAGTACAAAACTCAACTATTAAAGACACAATCTGTCTATTTTTGTGGTGTATAATGGCATGGCAAATACCTGTTCTTACCAATACTTGGTTTATGTAATAAAAGACGCCAAGTTTGCCCAGGATCAGTAACCCGTAGCAACCGATCAGCACGTCTCATTTACTGGTCACCTGTTTAAAAGCATGCATCTGATTGGTTGATATGGGATACTGCTCCTGGGCAAACTTAGTGACTTATTATATATGGCGTTAATTTCCTCTTTAAGAGTATATGATTTTGAACATGAAACATACTAAAAACAGGGTTACAAAACATACAGCAATTTTTTTGCCAAGTGTTCCTATATTCTACTTATAGCAAAATGTACAACATAAATGGGTGATGGTGTAATTCAATGATGATACTTAATCATTAACTAACTGAAACTGAACATGAATTTGTGGGGATGAAATGTGATTTATTTATGCTATACATTATGAACTGAAGTCATTTTTAATTGATTCAGGTAATCTTGTGTTAATAAAATTGAATTCAATCGGAAATAAACTAGAGTACAAACTTTGAGATACCTTTGTACATTTTGTTACCTAACGTGCCACTTGATATGTCAAGTTGAGTAGATTCTCTAACAAGCAATGAAATTTCCTATTTAGTAAGAATTACATCTTTTTTTTTTTTTAACATGCATTTAACCAGAAAAAAAAGACATAACCCACCCCATTAGTTGCTTGCAACAGCGGTTATAAATTCATTGTCTACTTGCATACAGAAGCAGAACATCAGAAGCAAAAAGCAAAAGAACTTCTTACACACAAGTGCACACAAATATCACAAAACGTAGGACTTGATGAGGGATATTAATCTCACATGAGAATGATGTTAATGTCTTGTTTATCTTCAGTAGACCATCTGTCTTCTTGAAATGTGACATATCCAGTTATTTTGCTAAGCTTTGAGGAGATTGTTTTAAATAACAGTCCTACTATAATCCGCATATATTCTCAGCCACAATTTCATCTTTTAGGGGGGACGATACTTGATTTAGCATTGCACATGCATTCTGAACATGCAGAAGTGATAAACAAACAAAAAAATGGAGCATGGCTCAAATGATTAAGTTTATCATGGGTTTACAATTTATTTTTCCAAGTGTTGATATGATTACCTAATGTTGCATTTAATGGACAGAAAAAATACCAATATCCTTTTCCTATCTGTATGTTTTAGCAAACAATCAATGGTGTCATGCACTCCTAGGTAACAAACATGTATGCGCAGCGTGCCTTTTCCCTATTCTGTACAATAAGTGCAGATCTGAACTTATTCATTTATCCACTTAGAAATGAGAACTTTGCACAGGGAATTTGACTAAAAGCATGCAAGTCAATGACATTCTGTGCAGTTGTGCATTTGCTGGAGTTAAAAATGTACTGGATGCAGAATTTTCAGAAAAGAAAAATAAATAGTTAAGCATCCATTCACATGGAACAGACAATGCATGAGAACAAAGGGGGAAGGGGCAATTTGCTAATTTAGGAACACAGTACTGCAGATAAAGTGGGGCAGAGGTAGATTAGCATGGCTTAAGGATAGTTTTATATTATACTGACCTACTCTGGCAGTTCTGACAGTAGCAGTACAGCCCAGGTCTAGAGAAAGACAGATACAGGGCTGTTTCATACTATCATTAGTAGTGATGGGCGAAACGGGCGCGTTTCGCTTCGCCGAAAAATTCGCGAATTTCCAGAGAAATTCGCGAATTTATCACCGATTCGCGAAACAAGTCGCGCGTCGTTTCCGACGCGTCGCGTCAATTTCGGCGCGTCGCGTCAAAAACGACGCGCGACTCGTTTTTGAGCGGCGAATTTTTTTGGGCAAATTTTTTGGCCAGTTTCGCGAATTTATTCGCCAGCGGCGAATCGCGGGAATTCGCCGCGAATTTGCCTCTGGCGAATAAATTCGCCCATCACTAATCATTAGCAATAGTGGCGTAACTACTCCCTGGTGGGCCCTGGTGCAGGATGGGCACCTGGGCCCCCCTGTCGGGCCCTTACCTCTATAAATACCATGCTGGAGTGTTGATGGCATGTGTGCTGTAAAATGTCCCCCTATATAACCACCTGCCATAACCATTATCGTGGCTCTGATGGGCCCCAAGGGGGTGGGGGCCCTGGTGCAATTGCACCCTCTGACCCCTGGTAGTTATGCCACTGATTAGCAACAGACTATACTGAAGTTCTTGGAAGTATAATGAATTATATATTATAAAAATCTAGCTAAGAAGTGTAGTTTACAGCTAGCTGAGGATCTGCATAGTTGCAGTATATCCATTAGCACAAACTAACAAAGCTTGCTACACAGTGCACTAAATGCAAGGAGTTAACTAGGTATAAGTAATGGCCATACACAGATGTGCAGGGAGAGTGCATGTCCTGTGTGTATAGTATTTACATCTGTAAATACAGCTGGGAAGGCAAACAATGGCTCAAAAGGTTGAAGGGGACATAGTGTGTGTCGCCTGCTTTGAAGCACACACAACAGTACTGTGGAGAAGCCATGCTAAATTTGTATAAATGTTCAATGTTGTATGCAAAATCTGGCTGCTAACTCCAAAACAGGTATAATCTGGACCAAAAAAAGTCTAGATAATGCAAAAGTACTATGAATTATTATACCTCTATACTGTAGCTGGCAGGTATGAGTACTAGGAGCTTAATATGTATACAATGCCATCTTTCATCCAAAGCTTTTTTTTGTGTGATGAAAGAAAATGGGATTCTAGGCATATTTCCAATTTACATTTTAGAGTTATTTTAAATGTAATTGCAACTGAGAGCAGAAACTTTCTGCCACTTTCTTTTCTCTGCATTTTTTTCTGACTCTTGAAACAATATAGCAGAAGTGAATTGGCTTGAGACATGCTCCCCCTGCCTGCTACATCCATATGCTTTAGCCATGTTTTTAAGCCTTTATTAATAAAATTTGGTGATTTTACTTCACACTCATCTTTAAGTATCCAGTGAAGAATGGAAGGTTGCATGTATGCCTTGTATTGGTAATTTGGCTTTTGCCACATTGTTTTAAGAATTAGAACCAACAGTGCAGAAAGGAAAAAAATAATGCTTTCAATTTCAATTCCATTTACAAAATATCCAACACCAATAAATGTTTTATTTATGTATACTAGGAAACTGATGAAAACATTTAATTTCCTTTCAGTAAGGGTAGATTTACTTCTTAATGTATGACACAATAAGTGGATTCAAAAGCATTTAGCTACCTCCCAACACCAAACACCCCAAAATACTTTTTTCTAGCCTATAATTTTGTGCTGACAAATAGTGTTGTGCTGCTAATTTCAAATATCAAGATGATGTTCACATAAGAGTCTGAAAAAAGCCCTGGTTGACAGAGACAAGTTCCTTGGAAAAATAATCATGTTTGATGAGAACTGGATGGGTGTAATTCACAGTTCGTTCTAAAGCAAACCAATAATTCTTTGCTGCACGAGCCCTTCCTTTGTGTTTTCCATAGTCAAAGGAAGACAAAATTGAACCAAAATAAAAATTGTTTGTTCTAGATGAAGTAGCCATAGCATTTAAGAGAGTTGTATTTTAAATGTTGAGGATTCTATATCTGGCAGCTGCTCAAAGAAATGCAGCTATGTGAGATGAGATATTCCAAAAAGCAGCCAGGAGGGTCAAAACTGCATGTAACCCATGCATCTGAAGGAGTTAATAATATGGCATATACAGAATGCAGGCAGGACTGCAGGGTGTATGCATGGGAAGTGGGCAGTTTGGCTTGGTATGCTATGCACTACTTACCTTCAAAAGTCAAATAAAACTTTCCTCTGTCAAACCAAATGAGGGAAGGCTGTTCATTCTCTGTGTGGACAGAAGTGGAAGCGGGACGGGAAAGTTTTTAGGAAAGGGAGAGAGAAGGACAAAGTATCAGAGCAGGACAATACTTCTACAATGGTTTGGGAAATGTATAAACCACTAAGGTTAGCCTCTACACTTTCAGAAAGGACTGCAATCCTTCAGGTAGCAAATGCGGTTACCAGCTCAGCTATACACCAAACACTTAACTTGTGGGAATGGTGTGAATGACGAAACCCCATGCTGACTTAATTGGAACAGTGCCTTTAGAAAAGAAGCAAGGAAGAAACGGTCATGCAATGTATAGTCTGTTTAATCTCTGGGCTTATGTTTTTTTGTTATGAAGATATGCACCACTGCTACACTGCTTTCTGGACTTCTGTCAATCACACACAGGATTCTCACTTCAAAATATTTGACGATTCCTATTCGTAGTTCTTATGCACAAACTCAAAACAGGATATCTACCAGATGTTATATGTCTAATGCCACCTGGAAGATTGTTTTTGGTACACAATACCATTTTACATATAGTTTCTGCAATACAGTACCTGTGGGTGGCTCATGTCTGTCACACGAGTGCCGTTTGTCAACAAATGAATCCTGTTCTGATATTGTGATTTAAAAAAATGGGACAAATGAATAAAATGGTAAATAAAAACAATAACATGCACAGCAGAAAAACAAAAGTAAAAACATGGTTAATGCACTATATATTTTTTCTTTACTATATTATGTTTGAATTAAAGTGCCAACAAGCTGAAGCTATTTACTGTGTCAGCATGAATGACTAAAAATGATAGCATCATTTTTTTCAGGTTTACCCTTCTTCCCTCCTGCATTTCCTAACATATGGCAACTCAACTATACAGGGGGCACATGTAGGGCAGTAGGACAACTTTATTTTATTTATTAAAGGTTTCCTGGGCTTGTGTAGTGTAATGTAGTGGCTGTAACATATACTTCTTTTATTCTGTGCAAATTAGGCATTGCTAGCGTAAATGCTCTTTGCCTGTTAAAGTAACAGTAGCGCAATTTAGCTACTTTTCGCCTCCCTGAGTGCAAATTCGCATTATAGTGAATTATCGGCAAACTGGCAAAAATTCACCTGTCGAAGTGTGGCGTATTGCTGCAATGGCGTCGCTATCGAATTTCCGCACTTTAGTGAATTTGCCCCCTGGTTGTTTTAACAAAACATTCTAGTTTCATTTAGCACAAATACAAATCTTTTATGACCAGGTTAATTTCAAAAGTCATTGTGTTCTTATTCCTTGTTTTTTTCCTTATACCTCATTTTGTTCATTTACTATAAATTTCGTACTTCCATTATTCCAGAAACCAAACACTTTAAATTTGTGTTGATAATTGTAATGACAGGTTTTGGGCACCTTACATGGAATATCTTGGGACCTGGAGTTTTCCTAATGTGTAGTACCTTGCCTTGTGATTACAAGAACCTTAATTAAAAAAAAAGTAAAAAAAGCAAAAATAAAGAACTGCTTATGGGAAGTGGAATTGCTGATTTCAGGATAACATATTTCTGCACAATATATCCGATTAATGTTAGTTGCCACATTCCATATACATACATACATACATACGTGAACATGGATCATGAACATGTAAACGCACACATAAACTCACCTATTTTATAGAAGATTACCTACTGACATTTGCAATATCAGATATTTGTACTTAAGGAGCAATTGACTTCTACAAAACTTGTTTTCAAAATGAACACCACCACTTTCTTCCATTAACTGTTTTCAAACTTTTTTTATTTTTTTTAATTGGACATTAAATATGAAGGTTTAATTTCAAGCTTCCCAGTAGCAATTAACTAAGTGACTGAGATAAAAGTATTATTTGTGGAGATTGAAGAACATGTGAAGGTGAGCTGCCCTTGAAGGGCTTATATTTGACTAAAGGTACAAAGGCTTAGGCTAAAGCCAAATCTTGCTAAATTTGCTGGTATGTGACTGAATCCTAGCAAAAAGTCATGTCAAATAGGATACAAAAAAAGACTGTGTTGAATGCAAATTGAAAGGGGCCGACCATTGCTTTATATTATATAAAATAAGCAAGCAGTGCAAACAGAGCATCTTTTCACTTTGGGACCCAAGCTGGTACAGCCTAGATTTGAAATGATTTACTCTGCTCTTTGTCTGCTCTCAACCTAGTTATTTAAATTAAGTCAGGCGACAGGCCAGTAAATATATAATTTATAGTAGAAATGTCTTTTTAATGGTAAGAAGTGAAGCAGGTTCAATGACAGTGCTACATAGGTCAGAAATAAGGTAATTTTGAAATTGGGGTGTTAGCACGATCTGTAGTGTTCTTACTTTTTAAACTGTGGGAGGGGATTATAAATTCCCCTTTGTATAATGATCTCCTCCTACCATGCCATGACAGCACTAGCAGTATGGAGCCAAGATGACTTCATTAAAATAAGTATGCAATAAGGTATAAGTAATGCAAATAATAAGTGTCAATGTCCATGTCCACTGCTTAACTAGAATAGGAACTTGCTACAGTTATTTTATTAATTAAATGAATGTATCATAACTAGCATATCCTCCTATTTATCAGAATTCTTTGATCCTGGAACACAACAGTAAGTATAGATAATCATTCTTACACAGATATATGGTATCTTGCAACTACTCGTAAATCTAGGCCACTATATTTATAATAAGTAATGGCCTAGACACGCCTAACAGAAGGAATATAAAGAGCTTTTACCAACTGTCGGTGTGGTGGCTGCACTCAGAGAGGTTGCTGAAGAAATGGAAGAGGTGCTTTCAGCGCGGGCTAGAGGAGCTATAGGTGGAGGGCTGGACGAGTGGATTGGAGGGCTGAAAGGTCTTGACTGCAGGAGATAAACATATTGATGGGTTAGAAGATTTGATTACCAGTGTTTTTTATTTAAATTGTTAGATTTCAAAATATTAGTGGTTATACTGTGAATATCGTATACTAAATGCTTCCTGCTACTTGGCCTGTGAGGCAGTAGAGAGGACCACCACAACACCATTTTCCTGCCAAAGTAGGTGTCAGTTTAAAAGGCTTGCTGCAGCAGCAACAATACTGTATACTTTGTTGTTCTGACAGACTGTGACCCATGCAAAGCAGCAGAGGACACTCAAGATACATTTTACAGCAGTACAAGCACTGCCATTATATTCATATATTTTTTTTTATATGAAACACGGCAATGCACTCACAGGGCATGACATTTTGGCCTCCTTTGAGATCTTTGTCTCAAAAAAAAAAAAAAATTTTTTAAATCAAAGACAAAGAAATATAAATACATATAATATATACAAATATTGTGTGTGTGTGTGTGTGTGTGTGTGTGTGTGTGTATATATGTATATTTTGTCTGAACGCACTACTTAGCAAGTTGCACTACTTAGCAAGTTTTCTTTATAAAAATAATAATTGTAAATGGTAAACGTGCTTCTAATAGCACTTTTCATTAGCCTAACGTTTGTCCCCTTGAAACCTAGAATTTAGAAAAATTGTAAAACATAGAACTAATGGGGTTATGTAATAAAAGGCACCAAGTTAGCAAAAGAGCAGTAAACAATAGCAACAAACCAGCAAGTAGCATTTACTAGCATTTAAAAGAAAACATCTTATTGGTTGGTTATGGGTTACTGCTAATGGGAAAACTTTATGTGTTAATATATATGGGGGGAAAGTAAGTTATTATTTCTTGTAAATGATAGTATAAAATTATGTATTTTCTAAAGGCGAACTACCCATATCAATTTAAAATTAGTTTCAGCCTCTAACTTTTTTAGTGATTAAATAAAATACATAGACGTTTCTTTTCCACATAATAGGCTAATATTATATCAGAGTAGACAGTATCTACTGGAATTGGGTTGAAAAGGGGTTATATTGGCTTTTTAATATTTTACGTGTATAAACCATATTCCATGTTAACAATTTCCTGTTTTAACTGTACAGGTATGGGATCAGTTATCTGGAAACAAATTATCCAGAAAGCTCAGAATTATGGAAAGGCTGTCTCCCATAGACTCCATTTTATCCAAATAATCCAAATTTTTAAAAATTATTTATTTTTTCTCTGTGTTAATAAAGCAGTCACTTGTACTTGATCCCAACTAAGATATAATTAATCCTTATTGGAACCAAAAAAAAAGCCTATTGGGTTTATTTAATGTTTACGTGATTTTCTAGTAGACAAAGTATGAAGATCTAAATTACGGAAAGATCCATAATCTGGAAAACCCCAGGTCCCGAGCATTCTGGATAACATATCCCATACCTATATTTATTTTGAATTGGGCACCCACACAGAGATAACTGCAAAGTTAAACTAAAAGGAAAAACTTGAATTATGCCCTTTGAATTTAAGACCTCTTACGAAAACAAGAGAACAGTTTACGAACCACATCGGTATGTCCAGGCTTTCCAGGTGGTGGCTTTGGCCGAGAGGGTGGACGAGGAGGTGGTGGTGGAGGAGTTGTACTACATATAGCAATAGGGGTTGCAGGACGAGCTGGAGATGATGTACCTTAAATGTCATACACAAGTCATCAGATACAAGCTCACCTTAATTTTTTTTTAGGCTTACTTTGAGGTACTAAAAAGAAGTTCAAACTGGAGAACAAACCAGATGATTTAGACATACTATCACATTGTATTTTTAAAGGCAATACGGGTATGGGATCCATTATCTGGAAACCCGTTATCCAGAGAGTTCAAGATTATGTAAATCTCCCATAGACTCCATTATAATAAATTAATACAAAGTTTTGACTAAAACCAATATATAATGAATTCTTAAAGGAAGCAAAATCAGCCTTTTGGGTTTATTTAATGATTACATAATTTACTAGCAGACTTAAGGTATGAAGATCCAAATTACAGAAAGATCCATTATCCGGAAAACCCCAGGTAATGATCATTCTGGATAACAGGTTCCATACCTGTACCTGAAAAATGTTGTAGCAGCTAAACTTCCCTAGAGAGCATTTGCAACAAGCTAGAACATGGATTTTCAACTGGGTGAATAACTGCATCAGAAAAAGCTTTTGAGGGCTGCCAAGATTTTTAAATAGCAGCTAGCGTACAGCTGATTGAATATACTATACTAAACACAAGTTTACTGTAACTAACAATAAGAAATAGCAGAAAAACAGGCAAAGGTCTGCAATGATTATAATAAATACAAATTTACAGTGCACATACTGCCTCATATAGAGCTATTCAAGCGGATTGAACTCCGCTGAGAAATAATGCATTCAAATATACTGACAATGCTAGATATGTTGTGTATTATACTATCATTTTTATTGAATATTGTAAGACAAATAAATTAATTTAGGCTGCAACATAGCAGTGCCACAGGAAAAAAAAAACAGACACTTGAATGAAGCATAATTTGCAATATAATGGTTAAATAAAAAAATCTAATCTTGCAATTGTCTTTCTAGTTGCTAGAGTTCTGTCTGATTGTGTCTGTTTGCCAGATTAGAGTTGGCCACAAAGAAAATATAAAACCAACTGGCAATGAGACTCTTTGGGGCTCCAGCAAGCAAGATTCTGAAGTTATCTGGGCTGACAGTTTAAGAAACATTATCCTAGAATGATTTTAGCTGATCCGTTTAATGCAATATTTACAGTTTGATTAAAAAAAAAAAGACAAGTAAGCAATAAATTGCATCAAGCCCTCTTCTAAAAATAACTTACACATACATACACGACTGACTACATTTAGTTTATAATGTAATACTTGTTTCTCTGGGTTAATGTACAGTTGTGCTCATAAGTTTACATACCCTGATAGAATTTATGATTTTTTAGGCATTTTTCAGAGAATATGAATGATAACACAAAAACTTTTCTTTCACTCATGGTTAGTGGTTGGCTGAAGCCATTTATTGTCAGACAACTGTGTTTACTCTTTTTAAATCATAATCACTACACAAACTACTCAAATGACCCTGATCAAAAGTTTACATACCCCAGTTCTTAATACCATGTATTTCCCCCTTTAACATCAATGACAGTTTGAGTCTTAGTAGAATTTAGTAGTTGTGGATGAGGCTCTTTATCTTCTCAGACGGTAAAGCCACCCATTCTTCCCTGCAAAAAGCCTCCAACTCCCTTAATTTCTTGGGCCGTCTTGCATGAACTGCACGTTTGAGGTCTCCCCAGAGTGGCTCAATGATATTGAAGTCAGGAGACTGAGATGGCCACTCCAGAACCTTCACTTTATTTTGCAGTAGCCAATGACAGGTTGACTTGGTCTTGTGTTTTGATTCACTGTCATGTTGGAATGTCCAAGTACGTCCCATGTGCAGCTTCCGAGTGCAAATTTTCCTCCAGTATTTTTACTGCATTCATTTTGCCATCAATTCTGACCAAATTTCCTGTGCCTTTGTAGCTCACACATCCCCAAAACATCAGCGATCCACCACCATGTTTCACAGTAGGAATGGTGCACCTTTCATCATAGGCCTTGTTGACTCCTCTCCAAATGTAGCATTTAAGGCTGTGGCCAAAAAGTTAAATTTTTGTCTCATCCCTCCAAATTACTTTGTGCCAGTAGGTTTGAGGCTTGTCACTGTGCTGTTTGACATATTGTAAGCGGAATACTTTGTGTCATTTGCATAGTAATGGCTTTCTTCTGGCAACTTGACCATGCAACCCATCTTTCTTCAAGTGCCTCCTTATTGTGCATCTTGAAACAGCCACACCACATTTTTTCCTGTATTTCACCTGAAGTTATTTGTGGGTTTTCTTGCATCCCGAACATTTTTTCTTGCAGTTGTGGCTGAAATTTTTGTTTTATTTGGTTTGGTTTCAACAGAACCCCTAGTTTTCCACTTCTTTATTAGAGTTATTAGACTGCTGAATGGCATTCTCAATTCCTTTGATATTTTCTTATATGCCTTTCCTGTTTTATAGAGTTCAACTACCTTTTCCCATAGATCCTTTGACAATTCTTTTGCTTTCCCCATGACTTAGAATCCAAAAAACATCAGTGCAGCACTGGATGAAAGATGCAAGGGTCTGTCAGGATTCCAGAAAGTCATTGACCTTTTATACACACCCACTAATTAGAAGCAAACAGATCAGGTGAAGATGGTTACCTTTAATAGCCATTCTAACCCTTTTGTGTCAAGTTGTGTGCATGTTATCAGGCCAAATCACCCGGGTATGTAAACTTTTGATCAGGGTCATTGGAATAGTTTATGTAGTGATTATGATTTAAAAAGAGCAAACACAGTTGTTTGACAATAAATGGCTTCAGCCAACAACTAAACATGAGTGAAAGAACAGTTTTTGTGTTATCATTCATATTCTCTGAAAAATGGTTAAGAAATCATAAATTCTGCCAGGGTATGTAAACTTATGAGCACAACTGTAAGTGTTTTGATGGGTTCAAATGCATGTTTTTTTAATTAAGCATTCTATTGCAGAACTGGATATTGCTAATGCTCTGTTTGAAATGGCAGAATGGCAAACAAAGCACTTAAAGTATACCAAACATTTAAGAATAGCCTGTATAGATGAAGCAAAAAAGGGTATCTATATTTTACTCTTATAATTACCTTCTCTCCACAACCCCTAATTTGTAATTAAAGTATTAGAGAAATACTGAATACATACATACCACTTGTACAGCCAGTGGCAGTACTAGGGCTGGGTCCCGGTGAAGACACAACAGCACGGTATGTGGGTGGTGGTGGTGGGGGTGGAGTTGCCCTTTGTCCCAGGCCAAAATCTTTAGGTGATGCAACAGTTTCTGGTAAATCATCTTTAATAAATTCTTGTTCCATTATTCTCTTCTGTACGTCCTCCAAATTGAGTGGAGATGGAATGTTACGAAATGTTTCACTGGGGGGTGCTTCACAAGGACATTCTGTATCCAAAATTGGAGAATCTGTGGTTCTTTCAGGTGAAACCACTGGAGAAATCTGTTCTGGGGAAGGATCAACAAATCGTACCCACTTATCTTCAGAGTTAACAATGACAGACTTTGGTGACAGTGCTGGGCCAAAAATGTTGTCCAGGTCACTTATTGAGGGTAGATGATCTTCAGTAACTTCTGGTTCTGTCATATCACACACTGCAACTGGAGTTTCATATGAAGTAAGAAAAATATTACAAAACATTTCTGAAAGTTGGTATAAGTTTCAAAATATTATTCCAAGCATAGGCAACATCCAGCCCCCCATGGAGGTCTTATATCTGCAACTACCAGGATCCCTTGGCATGGTGAACTGCTGGACAGAAACACTAACTGGCATGTCTGCAGTTTTCTGAACATGAACTCCATGCATACTGGAATAAACCCTTGCAATTCCAAGAGTATAAAAACATAATGCAGATTTTTATAAGTAGTTTTCAGTTTTTTTATGACCCCAGTAACACTATCACTGACATCAACACTGGGGCAACACTAGTGAATTTGTGTTTGTAGGGATCCTATGGGGGAATAGAATATTGGTCGCTAACCAGTGGTGTAACTATAGAGGAAGCGGACCCCGCAGTTGCAGGAGGGCCTGGACTGGGGGGGTCTGTTTCCTCTATAACCAATAAGAAAACCCCCTCCTCGCCAGCCGCTCTCTTACCAGTTAGGAAGGGGATGCAAGTCGGGGCATTGGTGGAGTTGGGTAGGATGTGGGCAGAGACAGGGTGGGAGGGACATGGGCATGAGGATGGGGATAGAAGTGTGCAAGGCCCGCAGAAAGTTTTTTTGCAGGGGGGCCCGGCGCACTCTAGTTACACCACTGTTGCGAACGGAAAAATTGTTTTCAGGCAAACAATTTTCCCTTTGCAAACATTTTGCTATATCCTTTGCCCCTCATTCTTCAGACTGCAAATTTTATAGTTTGCAATAGTGCACAGTGTAATAAAAACTGAAAAAAGTTTGCAATGCACAATTAAGATTCACAATGCAATAAAAACCTAATGAAAAAAAATTTAAATTGTGACATGCAAATTTTTTCTTTGTGCTCAAATTTATTCTCATTGCACATTTTATTACATTTAAAGTGATACGGACACTAAAAAAAACTTTTTAAAATATGCATGTACATTACAAGTTACCTATAGGTCATGCTGATGGCTAAATTATAAGAAGCCTGCAAAGTCAATTTTATGGTAGATGTAAAAAAAAAGTTCAATTTCTGGCGTCAGTATCTCTTTAAGGGAAAATTTAAAAGTAAAAATCCCTTTCCAATTCTAAGATGCAAAAACTTGTGTTCCTGCAGAATCATTCATTAAGTTCTTTAAATCCTTAAAACGTCTCTTTGTACAAACCTGCTCCTACTGGCAGTGGTGAAGATGTTCTCGGTGGTGTTGCTGGTATATTTTTTGGTGGAATGGGTGGGGGTGCTGTTATTAAAAATAAGAAAAAAGCAAGGTTAGAAGAATGTGATTGTTAATCAGACATAGGTGCTGGTTGAAGAGCATAAAGTTAAAATTAAACCGTTAACTGTCCAACATAAAAATGCAGGTTGTACGTTTATTTTTAGTGCGGAAGATATGGTTCAGTAGTTACATGGCCACACAATGCCTATATACTGTATGTGTTTTCGATCTATAGTGTCAGCCAGACTTCTGCCTGATCTGAATAACAGTTATCGGGCCTTTATATAACCTGAGTAAATAAATGGCATCCTTACTTCCGGATGGATAGGGCCTGGAAAGCTTTGGCGATTCTTCATTCGTGCTGGGTGTTTGTACTGGTCCCCAAATTTCTGGTTGCTCTAATGGTGCTTAAAGAAAAAAACAACCCACACACTGTCAACAGATACAAGTCTTGACAAAGCTATCTCGTGTTTTTTTCTTTTATATTCAAAAACTTAATTCACACAAACATATCTCAAACTCTAAAGTTTATGTACTGTAAATTAACTACATGGGACTTACAAAAGGACTTATGAACATTTATTATACTAATCACAAAGATGCCATAATTCTTTAATCCTGACAGTGTGCTGAAAGATGTATCAAGTGTGTGTTCTCTAGTAGGATAGAACAGTTCTATTTGAGGTGTTTTTGTGTTTCATACTTTTAGGGCTAGTCCAGATGAGAAGATTTGGGGAGATTCGTAGCCTGGCGACTAATCGTCTCGAGACTATCTCCCCGAACTGCTTCCCCCTGCATCCAGCTGCTTCAATGAAGAATCGTCTGCGCCTATTCACACGCGGAGCTGTATTTTCCAAAAGGCAACTTTGAGTGACTTCGGAAAACACAGCACCGTGTGTGAATAGGCGTAGGTGATTCTTCATTGAAGCAGCTGGGGGATATAGTCGTGAGGGGATTAGTCACCAGGCGACGAATCTCCCCGAATCTTCTCCTCTGGACTAGCCCTAAGGCAGTGTTAGATGTAAAAAAAATCTCTATCTCCAATGAACTGGCATACACAGTGTGTGACTTTATAAGATTAAGATTATAAAAAGGAATTCATTGATTAATCTTACCTTCAATCTTTGGCCCTTCAAATGCAGATTCTAGTGGAGGACCAAACAATTCAGCAGGCTCCTTCTTGCTGGATTTTACGACAAAACAAAGAAAGAATGAAAATGTATTCTTACATTTAAATGAGTTGTTTACCTTTAAATGAAAGGTTCGTTTGATGTGGAGCATGCTATTCTGAGACAATTTGCGGTCATTTTTATTATATTATTTTATTATTTCAGCACCTCTCCAGGTTGCAAATTTTATCTGTCTGGTTACTTGGGTTCAAATTAACCTAGCAACCATACTCTGATTTGAATGAGAGACTGGAATTTGAATAAGAGAGAGCCTAAATAGAGCAATGAAAAAAAAGTAGCACTAACAAGAGGGGCAGATTTCACAAAGTGTGAGTTTTAGGGATGCACCAAATCTAGGATTCAGTTAGGTGGTTCTCCTTTAATTTAACTTTTAGACTGCAACAGAATCGCCAATCCTAAGCAACTTTTCCATTAGTCTTCATTTTTTTCAAATAACAAATAATAAAAAATAAAAACCAATTGTAAATGGTCTCAACTCTCTCCATCATACGAATAGTTAATTTAAAGGTGAACAACCTCTTTAAAGCTAATGATGACACATTGGAAGAGTCCCTTAGCATTAGATTGATCTGTTGTTAACTATGTAACTAACTATGTAACTAACTATGTAACTAACTATGTAACTAACTATGTAACTAACTATGTAACTAACTATGTAACTAACTATGTAACTTATTCTCTAGTGAACCAGATTATCTGATGCTAGATCACTAAATTTATCAAGCAATCTTAATGATGACTGACCTCTCATGGTCAGCTATCGGTGTAGAGCGTCTTGGCCTTGCAATCTCTTCACCTAAAAAGAAAAAATAGGTAAAAACTAAGATTATTTTTACAGGTACAAATGTGCAAGAATAAAAGTACTTTCGTAGTTTCCTTTCACTCAACATTAAGAAATAATGCAGTGTGAATTACGAAACTCTGTTGTGTTGTTTCATAGATTACTACAAGAACACCAGCGAAACACACTGGTTTGGTTGTTTACTCAAAAACTCATTGTAAGGTATTCCTTTACTGGAAACATCATGTGGCTGTGTGCCAAAATCCCATTTCAACAGCTTCTATTATCAAATAAATGGCAATGCATAAATGAAAACAACTTACACAGACTTCTAAAGCTGGCCATAGATGCAAAGATCTGCTCGTTTGGCGACCACCAAACAAGCTGATCTTTCCCCCGATATGCCACTAACTGGCAGGGCTTTATTGGGGTAATATGGACGTTCGGCCCTTCGGCCCTAAGACCAATGGGTCGGTTGGAAGAAAATCCAACTTTTCCAATTGATATCGTGTCCAGATATTGGTCGGGAAGACCCATCAGAAGCCCCCATACACGGGCAGATAAGCTGTCAAATCGGTCTAAATGACTGATATCTGCCCGTGTATGGCCAGCATTACACAGAGACAGAGAGATCCTTGAAGATCTAGAAGGATTGCATCACTTCCAGCTCAGCATGTCTAAAGCAAATTCCTGATACTGAAATGAATTATATGACCTTAAAAACTACAGAACATGCTGGGAGCTAATTGAATACATTGTACATCATGCTCTTATATTCTAAGGGGAAACAATCTTTGTAGAAATAAATCCTTGTTAGGTCACAATTTGAATATGGGGATACTGTTTTTGGTGTATATAATGCAAATACATGTATATGTTTTGGATACTGACAAGCAAATGAAGAAACTCATTAACATCATAAAAAAACATCCTTAGATAGACAAAGTCTAGTAATGCCTTTAAGAGTGGCTTGCATAATTTCCAAGGCTATTGTGATATTAAAATCTATAGCAACAGGCAGATTTATCAAGGGTTGAAATTTGAGTTTATAGGAGTTTCTAAAAACTCCCATAAACTCGAAAAAAAAACAAACCAATCGAAATTTATTTAAAAATTAGATTTTGTTTTTTACATTTGGGTGAATAGGATCGACCTGCAAATTCGAAATGACTTCGAATTGAGTTCAATTTGAGTTTTCACCAAATATATATATATATATATATATATATATATTTTTTTTTTTTTTTTTAAAGTCCACCAAATTACTCCAAATTGATTGTAGGAAGTCCCCCATAAGCTAAAACACCAATTCGGCAGGTTTTAGATGGCAAATAGTTGAATTCGAATTCTTAAAAGGACAGTACACAATAAATTTCAAAATTCAAATTTCAAAATTTTCATTTTCAATTCCACCCTTGATAAATCTGCCCCTTAGTGTATGAGTATATATAGTTAATGTGAGCGTATGGAGGGGTCAGTAAGTGTATGTATGAATTCAGGGTTTTATTTGGAGGGGTTGAACTTGATGGACTTTGGTCTTTTTTCAACCCAATCTATCTGTGTAACTATGTAAGGTCAACATTTACAAATCTAAATAACTTGAATAAAATCTGGCCAAAGACTTGTTTTCATTCACTGAAAAGTGAAGATACAAGGGCACTCTGACATATTGATGAGTTTGCTAGGAGCAGTGACCCATAGCATCCAATAAGAGTTTTGCTTTTAAACAGGGGGCCTGCTGATTGGTTTCTATGGTTTACAGCCCCTAGGCAAACTTAGTGCATTTTACTACATAACCCCAATTGTCTTGTGTAGCATTTTTCACCCCATGGAGTGAAAAATTATGTAAAAATCACACTGGCTCAAGCAGCAATATCACAGGGTTTTAGTCTTGAGTGTATGTTAATAAATACATTAAAACAAAAAGAAATCACTTGCACTGGGCAGAACAAGGTGTTGTATACATTACAAATCATAAAACAGAAAAACAAGAATTTAAGGATCAAATAATCTTACTTACGGGATAAATTTCTCTTTAGAGTACCCTATTAATAGAAACCAGATATGTATTATTGTAGACTACTGACTGTTTTTAATAGCAGTTTCCACTATGAAAATACATGCATGTACAATCAAACAATATACAGTTGTAAATTTTTAGGCCAGCATATACAAAATTGTGTTGCGCACAAAGAATTCATAATTTATCTGAGAACACAGTTAAAAAATGCCTGAGATACTGTACCTTCAAACATGTTAAAGTGCTCAAAGGAAGACGTTTGCATAATTATGTAATTTAAGTTTTTCATGTAAGGCATTTCTGTTCTAGTAATCGATTAGACTGACTTGTATGTGGCAATTTTATAATAAAAATAAAATTATGGGGCAGATACATTAATATTTGTTTTTTGGTATGCATAGAAATTTTTTCATTCAGGTCATGGTCATCTGAGCAGCTTCTTCAGTTCACCTTCCTGGTATAGGAAGTCATTGGTATATAAACTTTTTTTGTTGCAGTATTTTTTTCCCTTTATGTTTTCATTTTCTAAAATGCAAAAAATTAATAAATCAACCTAATTTTTTTCCAAACCAGCACAGTCCACTGATAAACATGCTGGGCTAGCCTAAACAAGTCTAGTTCCTGCATGTGCAAAAATAATGTACAAGCCTTTGCATAAACCATGTTCCATTCTCTAAAGCAGTGTTCCCCAACCAGTAGCTCGTGAGCAACATATTGCTCTCCAACCTCTTGGATGTTGCTCCCAGTGGCCTCGAAGCAGGTGCTTATTTTTAAATTCCTGGCTTGAAGGCAAATTTTGGTTGTATAAAAACCATGTACACAGCCAAACAGACGCTCATGTAGGCTGCCAGTCCACACAGAGGCTACCAAATGGCCAATTACAACCCTTATTTGACACCGCTAGGGACCTTTTTCATGCTTGTGTTGCTCTCCAACTCTTTTTATACTTGACTGTGGCTAACGGAACAAAAAGGTTGGGGACCCCTGCTCTAAAGCAAACATAACATTTGTACCAATATTTTTTAACGCACATTAATACCTTTCACTTTTTGGTGTTACTAACCCATCCATGCTTAAGTGAAGTATCCTAAAGTGGAAAGATCATAAACCACAAGAATATTTATCTGCAAACAACTATTTATTTAACAGAACATGTTTTGGACAACAAGTGGAAACTTTTAACCCTTAAAAAGAGAATTCTGTATTGGAGGAAAGTTTATATGTTTAAGTGCAGGTTGTAGTCTGTCTTTCTTTTGCAGTCTCTAACCTTAATCTGATTTACACTAAAGCTGGCCATAAAATAATTTGCTTGGGCAGTTTGGCTAATTTAGGGGGCTTTATTTTTTAATCTCCTTAAAGGGGTTGTTCACCTTTGAGATAACTTTTAGTATGATGTAGAGAGTGACATTCTGAGATAATTTGCTATTTGTTTTAATTTTTTATTAGTTAAGGTTTTTGAGTTATTTCGCTTTTTATTCAGCAGCTCTTCAATTTGCATTTTAAGCAGTCTTGTAACTAGGGCCCAAATTACCCTAGCAACCATGCATTGATTTGAATAAGAGACTAGAATGTAAATAGGAGAGAGTCTGAATAGAAGGATCAGCAATAAAAACTAGCAATAACAATACATTTGTAGCCTTACAGAGCTTTTGTTTTTTTAGAAGGGGACGGCGACGCCCATTTGAAAGTTGCAAAGAATCAGACGAAAAGACAAATAACTATAAAAAAAACCAATTGAAAAGTTTAGAATTGGCCATTCTATAACATAATAAAAGTTACAGTAAAGGTGAACCACCCCTTTAATTCAACTATGTAAGAGTGTAAGATATGTAGCTCATACTGCATTCTTCTCATAACCTTTAATGTACCATTTTTATTATTTGTTTTGTTACAATGGAATAAAACAAATGTAGTAAAGTTATACCATAATGAAATAAATACAGCAAGAAAATAAATGGTCTGTCTTACCGGGCTACGCCTCTGTGACCAGCAAAAGGGAAGAGAGAACACATACCTAATCAAAGAGTGATATATCAGTAAACACTAACGTAAAAACATCATTAAACACTACCTGTTAATTTATGGTAAATACTTTTCTTGGTCTCATACCTAATAAAATGTAATATAGTTTTTTTTTTTTTTAAATAGGGAGGAAGTGGCAGATAACCCTCCTGTTGGCATCCAGCTTTTACTAAGCATAGTATACAATCTCAAAGTGAGAAAGGCCGAAACGTTAGTTTGTTTCATAATAAACCACTTTTTTGACTTTAAGTCCTGTGAGTGCGGACCTTGTCAATGCATATATATATATCTTTTTTTTTTAATACAGGAATGAGACCCGTTATCCAGAATGCTCAGGACCTGGGGTTTACCCGATAAACTATCTTTCTGTAGTTTGGATCTTCATACATCACGTCTACTAGAAAATTATGTAACATTAAATAAACCCAATAGGCTGGTTTTGCATCCAATAAGGATTAATTATAACTTAGTTGGGATCAAGTACAAGTTATTGTTTTATTATCACAGAGAAAAAGGAAATTGAGTTTAAAAAATGTGATCATTTGGGTAAAAAAAAAATTGAGTCTATGGGAGACAGCCTTTGCGTAGTTCAGAACTTTCTGGATAACAGATTTCCGCAGTGTAACTTGAGCCTTTTCTCCTTCGAATGGCTGCCCCCATTGCTACACAACAGCTTATTTATATAAACAATAGAAGTGTTTCTGAAGCACACATTGCAGTTTTACCAGTGCAGGGCAACAATGCATAATATTTTTATTACTTCAAAAAATTAAATTGTTTTAATGTTACTGGTCCTTTAAAGTATGAAGATCCAAATTACGGAAAGATCCGTTATCCGGAAAACCCCAGGTCCCAAGCATTCTGGATAAAGTGTCCCATACCTTTAGCATGCCATTAAATGTATTCTATATAGAGATTCTGATCCTTGTTTGAGGCAGATTGTTTACATTAATAAAAGTAAAATTTAATTAACAACGAAAGATAGGATTAGTATGTTAGGACTAAACTATTTTCTTCTGCAACCTAACTTATTTTCCTGTTGCCACACCAACAAAATTTTGTTTGCTAGTGGTACATTGATGACTCATGCTAGAATCAGCCAGTTAGAGCAAGAGAACTCTCAACTCACAGCATGACTGGGTTGCAGACCAAAAAAATATATACAAAAAGTTTTCAAAAATTGTTTAAAAACTGTTTTCAATGAACAACCAGTACAATAAAGCTAATTTTTACAATGTTGACACTTCCCCTTCCAGAGACCTCTATAATGGTAGTTTCCTATGAAAATGCTTTCCTTTCAAGATTGTATTTACTATGCTCTCCCAAATGAGAAGGGAGGATTAATTTACATGTACAGAAGTGAAAGGTCACATGATCAAAACACTTCAGTAGTGAGTTAATGCTCACCCTGTAGGTGGTTACACTTGTACAGTGACAGCAAGAGGAAACACTTAGGCCAGGAAAAATATACTTTGAGAAACGGATGATGAATGGGAAGAAATATTACTTTATCATAAGATGTATTTGGCAACAATACTTTAGGGAGCAGTATGACATTTTATTACTATTTGGAAAAGTATATCAAATGAACATTCAATTATATCACGGATAAGTACTGATAATAGGGATTTATTGTGCCATTCTAAGTTAAAGGGTACCTGTTGGGTAAAAATGGTTATCCCCAACCAAAGGTGTGGGCATTTCTCTATACTAAATTTCCAAATTAATATGCATATTCCACATTGTGAATGCAAAGGTATACCTCCTGTAGACAACAAAATGCTACTAGATTTGAAGTGAATCTGATTTGGATCCATTATGTAAAATTGTGTGCATTAGAACTTCATTATTAGCAGATGCTGGTTGTTCTGTCACAATACTATATGGAAGCCTATAAACCTACAGTAAGATCTGTTCACCAGAAGCATTGCAAAAAGATTCAAATATTTGATATTTTCTAGTGGTTTACTGAAGCCATTTATTGTCAAACAACTATTTTTACTCTTTTTAAATCATAATCACTACACAAACTACCCAAATGACCCTGATTAAAAGTTTACATATCCCAGTTCTTAAAGGAAACCTGTCATGATTGAGTTAACACTAGGAAGGAAATAAAACTTTTAAAACAAACCACATACCCCTATTTATTATGCTCAAATCTCACTAATTCTCAATTTATAACTACTTTTCAAATGTCCATGAGACACTAACTGAAGCCCTGACTTTCCAGAAAGTCAGGAGAGCAAAGCATCATGGGTAGAATCAGTACTGCAGACCTCTCACAATATCACCAGTTTATGCAGTTGTTAGTGGCTGGAGTAACCCACACAATCTGAATAGAACAATAGAAGGTGTTTCAAATAATTCTCATAGAATATCAAGTCCTGGTGTGACATGAGTTATATAAAGCTTGTCTATCATAGAGTATACTCTGACTAAGCATGAATGAGATTTGGCACAGCCCACTCACGGAAAACAAAGGGGTGTTTAAACATGGCAGCGCCTATGAAGCCCTTTTTACATGAAGGATATTTTCTAATCCGTTTCAGATATAGACAAAAACAGCTGACTAAAGGGTTTAACTAAGGATGGAAAATAAATATTTTACTCATGTCTCAAGGTGACAGGTCCTCTTTAATACCATGTATTGCCCCCTTTAACATCAATGACAGCTTGAAGTCTTTTGTGGAAGTTGTGGATGAGGCTCTTTATCTTCTCATACGGTAAAGCTGCCCATTCTTCCTGGCAAAAAGCCTCCAGTTCCCGTAAACTCTTGGGCTGTCTTGCATGAACTGCATGTTTGAGGTCTCCCCAGAGTGGCTCCATGATTTTGAGGTCAGAACCTTCACTTTATTTTACTGTAGCCAGTGACCAGTCGACTTTGTGTTTTGGATCACGGTCATATTGGAATGTCATAACAAATAAGGGAAAGTTGTGCTCACCACTAATTTCAAACCATTAGGCAAATACAAAAGGTCAATTGATAGGAAAGAAAGTAGCGGAGCTCACCTCTCATGTGCAGTCGCACATAGCTTCCCCTCCAGTATCTGCCTGCAAAGGTCAGACTGGTTCGCAGCTCCCAGTCATCATAATCATCCAAAGGTGTGTGTGAACCAACGCAACGGCACTAAACTGAAGACATCTGGAAGTTGTATCTTTTAGTAAAATCCGGCTTTATTAGGCAAACATAGCTTGGGTGGCAATGTAAAGTGCATGCAGTCTACGCGTTTCGTGCCCTAACTCCTGAGGAAGTGCCATGAGTTAGGGCACGAAACGCGTAGATTTTACTAAAAGATACAGCTTCCAGATGTCTTCAGTTTAGCGCCGTTGCTTCGGTTCACACACCCCTTTGGATAAATACAAAAAGGTCCTCTGCACTCAACCCATTATCAATATATTTAAAGACATTGAGACATTCTGTGCATACAGCTACTGCAAAATGCCTTACCCTTTAAACAAAACAGGGATTGTTTGTCCATATATTGCAATATATTTAAGATGGCCAACTACGTCAAAGTCATCCCATATCTGGCTAGTCCTACTCTCAAATTGCATCTAATTCATTAAGAATTCTATTGCTTCATTATACATTTTACAAAAGGGACTAAGTTTTACCTGCAACTTACTTGCTGCTTTCAAAGTAAAACTCCCAAACTTGTTTGCCCTTTTATTAGACACCAGTGGGATCACCTGACTGACCACCAAGTTTGCGAGTTGTACTTTGATAATAAATCTAACCTAATGAAGCAATAGAATTCTTAATGAATCAGATGCAATTTAGAGTAGGACTGTGTAGTGATTATGATTTAAAAAGATTAAACACAGTTGTCCTGTGAGGCCCGAAACGTTGCCACGTTTTTTATCTGCTCATGTTTTGAGCCAATAAAATCACTTTATGCAACATTCAACCTACAGTGTATTTGGACTATTATATGAACCACTAACCATGAGTGAAAGAAAGATTTTAGTTCAGAGATGTAGGATGGTGCAGAGTTATGAATTGTTTTGAATATCGGCGTCATTAGTTTGAATTTTATGCTAAAAGTTAGCGGAAGCTAGTGCAGGACTAGGCAGAGTGGCTTGGCAGAGGAGTGGTGGTTGCTGAGGTGTATAAACCTGGCAGCAATAGACATTATGGACTGAAGTGGTTACAGTCTCTGGCAGGAGGGCAATTAATAGAGAGTTACAGCAGTCTGAATAAAGATTTTGTCAACATCTTGGGTGGTAAATTATTTTATTTTGGATATTTCCCTTAGGTGTTCCTTAAATGACATGATTTAATAAGTGACTGGATATGAGGAGTGAAGGACAGGGCAGAGTATAGGATAGACAGGGCGATAGTGGAATTGTTAACTTGGACAGATACTTCTGGGATGTTAAAGGTGTTAGTTGGGGGAAAGAGAACAATTTCTGTTTTAGAGAGGTTTAAGATAGTGTTGTGACATCCAAGTAGAGAGGCAGGAAGAGACCAGAGTTAAAACGATACTGACACGTTCAATATCATGTAGGTGCTGGACATAGAATAGTTCCCCTCAAAGCTGCCCCCAGCCCCGCAAACCTTTGTGTAGACAACCCTCTGACACTCCTAATGGATCTTCTGCATTGCTTCAGTGATGCTGGACTGGGGGCAGAGCTAACCTTCCATAGGCTGAAGTCCTGTTTTCATTTGTAATTAGCCTATGCAATCACACCATCCCCAGCCCAGCCTCCCTTAAACAGCGCTGAAGATCATTTAGCAGTGTCTGTGGATTGGGTTAATGCAGTTTCACAGGGCAGTTTGAGGTGAACTATTTTGGGTGTAGTACTTGATACTGTGTTGGTATCGCTTTAAAAGCTCTGATTTGAGACCAGGAGAGGATAGATAGATTTAGCCGACGAAAGTTCCTTTGAGGAACTGAAACGTTGGTTCAATAAACCTCCATTTTTTTCAGATATCTTATGGGCACTCACGATATTTTAGTAAATTCTGCCTGGGTGCAACCACATATTTTGAAGTGAACAAAGGAAGTTGCACTCACAGCCTTTATTACAGCCTTGATAAAGCCGAAAACGTTAGCCTTGCCTTTGAGTGCATCACTAATAAATAACTTAGATTTCCACTAAGTCCGGTGAGTGCAGCTTCCAATATCTATAGTCTGGCACTTATTTAGAGACCTAACTGGGTTGATTTACACTCTGCACAGTGGGGTCTTAGAGTTATGTTACCGCAGCCATGAATAGATACAACGTTAGATCAAATTGTGTATTTGATAAATATATGCTTAATCCATAGAGATTTACCTTAATCACATCCTAATGAGATCTACTGTATATAATAATCAATTTAACCTTAATAGATGATTGGCTGGAAAGTAAACATATTTTTAGATAGTAGATGGCCTATCCACATGCTGCGTGTTCCATCTAGAACCCACCTTCATGCTGTTCAAACAATATAAACAATGTAACTTTTTACAATGATAGATTTAATGGGCTACTTTACAGGTCACATACCAACACTCAAATTTAGATGATTGTAACAACTATGCAAAATCTTTTGCAACAGTAGTCTATGGGATTGAATTATTGAAGATATACTTTACTGAATTGTTTTTGTTGCAACATCATGTTTTTAACGCTGTGATTTTATTCATGAAAAAGTTTTAGATGTATGTTATTGTGAGTTATAGTTCAGTGTTAACAACGAGCATC
>CM044438.1:64626874-64637142 GCA_024363595.1 Xenopus borealis
AAAAAAAAAAAAAAAAAAAAAGATCAGGGAGAAGGTAAACATCTTTCCTCGTTCAACAAATAGATAACTATATTTAGACGTTATCATTCTTTTTTAAATGGTGGTCATCTCTAATTATCAATTATACTCTGACATACAATTTTAAATGAAATCCATTCAGGCCTGGATTTGTGGAAAGGCTACCTAGGCCCGGGCCTAGGGTGACAGGATTTTAGGGGGCGGCATGCTGCCCAGCCACATCCACATTGGTTCAGAAACACTGGGTATACACAGGAGATACAATAGTTTTTGAAATTTCCCATGCACCAAACCCCATTCCTCCAGTCCTGATGATGAAAATTTGCAAATAAAGGGCATGGTATGGGGGTGACGAACAGCAGTGAGCCTAGGGGCACCCGCTGTATAAATCTGGCCCTGAATCCATTAACAAATCATAGAAAAAAGCATGCAAATAAAATTAACATTGTAATGAATTATGAGCATGTATTTTAAAAGGATATAGCCAGGTTCAATATCAGGTCTGAAGCTGTAGCCCTCTTCATCAACCTCAGGAGAATTCTGCAATAATTTATATATAAAAAAAAATCAAAGCATATAAGTGATATTTGCTTATTAAAATCTCTACATGTATTCAATATTTGCTCAATTCTTTGAGGCATTTATTCAATCTGATACTCACATATCTCTCCCAGTCAATCTCTGCATAAAATCCATTTGGGGCACCATTTGCTTTCTTCTGCTTTTAGTAAAAAAAAAAAAAAGAATCTTGGCATTTTTGTGCAAGAAAAATAAAAAAACTATGGTTGCATATCAAAACATTTACCAATCAACTAAAGCATGGGTTTATATCAAGGTTTTAAGGTAAAATTTACATATTAAAGGAAAACCAAACGCCACACCCCATTTTTACTTTTAAAGCCCTGGAACCCTGCACCAGTGATATAACTGCAGAGTTGCAATTCTGGTTACTGGCTCCTGGACAGTGAAATCAGATCAAGACACCTAGGGGCAGATTTATCAAGGGTTGAAGTGAAATTTCGAATTCGAAATTAGAGTTTTTGAGGTTTTTTATTTTTTGGAACTTTGACTAGGGAATAGTTAAACTTCTGTTTGAATTATTTTTAAAAAATTTGAATTTTGAAATTTTTCATGTACTAGCCCTTCGAATTAGACTATTGGCCACCTTAGACCTGCAGAATTGCTGTTTTAGCCTATGGGAGACATCCTAGGATCAATTTGTAGTTGTTTACAGCCTGAATTCAAGTTTTTTTTCCGATAAACTCAAATCAAATTCGATTCAAGTTTTTAGGTCTTTCCCATTCACAAGAGTTTGAAAAAGTAGAATTTTTTGATAAAATTGTATTGGTGGTTTTTTGGTCAAATTTAGAGTTTATGGGAGTTTCTACCAGTCAAAACTATGCAGTTACAGTACCGGTGTGAGACCCAGGGGGTCTTTTGCAACAAGCTTTCACATATTTTCTTTTAATCTGCTATTTCCAATAAATATTGACACCTGTTTCATCTTAGGTATTAACTTTAGTAAAAACTGCAGGAAGAAAAACAGAATCAAGCACTGCTATATTGCAGTAGCATGAAAAAAAGATGCACTTTTCGAGGAAACACTGGCTCTAAGAATGATGTAGCACTGTATGTCTTGTCACCGCCACATTGAAGGACATTTGGCACAGTTGACAAACTGTACCCATCTGCCATTACTCTATTGGATAGAACTGATTCAAGAATCTCGTGGCACTGTCATCTAGAACATGACATGGTGATTATGTTTCACATGCATTCTGCTGCTTGTTGAGTAACACCAACCATGCATATTTGCATACACTGTAGTTGTAACCACGTTCTTGCAATACTTAGGGTAGAGGTGGAATAAACTCTGTGACTTTGTTAGGACAATCACAATATTCTTTTTTATTTTTTAATAACAAGTTTACATATTTTACTTAATTCATCACCCCAGGTTAACTTCTTAGAAACAGGAAAAATACTAGAATTATACTTACATTGCTGTCTCTGTCAGGTGATCCCCTAAGCAAGGAAACAAATAAATTTTGTATATTCAAGTGAACAATATAAAGAAAATTCTATGAAACAGTGATGTATGGGTCAGAAAAAAACTCATCCCAACCCTTCCCCAACCCACAAAACCTTAACCTGCATCAGACCCTAACCCTGCAGAATGCTGCCATTTTAGGGCCCAACCTATACCTGCATCTTCTTGATCTAAGCATACAAAGTCCGCCAGAGGTGAAGACCATGGGGTCTGCTGTATGGTAGTTCCTTCTCCTAACCTTGTCTACCTTATCATTTTTGCCACCGGCAGACACAAAATTATATAAGCTGGCAGGCACAATGTGGGGTGGGAGGGAGTAGCCCGAAAGTGAACGTCAGGCCCCACTATAACAAGACCAGTCATGTAACTAGCCATCCTGGACCTAGAGGGCTTGCGGGCACTACATCGTTGACTCGTTCAATATATAAAACCTTTTCTTTTTATTCTCTTTATTCTGCATATTTTATCCCTGTTGAGGCACACAACTTCACTGTGAAACATTATACTAGAAACATGTTAACAGTTTGCCACGTTTCTGCCACCTAGGCAAGCCATTAGGAAGGTATTTAGAAATGTATTAGAAATGTACTGTTTTCAAAGCTATTTCTTTAAAGAATTATAAAAATGCTATCAACATGTGTTTTTTTTTATTAATATACAGAGTGCATAGAAGAACATTTACCAAAAGGTGATCCTCTGCGTTATACACTTACGTGGAATCAGTATCCTTTTCTTTCTTCCGTATACCAAATGCTTTCCTTGTGCGCTTTTTCAATCCTGAAAACACAAAGAAATAACACAGAATATATTTGCTTCCTTCTGCCATTTACTTTCCTGCAAATGACTAAGTAAAATTATATATGTCTGACTGGGGTAAACCACCAGGTGTGGACCATATCCACCTAAACTACCTTTAATCACTGAAAATGGTAATTCAATTAAAAATTTTACTGGTAACAAGAATTCATGCTATCATTCATATAATTAAAAATTGGCCAGTCTACTTTAATATACCTAACTAAAACAATAAATAGCTGTAATGTCAAAAAAAAGTAAGTTTTAAAATGAATATCAATCAAGGAGGAATTCATAACATACAAACAATTCATCGACTTTAAAAACTTTTATACAGTCAGAGATTAAATTCTCATAACTGGAGGCGGTTAAAATCAAAACCCACTGCAGTGACTCTCCAGAGTTTCCATACTCAATCGGATAAAACTCTTTGGATGCTTAGTCAAAGTGTGATATAAAGGTTCTTTATAAAAAAAAAAACAAAAAAAAAAAACAGTACTCCATTTCTCATGAATGAGATAATTTCATTTTCCTTTGCATGATACAGTAGCATAGTAGAATGTTAGGGTTTTTCACCCTGCCTAATCGACATCTGACCAACTTTCAGCAAGATATTGATCGGGGAAGCCGTCGGAGGGCCCCACACTGCCAACTCAGTCTATCAGCAACTCTTATCAGCTCAAGTATGGGGGCCTTAAGGAGTTGAATGTCACCTTAGCACTGCCGACTGGATTGGTGGATATGTTGCAATGGGCAGAAAATAGGTCAGTCCCAGGTTGAAGGCTTATAGGCAAGTCAAGTCATATATTACCTGCTTTAGTTAGAGCCCCAACTGTGCAGTAAGTCCCCCTTGTTTTAAGAAGCGGAGTTGGCCAGCGTGAAAATTCATATGTACCTTTCTAAAAAATATATGGTTTTCTGTGGGTTTTAGTACATTTAGGGGCTCTTACAGCACATAATACACAGCCGAGGGGGGGGGGGAGCTTAGTAAGTAGGTGTAAAAAATTCATAGGCATGGTTTTCACATATGCCAGCTGCTTTGGTATATCTATGCATATTGGTCACCAAACTGTTCCGTATGCCCTTGGAGTCAATATTTAGGATGTTACCCAATTGTATGTAAGCAATTGTGTTAGATAAAACGTGGCCCATTGCAATATTTTTAGACAATTTTCAGAAAGGTCACAAAAACCGCAGCCTTTAGTATGCAGTATGGTAGTTTGGAGTAGAAAGACATAATTACTAGGGATGCACCGAATCCACTATTTTGGATTCGGCCGAACCCCCGAATCCTTCCCGAAAGATTTGGCCGAATACCGAACCGAATCCGAACCCTAATTTGCATATGCAAATTATGGGTGGGAAGGGGAAAACATTTTTTACTTCCTTGTTTTGTGCCAAAAAGTCACGTGATTTAGCTCCCTGGCCCTAATTTGCATATGCAAATTAGGATTCGGTTCGGCCAGGCAGAAGGATTCGGCCGAATCTGAATCCTGCTGATAAAGGCCGAATCCTGGCCGAATCCCGAACCGAATCCTGGATTCGGTGCATCCCTAATAATTACCCATTTTTGATTCATACAAATGTTTATTTTCCATATATGGGGGGGGAGGGTCACTGTACTGCAGCAGTACAGTGTAGCACATAATACCCAGTCTGGGGGCTTTGTTCACAGAAGGGGAGTCAGCAGAAAATTCATATTTTCTATTTTTAGGTCCTCATATTCCAGCTGTTTTGGTTTATCTATATATCTATATTGGGCATCACACTGTTCAGTAGACTCTTTGCGTCAATATTTAGGATGTTTTCCAAGAAATTAGGTGTGATAAATGTGGCCGATTGCAATATTTTTAGGTGATTTTCAGAAATATCATAAAAACCGCTGCCTTTAGCGTAGCTTTGCAATTAAGTCATTTGGAATAGAAAGACATATTTACCCATGTTAGAGTAGTCAGAATGTGTACTTTTGAAAGATATATGGTTTTCATGGGGTCCCCATCATTTTTTGTACCTTTTATCCAACATAGCAGTGTTTATAAATTAGTGTAAATGTAAGCCATCAAATACATATACACAAGGAAGACTCTGAGGTCTTTACATGCTACCAAATACTACCTTTACCCTAAGTTTTGCAAGAATGTGCCAAGTAAATGGATGTGTTCATATTTGGGGTGTTCTATCTTGGTATAGTATGTGGGAGATGAGATGCTGCAGGGTGGAAGCTTTGAGGTGATTTTTGGAAATGTCTCCAAAATCTCAATATTTAGGTAAGTTTTGTGGCTTGGTGCCTTGGAGTAGAAAGACGGATACCCAATTTGGATTTCGGGGAATATGTGATTTCCAAAAATATATGGTTTTCTGGGGTGAACATACTTTTTTCTACCTTTGCTCCCCCCCCCCAAAAATGCTATAAGTGTGTTGATTTTGCAGCTTCTGGAATTACAGAACCAATAGCTCGTATGGGGTTTTTGGGGTCCCTATATGACAGATACTTAGGTAAACCAATACACATTGGGCATCAAACTGTTCAGTGGACTCCTGGAATTCATATTAAGGGTGTTTCATCTTGGTAGCTAAAGATATTTAAGTTTTAACTTTAAGCTAAAATTTTGGGAAAACTGTAAAAAATGTAAGTTGGAAAGCAATTGAAAAAAATATTTGTTTATGGTGAACAATCTGAAAACAACTCAACTGAAAACAAATGTTTGGAAGGTGAACAACACCTTTAACTACTGGATGTGACCAATTGTTACCCAATTCTTAGGAGCAATAATGTTTATCTATAGCATGATAGTAGTATTGGTGTTCCTTTAACTGGTTCATTTCAGACCTCTAACAGTGGCAGTGAAAGTTCACATTGTACCAAGTATCAAAGCATGCAACAAAACCCATTCAATGTGCATGGAAGAAGTTTACAGATCCTTTCATTAATAATTCAGATGGCCACATCAGAAAGAATGGGCCTGAGGTTTTACAGTGGGTTAAATGGTAAAGTGAGACAGAGCAGTCCAATATGTGCTAACAAAAAGGAAAATGCAATGCAGAAAACCCTTGCGGCCAACAGCCGTCTCGTCTGACTGACCCATCCACTCACCAATAAAAAAAGCAGTAGGTGGTTATGTTTACAGAAGACAGGTAGTGAGGCGTGTGCACACATTGACCTGGCCTCTGTAAATATAACCGTCTGTTGTATAGGTGGGTGGGTGGGCGGGTCAGGCAAACGAGACGGTTGCTGGACGCAAAGGTTTGTGCACAAGTGAACGGAGCAGATGTGTGGGGGAATACATTGATCTACAAGGTAAAGGCTATTAGACCATCAAAACGGCTTAAAAAAATGCATTGCAATTACAAATATAATTATAATCATTCTCCAAAGCCTAAAACAGATTATCGACCATAAACCCCCTTTAATAACTCAAAAGTTAATTCAAAGGTGACTAACATCATTAAGCAATGTAATGTATTCCTAATTTATTCCTAACATGAGTTAAAGGTAGCACACTGAAGTAATCCCTTGACCCAGACCTTTACCTGAAAATATTAACACTGTACGTCTAGTGTACTGATCTGCAAAGGGTCAAACAATCATATTACAGTGCCTGCCCCATCGATATCGGATTTTGGACAGATATCGATCGGGGAGGCCTGTCAGAGGCCCCCATATCTGGGCAGATAAACTGCTAATTTGGTCTAAAGGACACAAATCGGCATCTTAAATATACCCACATGACCACCTTTAGAGCTGCAGTATTTCTGGTCAGGTGATCTCTGAGACAGCACAGAGAATATCATAAAATGAGGTCTCAAGGGAAAAGATAAAAGTGCAAAAATTTACTCAAGAATATTTAACAGTTTTGTAAGATTCTTTAATCTGTAGCTTAAAGGGATACAATCATGGGAAAACTTAATTTTTTTCAAAATACATAATTTAATAGTGCTACTCCAGCAGACTTCTACACCGAAATCCATTTTTCAAAAGAGAAAACTTTTTTATATTTGTGTAATCTGACATTGGTCTATTTCCCAGGTGCCCTAGTAATGTGATTGTGCTCTGATAAACTTCAGTTGCTCTTTACTGTTGCACTGCAAGTGGGAACAATGGGAAGTTAAACAGATAACATCTCTCTGGTAGATATAAGAACAGCACTCAATAGTAAAAATCCAGGTCCCACTGAAATACCTTCAGTTACATTATGATTATGAGAAACAATAGCCTGTCAGAAAGCAGTTCCATCCTGAAGTGCTGGCTCTTGCCAGGCAAAATGACCAGAGATAGCTGCCTACACACCAATACTACAACTTAAAAAATACACTTTTTGGGTTAGAAATGAAATTCTACATGGTAGAGTTAAGTATTTGCAGTGTAAATCATGTAATATAGAAATTAAAACTAATAGACCATAACAATCAAGACAGAATCCCTTTAACCGCCAAGCATGTACACCATATGTGCTGGCGGTTAAATTCTCTGGCCACTAAGAACGTACATTGTACGTTCTTTGGCAGCTGAGCTTTCTCTCTGCTTCTGCGGCTTTTGCCGCCTCTGCAGAGAGTGGGGAAGGAGGACAGCCCCCTAGGCTACGATACTAGGGGGCTGTCAAGTAGCAGACGCATCGCATGGAGCGTCTGCTACTGCACTTACCTCCTCCATCCCTGCAGACCCGCCCCTCCACGGATTTCTGAGATCCTTGTGCAACAAAAATGTAAGTGCACTTTTTTTTTTTACACACTAACCTGCACTTACATACATTTACAGTCAGGGCCGGGCCAAGGTAGTTTGGCACCCTAGGCAAGGGGTTCAATCAGCGCCCCCCACCCCCGTTCTGTATGACCATTTCCCACCTATTCACTTTTTCTTAAAGAAACCTTATAACACATTAATGAATCAAATTGTACATGTGCCCGCCAGCAGCACCCAAAAAATTGCTCCTAATATGTACCTGTATCAGCAGCACCCAAAATATTGCTCCCAATCTGTACCTGTGCCAGCAAGCCAAAATATTGCCGTAAATAAATACCTGTGCCACTAGCATGGCCCCTCAAGTCTGTAACTCTGCCACCAGCCTCTGCCTTCCAAGTCTGTACCTGTGCCAACAACCATTGCCGCCTAAGTCTGTACTTGTGCCACCAGCTGGCCCCCTAAGTCTGTAACTGTGCCACAAGTCTGTACCAGCCATTGCCCCCCCAAGTCTGTATGTGTGCCACCAGCCTGTGCCAGAGCAGCAGCAAAAATATTGCCCCAATGTATAATGCATTATATATAGGTGGGACCACAAAACAACAATGTAAAATGAGGGAAAACTGAAAATCAGGGCATGTAAAATGGGGGTTCTACTGTATATAGATATATACACTGAATGATGCATAGAGATAGATTGCGTCAAAGGAAGGTAGATAGCTACATGATGGACAATAGATGGATAAGTAGATTTAGACATTATGATAGATAGAGAGAGACAATGTGATAAAGGAATATAAATGACAAATAGATGAATAGCTATATATATATATATATATATATATAGCTATATATATATATATATATATATATAAACTGCTTAATTAATTATCTTTTTGCAACAGAAAAGTGAGGAAAGGTAGGAATTAAAGTAGGAGTTGAATCGGGTAGAAGAGGTGTGGGGGTGTAGCTGCATCCCAGTAGTAGGATAATGTGTTATATTGGGCGGTTCTGCTGTTACAGGTTACAGATTTGTGTGAATGAAGGACACCGTTCTTTCTCTAAGTGTAAAGGATTATAGTACATTAGGAGATTAAACAATAGCAGGACCATGGGGTGGGAGTCCCTCCTTGTGCAGCTTTCCTTGGTGGGACTTACATGCAAAGAGGTGTACCACTCACTGTTAGGGAATGCCATGCAGGGCCGGGCCATGCTAGCCGTGGCGCCCCTCCACCGTGCATGCAGGAAGCACGCGCGCATGCACGCTGACCGGTCCTTCACCCCTTTCTGGTATGCTCTCCTGTAGACACTCATCATCCTGTACGCGCGCTCATGCGCACACGCACATAGTACGCAGGACTGAAGAGGAGCGCATTCAGCCGGACTAGGGGTAGGAAGCAGAGAAAGGTACGTGCCTGGCGCCCCCCAAGCTTTGCGCCCTAGGCACGTGCCTACTCTGCCTACCCCTAGTTCCGGCCCTGCTTACAGTATATTTATACACTTGCATACACATTTTAGTAAAGATTGGTATTTTATATTTATTTTTTTAGCACACTTTTCTAATTTTGCACACTTGTAATAAAAGGCACTAAGTAATCTATATCAACCGGCAGGTAGCATTCATTAGTCACCTGTTTAAATGCAAGCATCTTATTGGTTGCCATGTGTTACTGCCCCTGGGCAAACTTAGTTTGCATTATGATACATATAGGGGTTAGTTACATATATTTACACACTTAGGGGCAGATTTACTAAATTCACATGTATTCACACGAATGATTCGAAATTCTCTAAAATTTTCCAAAAGATTTGAATTTCGAATATGCAAATGAGGTAAATTTGACCAGTGAATTCAGTAAATTTGATCGAATTGAATGATTCGAATAATATTCGACTATCGAATTACTTCCCCTTTAAATTTTTATTCGACAGCCTAGTTCGCCAGCTTCAATGTGTACTTTTCCGAAAAATATATGGTTTTCGGGGATAAACTTACTTTTTTCTAACTTTGCCCCCCTCCCCCCAAACTATGTAAATGTGTTGATTTTGCAGTACCTGAAATGACAGACCATATGTGGGTCTTCTTTTTGGGGCCCCTATTTGCCATGTGCTTGGGTACACCTATACATACTGGACATCAAACTGTTCAGAGGACCCTAGGTGGGAAATACGATGCTGCACTTTGGAAGTTTTGAGGTGATTTTAGAAAATGTCACCAAAATTGCAAAATTTAGGAAGGGTTTGTGGCTTTGTGCTTTGGAGTAGAAAGACATGCATACCCAATTTGGAATGTGTACTTTCCGAAAATGTATGGTTTTCTGGGGTGAACGTAATTTTTTCTAACTTTGCCCCTGTCAAACTAAGTAAATGTGTTGATTTCGCAGTATCTGGAATTACAGAAATGATAGCTCAAATGGGATGTCTACATTTTAGGGTCCCTATATACCACGGGCTTAGGTAAATCTATACATATTGGGCATCAAACTGTTCAGTAGACCCCAGGCTTTCATATTTGGGGTGATTTCCATTGATTCCTAATGATGTGTGGAAGATATGATGCTGTAGAATGGAACCTTTGAGGTAATTTAAAAAAAAAAAAATCAATTTCTATAAAACATAACTTTAGGAAACAATTGCAGCTTGGTAGTTTGGAGTACATATAGTTATCCATTTTTGATTCACCAGAATCTGTTCTTTCTAATAATGGGTAGTTTTCTAGGGTAAACC
>CM044438.1:64645088-64656170 GCA_024363595.1 Xenopus borealis
GGGGGGGGGGGACATCCATGTGGATTTGGTTGGTCTAGTTTTCAGAAAGACTTTTCAAATTTTTATAAATAACCCCCTTAATACCCTGTTGGTGTACAAATGGGGGAGGTAATTGGAAACCCCAAATGTAGAGTTTGGCAGGATAAACAAGAAGGGGAAGATTTAAGGAGTCTTAAATGTTATCAATACATGCCATGAAAATATGTGCTATTGTGTTGCTAATGAAAATAGTGTCTCCTCCTATAAAGTAATTAGAAGGGGCATTTTTTGGGATACTATTTCCCTGATTTCCCACAGAGGACAGCTGCACACTAGTATCAATGTAAATTATGATTCTGCCTGCTTTATGGGAAATCTTTTAAAACCACCTGTCACCTTTGCAAACAATGCTGGAAAAATCCGACCGCTTGTCTAATTTTGATCTTACAATATTAAAAAAAAAAAGATTTTCAATACAAAATTATGTCTTTATTGAAACATGTTGTTTATACCATGGATTATTACACCATATATGATTGGAACCTTCAAATGTGCAGAAAAATAGTACCCAAAAAAAAAGAGAGAAAAAAACATTTTTATTTTGGAAACTAATTTGGCTAAGACAGGTGCCTTGGGAACATAATTTATTGTGGCACCTCCTTCATATATGATATTTACCGGTTATAACCAATAAGGAAGTCATGTCACTTTCACCTAGAGAACATATCTAAATCACAACCATTCATCACACAAGATGCCACATTAACTTTAATTCACCCTCTGTTCACATCATATTGACAACTAGAATTCTTAACTTTTCCCCAAACCATGTGTTTGAAACTTTCTCCAGGAATTAAACATGAATTACACACTTTCATAAACCAGTTATTCAGTCAAAATCCAGCCATAACCTCTTGACATAAATGCAATCTGGACTGCAATGTTTCAGCCTTTTAAAAATTTCTTAAAATACATTTCCTTAGAGCAGAAAGCAGAGACTAACGCCAAATACCAAGCATAATACTCAAAGCCACATTTCCTTATTTGCAGACTCCTAATCTAACTTCACCACACAGCTTGCGTCTCTAACTTCAATTTGCAGAAAGTAAGAACTAATGAACAGACTCTTCTTTACATACTGTATTGGATATTATTTGTTGTTAGTCAGTATGTTAAGAGGTATATAATCATCCACAGATAATGAACTTTAAAAATACTTTTTTAGGATGATAATGATAGTTTTGAAAGGGGGGCATAGATATCCACCTGCATGTAGAGAATCCCTGAAGTGACGACGTTACTGTGCAGCTCATTATATCCTCTGTTGTTAGTGTGATAGCACACACATGCCTACAATGATAGCAAAGTACTACATCTGGAATAATGGGCCAAATTCAATCCAGTGAAAAAAAAGTTCTCTCACGGTTTATCAAGTGAAAACTAATGATGAGATTCAATTCAAGGACTTGAATCTCAAATTGAATCTTGCTTATTGTGTTTCACTTGAATCTGGCCTCAATATGACAAAGCAAAACAACTGCTTGTATAAACCTGAACAGTATTTTGATCAAACAAATCCTTTTTTTTTTTTTTAATATTGTCTTCAGAAGCTTTCTACATGAACAAAAATATAAGTTTGCAGATATTAAAGTGGGAACAATACTAAACAAGGAGGGGAAATATTATTCTTGCTGCATCATTATTCCATAAAATATTTTTTTCTTTTGTAAGCCATTATCTGACATTTTGGCTGCCATAGTAGAGGGAAAGAGTTACTTTATCACTTGAGCCTAGAAAGTCACCTTAGCCCCTGACAAATATTGGGTAACACGTCCTTTTCTCAATTAGCGGTCCTATATTTGGTAAGCTAAACTCCACTTATTTCTCCATAATTGAAGGGTCATGTCTACCCTCAGTTATGCCAATATCAAAGGCTAGAAATACATGTCAATGAATTAGCAACTGCAACGTGCACTAATACCATAAAGAGACTTTACATAGGCAGGCCTATTTATTATGTATAATTTCATAAGAAAAACATTACCCTTGCAGTTTTAAAAGCATTTACCTTTAAACATGGCTAACAGTTGTCACAATGAATTATCAATTAATTATCA
Organism: Xenopus borealis; assembly: GCA_024363595.1. Taxonomy (NCBI): domain Eukaryota; kingdom Metazoa; phylum Chordata; class Amphibia; order Anura; family Pipidae; genus Xenopus; species Xenopus borealis. The sequence continues at coordinate 64,647,185 of CM044438.1, forward strand.
ATCAACCCGTCACCCAGACACAAAAATTTGTATAATAAGTCATTTTCAAATTAAACATGAAATCCAATTTAAAATTTTTATTAAAGCATTCATAGCTGTTTTAAGCTCATTTAAAAATCTAAGCTGTCAATCAAATATTGTCTGCCACTCCTCTTTGCCTTAGGCATAGAGGCGGGGCAGATAATTAAAAACCCAAAAGGAAATTAGGCTCAACCTCCATTGAATGTATATATGACCTTCCATGGTATCCCTCATATATATATATATATATATATATATAGGGGTAACAGAAATTCATACAGTCTGATAACAACATATGTATACATAGGGAACATAACCTTTATACATATATATTTCTTAAATAAAGGCTGTGATACAGGAGCCATATTAGCGTGTTGCTTGAATATGCATGCATACATGTGGGGTGCTTTTACCGTATAACATTATACAACTTATTGTTTAACATATTGCTGAATGCTTACTACATTTATGATATAAGTAATAGGTCACTTCCCTGATCCGCTGACCGGGTATTGTGGCTGAATAATTTACAGGAATGTGACCCCGTCTCCCAGGATAATGCCTTGGTTTTAAATATGTTTTAATAATCAGGCATGGTGGTGAATAAAAATTGCTTTTTACATACTATCGTTATTCATGATTACTTACCACTGCTAAGTCTATGACTGGTGGAGGTGGAGCCTAATTTCCTTTTGGGTTTTTGAGTTACAATTATATTTGGGCACTCCACGAAGTCAAACACAACAAGTGATTGACCTTAGGCCGGGCTTATCTTGGAGTTTTGGAATTCGGGGCAGATAATTACTTTCACTTTCCATTCAGCACTTCCTAGATGCCACTGCTCCCCACACATTCCCCCAGTTCTCTTAACCATTTAATTGTGTAGCCAGGACATGGGGATAGACATTGGGTCCCCCATTCTGGTGCACAAACAAGATTATAAGATGATGCAAGGCTTGTCTTAATAACAGTATCCACAAAATGGCTCTTGCCTGCTTGCTATAATTATGAATTCCCAGACTGAAGAAAAAATTGATTAAAATAATTTATATAGTATAATTAATTTTCGTTTTGCTTGACTAATGTGATAAAATATGATTTTGAATATTTTTTGGGGGGTGACAGGTCCATTTTAAAGTACTCTATGACAAGGAGACAATTTTGCTTGAGTAACCATCAGCTTGAACAAATCTCTGTAGCACTGCCTTATGCCCGCTATAAGAGCATAACTGTTACTATAACATTTACCCATTAATAGCCACTTTAGAGTGGGTATTACAGGCATGGGATCCATTATCTGGAAACCAGTTATCCATAATGCTTTCAATTACATTTCCAATAGACTTCATTTTATTCAATTAATCAAAATTATTCCTTATAGGAAGTAAACCCAGCTTAATGAGTTTATTTAATATTTATATGATTTCATAGTAGACTTAAAGTATGAATATCTAAACTACAGAAAGATCCCTTATCCAGAAACCCCAGGTACAGGTACCATACCTGTACTATAAATCTCCAAAGTTTAATCTAGTGTAGATGGCACACCAGCAATAATGGAATTGGTGGTCTAACAAACGTGGGTAGGGGATCTGGTGCCCAGATACTGAATTCAACCCCTATCCATTAGAACCAGACCTAGATACATGTATTGGTTTACATTTACAAAGCTGTAGGACACTCTGGCTTGGCCATTGTATTTACATCCATCCACACAAACTAGCTACTGAATAGGTTGTACTTACTACACCAAATTTGCCATACATCTAAAAAACTGGTTATGTGATTATGTTGCAGTAGCTCTTCATGCAGAACTTAGAAGAAATGTGCATACTTTGAAAGAAAATGTAACAAAATGTTTACCTGGTATGCATTTTATTGTGTAGCCTATTTTAATTTTTTTTTATCAAATTCCATGCCATGGTGTTCTGCTCATTGCATCACATAACATGCAGAAGTATGCAAAGTGTGACAAAGAAAGAAGTGTTGGACTAAAAGTCACACCCCTGTTAATTCATTGGCTAATGATATAACCTAATATGAATGAGCACCAATGGTTTGTGTGTAATAAAGATGGGCCATAGAAGCCAGAGGGATGCACTGTATTACCTAAAGGCAACATTCCATTTTGGGATAATGCAATGATATATTTGCACATTTTTTGGTATAGTTTTCCAACCATACAACTTGGCCCATGAGAGAGTAAACACAAGTGACCTGCACTAGCTGCATGGAACACTTGTAATGTTCTCAAATAATCTCAGTTGTACTATGAAATCTGCAATCTCAGTGATAGGGAGCAGAATAAAGTGCACTCAATAGAGACAATACATGAAAATGCAAATAAATGTATAAGGCTCCAAGCTTTTAATATACAGTGTCCACACAGTCTATGTAATGTTATGCTCAACGCAGAAAAAGATTGAAAGATTTAAAGCTACAACACTCAAAACTAAGAGAAAAAAAATTGTATACTATAGACCAGGGGTCCCCAACTTTTTTTGGCTCGGGGACCCGTGTCGAGGCAGAAGATTTTTCAAGGACCAGAGTGGGTGGGGGTTCAGCATCCAATTTGGCCACACCGGCGTCCAAATTAGTGCGCTGGTGTCCAATTTGGCCTCGTTAATTGCAGGCTAGGCTCGGCGGCCGAGTTCAGGACTGTCCGAGGCCCTAAGACTTTCACTTCTCCATACAAGTGAGAAGCAAACTAGTCATAACTTGTTTGACCTCATGTAGAATTATCAAAAATAGAGGATAATGAAAATAAAACATGCATAGTTCTAAAGACCAAATAGGGAATGGACATTTCTCACATGAGCGGACAGGAAGCAAAATGAAATTTGCGGGCTGTCTGATCATCTCAACAATCATATAGCTAGCCAAAAACAGGCAGCTTATTAATCCGTGTATGGGGTCAAAACAATGGACTCAGCTCATCTGGTTCAAACGTTTACTTGCAAGGTTGGACAAGCTCATCTGTCAGGACTATACGAGGTGTAGGTGTGACCTGATGCACTAACCATGCATGGAAACCTTAAAGGAAGAGTAACACAAAAGGACTGGCAATATAATGTACTGTTGTCCTTCACTGGTACAATTGGTGGGTTTGCTTCAGAAACACAACACTACTTTATGTAAAGAAGCTGCTATATATCCATGGGACAGCCATTCAAGCATAGGATAAACAATAGAGAACAGAGAAGTTCTGATGAATGCCATAGTGTACTGCAGAGCTTATCGGTTATCTGCGGTTTTATCCTTTGCCTTTTCTCCTTTTTCAGCTTTGAATGGCTGCCCCCATAGCTACACAGCAGCTTGTTTATATAAACTATAGTAGAGATTCTGAAACAAACATTCCAGTTTTATCAGTGCAAAGCAACATGTCATTTTCATTACTTTAAATGGGTGGTTCACCTTAAAGTAAACTTTTAGTTTGTAATAGAATGACCAATGCTAAGAAACTTTTCCACTGGTTTTCATAATTTATGTTTTATAGTTTTATAATTAGTAGCCTTTTTTCTGACCCTTTGCAGCTTTCAGAAGGGCGTCGCTGACTCCATCTAAAAAGCAAATTCTCTGTAAGGCTACAAATGTATTGTTATTGCTACTTTTTATTGCTTATCTTTCTAGTAAGGTTCTCTCCTATTCATATTCCAGTCTCTTATTCAAATCAATGCAGAGTTGCTCGGGTAATTTGGACACTAGCTAATGCAAATGATAAATAACTCAAATGAAAACCAATTGCAAATTGTCTCAGAAGATCACTTTCTACATCATACTAAAAGTTAACTCAAAGGTGAACAACCCCTATAATACTTTCATTATTTTGTGTTACTGTTCCTTTAAAATAAAAAACACTGGTCCAAGACGCCAAATGATTCATTCACCCCAATTTAGCTGTATTTTATATACAGCTGTTACTGGATGTCTATGGTGAATCTAAAGCCAAAACCATATCATCTCACAAGTGCATTAATAAGTAGAACAGGTGAATCTTTCCCAAATCTATATTTGCAGACTTTACTAGGGTAAGGATATTATGCTCCTATGGGAAAAGCCTGGAAGTAATACTTAGCAATTTAAAGGGGTTTGTTGTTTTCAGCTAGATCACCAGAAATAATGACTTTTTCCAATCAGTCTATTTTCTACTTGTAACTGTTTTTCTAATATTGAAGTGTAAAGTGTCATTTTTAACCTTCTAAAGCAGCTCTGGGAGGGGGGTAGTGGACCCGCCCAAATGTTCTAAACCGATATATTTAATGGATACATTTGTTATCTTTGTCCCTGCTGAGCAGAATCTCTGGGTTTCATTACAGGCAGCTGTTAGAATTGATACAATAGTTGCGAATACTCCAGAAATGTTGCAAAATTGTAACAGTTCAGAGTCTGCACCTGAATTACTGAGCTGCCAGACTCAAACACCAGATGCTTTAAACTTTTAGATTTTGGAAAAACTCTCCTGACACTTCATCAGGGTCCTGATGAGTTAGAAACAAACCAGCAGCACACTGATTGTAGTGAAGCAAGTTATCAGTCAGGAGTGAAAGCGATTAGATACTTTCTTGATCAAACACAACACTCTGAAGGATTTCTTAATTGATCTCCTTGAAATTGCTTTACATCAAAATTATTTTCTTTTTGGGGACCAATATTATATCCAACAACGAGGGACGGCTATGGGAAGTAACGTAGCACCCACTTATGCCAATCTATACATGGCATACATTGAAGAAATGTTTGTATACGTGAACCCATTGTTTCAAAAGCATTGCTTGCTATTTGTACGCTATATAGATGACCTGCTTATTGTATGGAATGGAGACACTGATAGCCTTGAAAAGTTTAAAAACTTTATGAATAATATTGATACAACACTTAATGTCACCTCTAACTCTCATACCAATACTTTGAATTTTCTTGATGTACAGTTGATCAGAAATGGTAGTAGACTTGAATCAGATCTATATAGGAAGGATACAGATAAAAATAACTTATTACATTTTCAAAGCTTTCACCCACCTTCCTTAAAGAAGTCACTACCATCAACACAATACACAAGGGTAAAACGAATTGTAAGTGACACATCTCTGTGTGATATCAGGTTGACAGAAATAGCAAACCGTTTTTCACAAAGAGGTTACCCAGATGAAATACTTAATGAGGGCCTTGCTAAAATCAAAAATTGATAGAGAACTTCTTTTACAGCCAAATAACAAAATTAAAAAAAGACGGTGACAGAATGGTCTTTGTTAGTAGATATACAAGTACAAGTAGACATGTGTCTAAGATTGTACACAGACACTGGCATCTACTTCAAAATTGTCTCCCCCAGATACCACAATTTCGACAACCTCCATTGATAGCATATCAACGGGGCAAGAACATATGAGGTCAATTGGTCAAAGCAGACATTGGTCAACAAAAGAAAGGTACCCAACGCTTTTTTACAACACCCAAAATTTGGGACGTTTCCATGCTTGCAGTGTAGCCAATGCAACTCAGTAACAAAAGGTAACAATTTTTATCATACACACAGTGTCGGACTGGCCCACCAGGATACCAGGAAAAGTCCCGGTGGGCCCAGGTGACAGTGGGCCCTCATGCTGATAATTTGGCCAAGTTCATGGCCATTCCCTATTTCTAGAGGCTAAATAGATGTAATAATACATATAGTATGTAAAGAAAATACACTAGGAGAATAGAGGTTGATTGAGGAGATGAAGAATAATAGTACCGAGAGTGGGCCCCTGGTCTAAGATTTTTTGGTGGGCCCCTGATGTCCCAGTCCGACACTGCATCCACACACAGGTAAACAATATATTATAAATAACTATTTCACCTGTGACTCATCTTTTGTTATTTATTTATTAAAGTGCCCATGTGGTTTAATTTACATCGGGGAGACTACTCAGAAAATCTGGGATCGGATCTAAAAACATAAGTCCACCATTCGTAAAAAAATGAACACTTTACCAGTCCCACATCATTTTCACCAGGCTAAACACTCAGTAAGCCAACTCAAATTTCAAGTTATTGAAACTGTGGATATACCAAGGAGAGAACCGATTACTGCAATTAAAATATCGAGAGATGTACTGGATACATAAATTAGATACTATGTGGCCACAAGGTTTAAATAAAGATTATACCCCGGGGATGTTTATTTTTAAGTAAGTCGTAAGGTACATACATATGTGTTGCTACTGTGATTTATTCTCGCAATGGCTCTGTTTTTGATTATTATCTCTCTTATTCTTTTATATGCACAAGGTTATTAACTGGTCTGGGAAGTCACTGAGTGCCTACTACTGGATCTGCATGTGAATCTCAGGAAGTACTGGGCACCATGTGCAGTAACAGTTAAACAAAGCATCTCAGGTAATACTAGACCAATTTTATGCACAACCATGTTTCTAACACTATGTATACAGGTTCATGGACTTACACAAATGGACTTTTGTCATTTATCTTAATGGACACAATATTAGAACTTTTTTTAACCTGTTCATCATGATGTCACTCAAAAAGGGAGGAGTTACAGGCCACTCCTAAATTGTATGGTATAAATCACTGAGTTTGTATGTAATCACAAGGCTTGACAAAGGACAGAATGGGGTCCGAAACGTTGCCCCTACCTTGTATGTACATGGGCTAAAATAAACAACTGATCACTTGCTTCACTACAATCAGTGTGCTGCTGGTTTGTTTCTACATTGTATGCTGGCCCATTGGGCAGGAAAGGGTCATCCAGAGCAAGCACCTGATACCCTGCAATAGGGTTATGCGTGAAGGGTTGAGCACTCCAAACTCCACAAATATAGGTCCTGATGAGTTAGGGCACGAAAGGTGTAGTACTCTCAGCACCCCACTGTCTATTGTACTTATGGCGTGCACAATAAAGCCGCATCACATTTAAATTATGTGAGTCTCTTCAAATACTTCTGGCGAGCGCCGTGGAGCGGGTACACAGAGGAGAAATTGCAAGCCCGGTTTGAAGTTGCCCGCATCCCGCGAGAGCTGCTGCTCTAATGGAGAGATGCCGGAACACATCACGGGTGAGCTCCGCTAATAAACTTTAAACAATTACATTTCTTGTAGGTGAAACAACAGCCTGCCAGAAAGCAGTTCCATTCTAAAGTGCTGGCTCTTTCTGAGAGCACGTGACCAGGCAAAATGACCCGAGATGACTGCCTAAACACCAATATTACAAACAAAAATATACACTTGCTGGTTCAGGAATTAAATTTTATATTGTAGAGTGAATTATTTGCAGCATTAGCAGTGCAATTTAGAAATAACAACATCATTAAAAATCCCTTTAAACCTTTCTACAAATGTCTTTAAAAGAACAAACACAGGGAGGGACACCGCACTTGGGGTTATTGTAAGTAAGATTGACATGCAGTGGTGGGTCAGGGAAGTGTTTAGCTACTACACATTACACAGTGCCCTCTAGGCCTGATGGATTTCACAGACCTCACTGCGCTGTGAAATAATGTGGTACCAACAAATGGGCAGCTTTATGTATGGTCGTGCGATGATGGGAGCTGTATATTAAATGCTGGAGGGAGGGAGCCACAGGAGCTAATAGTGTAATTAGGGAGCACTCTGTGACGGTGACACCGGCGTTAACCCACTGCAATCCACTGCATCACACACAAGTTCGCAACATGGACGCTGAATGGGATTAGGATACAAAGGGCATAGTGAGGAATTTCATTTCAAGGAAAGGTGCCGGCGGTTAAAAAAAAATGCACAGCAGTAAATGATCCTACCTTCCATCATGGTGGCAGAATATCATTCCTCAATCTCCAAGGGAGGCTGTGAACAAACTGCAGCAAATGCTAGAGTCCAGTAGCGCAACACTACGGATCCTCTGTTCGGTGAGTGGCAAGCAAATATCTCAATGGCAGTAGTAGAATGCGAACTCCTCCCCTGCAGCAGCGAAAGGTATAGGCCAAGCTGCAGCTCTCACCTACCGGATCCCATAAAGATGCTGAGCTCTAGACACTACCATGCCGAGATGCAGAGAGGAAAAAAGGAGGTGGGGAGGCTCACGCTGTCTGCCAGGAGGCCGGCCAATCCCTGCAGCCCTAGGCCCCGTCACGTGGAGCCCATTTCTCATCTCCTGACACAATACACCCGAAGAGCCACAGATATCTCCTGGACTCCTGCCCCTTGCTCATACCCTAGGCAGCCAGTGACGCACTTCCCTCCAACTAATCCTATTGCACCAACCTGGCGTTACATGTACTTTCAAATCCGCGGTATTGCTGCCGATAAACACGCTCCCACGTGATACCGTTTCGGCGCGCGTTAAATGCGCAATATTATACCCTGCTCGGTGCAATTATCGGATATTTTTAAATCATATGCTATATAAGTATAGAGATATTTGTATATTTCACTATTTACATGTCTAATAACACACAAAGGTACAATAAAATTATATATATACTAGACATTAAGCCCGTTAAATTAACAGGCGCTAGAACATATGTAGTCAAACATTTATAAAAACAGACTTGTTCCAGTCCAAAAAAAAAATGGTGGACACCTAGAGTGCTTCTCAGTAGTTTTAAAAATACTACTGCTTCCTAAAGAGTTTGGGCAATGTTTGTTTATGGTATAGATCACACCAGTATTTTTTTTCCACAAAAAATGTTTGTCCTACAGAATTTCAGAGGTGACTCTGCCTCAATGTTACTTTTAGAAAAAGAGCCGCCTGACTTTGTCAGCTCAGCATCCCTGTTGCCGTAGCAACGTCGGGGACATGCGCTGAGTGAACGGGTCTCGCTTCTAACAACGCGAGATTAAAGATAGGAACAGTTGGCACCGCCACCGCCTCTTGATCATTCTCGCTTCACGTGCGCATGCCCATTGTCCGCCAATCATATTTTTTCCTTGGAGTTGAGTGAGTCAGAGAGCGGGAGGTACTTTCACAGCTATGGGAGGCCAGACAGTA
>CM044438.1:64669280-64689960 GCA_024363595.1 Xenopus borealis
TGCAAAAGAATAAGAAATCAGGAAGGGGGCAAATAGTTTTTCACACCACTGTATTTCTGCTTCAGTGGCAGGGCCGCTCCAGCCATGAGGCAAGGTGAGAACCTTGCCTCAGGCGTCACAGAGTGGCGAGTTACCAGGGGCAGCAAAAAAATGCCTCTGGTAACTTTAAGGCTCTTCTAGTGCAGCGAGCGCAATAAGTTCAAAGCGCGGAGCGGGAGGGGGGGCGGCAGCAGCCCCAGAAACACCCCTGTTCAGTTGCCATTGTTTTAGATTGGTATAGTGGGTTATAATAGTTAGTTAAGCTAGTGGCAATTGATTCCGGCTCCGTGTGCCGCAACCCTTCCGAGTCAATGATTTCAGTTATTATAAGCCAGGAGTTTCCCGACACATTCCCCTTGCTCAAAATATGAAGCCTTGGAAAAAAATAGTTTCCGGTTAGCTTTGGTGAGCTGATATTTGGGGCCCATCTGAGCCACAAAAATGGTTGAGGCAGGTGGTTATCTAGGGGGAGATTTTACAGCACACATGCCATCAACACTCCAGCGTGTGATTTATAGAGGTAAGGGCCTAACAGGGGGGACTAGGTGCCCATCCTGTACCGGGGCCCCCCAGGGAGTAGTTACGCCACTGAAATTATGGGTGGGAAGGGGAAAAACATTTTTTACTTCCTTGGTTTGTACCAAAAAGTCATGTGATTTCCCTTCCTGGCCCTACTTTGCATATGCAAATTTGGATTCGGTTCAGCCAGGCAGAATGATTTGGCTGAAACCTAATCCTGATGAAAAAGGCCGAATCCTGGATTTGGTGCATCCCAACTTAAAATTCCCCTTATGTATGCTTTAAAAGCATACAAAACTACCAGGGGACTGGCAGTACCATTATTGTCCGAAAAGAAATTTTATATAAATTTTTATAATAAATTTTATTTACAATTTGTTCATCCATATCTAAGATATCAAGCCACACCTGTTTCAATGACCAATTTCTACAGACCCTAGCACCTGCCTGATCCCATTTAGTAATTAGGGGGGCATGGTCAGATATTCTCCTCATAAGTATTTGGATGAGCTAAGGCCCACCAAAAGATTGTTAGACACAAAAATCAAATCAATACGAGAAAGGGAGAGGTAGGAAGTAGAAAAATATGAATACTGCAACTCCTGAGGATGTAAGTATATCCAGCCCTCAGTGAGACCCAGTTCAGTCATTTAAGCTAATAGATCGGAAGGGGAGGAGGTTGAGCCCTGCTGATTTTTACTGAACCTGTCCAGTTGTGAATTGAGAGTTGTATTAAAGTCTCCAGCACAAATGACTTGAACATTAGGGGTGAAGTAGGATAAAAGCTACCAGCTTCTTTATACAGTAGTCTGAATAAGGGGGTGGGGGTGATATATATGTTAGCCAAGATTGTCTCATTGTCGCATTGAGCAAGCAGTTCACAAATACAAACTTGCCATTTGGGTCAGTTCTACCTGCTAAAGGTTGAAATGCAGTTGTTTTCCTGACTAGTATCGAAGTGCCTGCAGTATAGGTAGAGAAAGCAGAATAATATCACCAACCCACCCATAGTTTCCATAGCGTTGACAATTTACCATGCACTGAATACTTAATTTTTTGTCCTTATAGACCCCAATTTTATGGGATGGTTTGACACTTGTTGTGTTTGATTTTTGCCATTTTTATTGCATGTAAGCATATGACCTAGAAATTGTTGTAACATTTGATAATGATGTTGCTCTATGTTTAAAGTGGAGCCGTCACCCCAAAAAAATATAAAAAAATCCTATTTCATCACATTAGTCAAGCAAAATGAACATTAATTACACTATATAAATTATTTCAATCTTGTTTTCTTCAGTCTGGGAATTCATAATTATAGCAAGCAGGCAGGAGCCATTTTATGGACACTGTTATTAAGGCAAGCCTTGTATCTTCTCAAAATCTTGTTTGTGCACCAGAATGGGGGACCCGATGTCTATCCCCATGTCCTGGCTACACAATTAAATGGTTAAGAGGACTGGGGGAATGTGTGGGGAGCAGTGACATCTAAGAAGTTCTGAATGTACGGAACGCATATTAGGACATCGTTGCGTAAAATCGCAGTCCTATATGCGCTCTCGTACGGCTGGGGAATGCGGCGTCCAAGCTTTTAATACTCACCCTTCCAGCGAATCTTCAGTAGGGGATGGGTCTTCGCTCCTCAGTCTTCCGATGTCAGGCCTCCTTCCTCGCTTCTCAGCCCTCCCACCTCAGCAGTCAGCCAATAAAAAATCAGCCCTCCTTCCTCAGCCCTCCCTTTTCGCTACTCAGCCCTCCCACCTCAATCGTCAGCTAATCAAAATCAACCCTCTCTCATCAGCCCTCCCTCCTCGCTACTCAGCCCTCCCACCTCAATCCTCAACTAATCAAAATCAGCCTCTCATCAGCCCTCGCTTTGACGTGATTGGCCCACTAAAAACTGCTAAGATGCGATTGGCTGTGAATAATGGAGGCAAATATGGAACCGCTGACTATTGAGGTGGGAGGGCTGAGTAGCGAGGAGGGAGGGCTGATGAGAGAGGGCTGATTTTGATTAGCTGATGATTGAGGTGGGAGGGCTGAGTAGCGAAGAGGGAGGGCTGAGGAAGGAGGGCTGATTTTTTATTGGCTGACTGCTGAGATGGGAGGGCTGAGAAGCGAGGAGGGAGGCCTGACATCGGAAGACTGAGGAGCGAAGACCCATCCCCTACTGAAGATTCGCTGGAAGGGTGAGTATTAAAAGCTTGGACGCCGCATTCCCCAGCCGTACGAGAGCGCATATAGGACTGCGATTTTACGCAACGATGTCCTAATATGCGTTCCGTATGAATGGAAAGTGAAAGTAATTATCTGCCCCGCCTCTATGCCTAAGGCATAGAGGAGTGGCAGACAATATTTGATTGACAGCTGAGATTTTTAAATGAGCTTAAAACAGCTATGAATGCTTTAATAAAAATTTGAATTTGGATTTCATGTTTAATTTGAAGAGGACTTTTATTATACAGATTTTTGTGTCTGGGTGACAGGTCCACTGAGCTTCTGTTTGGGAAACATTGCACTGGTTCAGTGCTTCCTAATCACCGGACCACCATTATACTAGTATTTTCTGAGGCTGTTTTGCTATAGTGCATATGCTTTTAAGTCTACAAATCTGAAAAAATTAAAGGAAACCTTGGGAAACACTAGTAGCACCAGTACTAGTAGCAATAGGAGTACCAGGACCACCAGCATTGGAAAAAAATTAGCAATTGACACCCCTAGTGCATTACACTTTCGTTATCTTTTACATCGTCTTGATTAGAAAGGACTTTTTAATTGTTGCTGAACATTTTTTCCTAAACAACTACAAGGACAGTGGTAGTGAAATGTTGATACCAGCACTAGAAATAACTCCTGTATACCCTGTCAATTGGTGTCCTAGAATAAGGAAATATTAACAGTTTGGTTAAAGTAAAATAAATTGATTATCTGGGTTCAATTTCTATAAAAAAAACCTTGACTTCCATTTATACTAGTTTAATCTCTGATCTTAATGTATGTGTTATGGAAATATTCATAATATATATATCATGCAAATAAAGATCATTTGTCTGTCAAAAGGAATACAGAATCTTCACAATTCTTAAGCCAGTAATGAATTAAATCCCCTTATAATTCAGCGGCACCTGAAATTCTGGAAATGAAGGGTAGTGACACATTGGCAGATTCGGGGAGATTTAGTCACCTGGCAACTATTCGCCTGTTCTTCTGGGCGACAATCTCTCCGAACTGCCTTTGTGAGTCACCTGCGCTAAGCACATGCGGCGCTTCATTTTCCAAAGTAGCCAAATGTTTTCCTCCATGTGTTCTTAGGGCAGGCGACTTTTCATTATAGCTGAAGGGAAGAGCAAGCTAAAGCTTTATTTGAGACATTGAGAAATTTCAACTACATGTGGAAGGAGGGTTTTTGCTTTATACCATGTATACATGCCAAACAATATTTGAAGCAATACATTTTTTGTTTATCCTTAGACACAATTATGTGCTGACTTTTGAAGTGCAGTTTACTATCCTTTGCAATGCTGACTTACAAGGCATGACTGGCTCTAAGTATTTCTTTTGCAATTGTCCAATGGCTTATCTGTTTCATAAGCTCTCGTTTTCCTACCTCTGTGTGGTTGGTTTTTATGGCTTCACATGCTTTTATACCATATATAGGTTATTCTATGGCAACCTAAAAGAATATTTTTTTGAACATGTTAGTCAGGAAACTGATATATATACCAGATATCTGCACAACCTTACCATCTTAAAGCTTTGGTACAAACAAAATTACAAAGATTCCAGATCATATTAACAAACTAAAAAACCTGGAACAACTGAATCTGAGCCACAATAATCTAAAATAGATTACATATAGCTTGTTCTACACCTTTTTTTTCATAAAGCTAGCCATATCCATGTTGCCTTTTTTTTTTAATTCAAAACTTGATTACTGGTAAGAGAATATTTTTACCAGTACTTTGATATGAGTAATGTTATATATTGTGTTTCCTCTTTAGTATAACTTAAACAATTTGTGATTTGAAATAAATACAAGTTGAAAATTATTGCAACCTTTGTTGTTTTTTCATTTAACACAAGGGTATTATGAAGCCCAATGTCGCAGGGACACACGTTCACATAAGGGACACAAGTTTAAACATCTGACTACAGTTATAAAAAATTAATTGGGGTGAATACTAATTTGTTGTTCTGGATATTCTTGAAACTCAAAACATTACTTATTACTTTATACTATAGCTATTATTATTATTTATTATTTAATTAGGTAAGGTGGGCTGGAAAAATAGGGGGGCTGAAATGTAGGGGTTATATAATATCAGTCATGTTTTTAGGTTCTACTGAAAACCCTCTCTTACCGCAATTGGGCAATTGTTGTGCCTTTAATTTCATATGGTGGTAAGCTGTAACATATCTGGTCATATTATCAAGTATTTTTGAGGCAGTGAAGTTAAACTTGGACTTCCTTGTGAGTTTTAGGCTAGGTCTACACGAGGAGATTCGGGGAAATTAGTCACCCACAGCGACAAATCGGCTCTTCTTTTGGGCGACTAATCTCCCCAAACCGCTTCCCCCTGTCTTGTGTCAGCCAAAATGAAAATCGCCTGCGGCGCTTCGTTTTCCGGAATTCACTTCAGGCAATTTTGGAAAACAAAGCACCATGCGTGAATTGCCGCAGGTGACTAATTTCCCCCAATCTCCTTGTGTAGACCTAGCCTTAATGCTATAATTCGCTTAGGGCAAATCACAATCATGAAAACAGCCTGAAGCCCATTATAGCCTTCGGCAAACAATGTGCCTCCAGCACAGTGAAAAATAAGGAGTAAGTATTGTAAGAGAATGTCTGTGTTTTGTCACAGTGCTTTCTGGTGAGCTGTAGGGAAAGCATAGACATCATCAGGAAGCTAATTTCAGTGTATTGCAGTTTTCCTGACAATGACACAAAAATCAAATACAATCTGTATTTACCAACACTTTTGTGTTTTGTGTTCTAAAAAATGTATTGCCATGTGCACTACCAACATTTCCCCAAAGAGTACCCAGAGTGCCATGACTAAGTATAAGCTGAAGTCATTTAAGCATAGCCCTCTATTATACATTATTGTTATACATAAACAATATATGGTTGACAATGCAAAGATTCCAAAGGCATTGTTAGCCCAGGGTCAAGCCTATTGCTTTCATACCTGTCATTCAAACCACTCTAGTGAGGATTCTGGATTCCTTAGAGAAAAGCTGAATCCTGTTGCTAGGTTACTGACGCCAGAGATGCTGTGACTCACAAGGGAGGGCACTGATAGCCTGATACATTTTGATGATGATTCAAAATAAAAAGATATGTAGCTATCAGGTTTTTCTATAAATTCTCTTTACCTCTACAGGTGTTGTTAGCTGTCTGCATATGAATGTGCTATCTTTGAAAGGCCTGAGCAAGCACTGTCTGTGCTTGTGAAATGTCAGAAGTCCATACTACTTTATTAAAGCAGATTTTAATGTAGGTGTCTGTATATTTAGTTTCCCCTTTAACAGAATAGTCCTCTAGTACAGTATTTGGCCAGCTATGATGGCCTAATTAATGTTGGACAGCTAAAGGGTTGTCAGATTTCAAAATTAAATATAAAGAAATCTGTTTGCTCTTTTGAGAAATGGATTTCAATGCAGAATTCTTCTGGAACATTTTTTTCAATGATCCTTTAAACTATCACCCTCATTTGCATATATGACAGCAAATAGGAGCCAGTGTTGACATGAGCACAACACAAAACCTCTCCTCCAGCACCCCAGTGCTGATTAACTGAGTTTCCCCAGAGACAGGGCAGGAGGGACACTAATTAACCCTTTCACTGTGAGGCTTGACTATCCTTCATCCCTTAGCTAGCTGAACAATGAGGGGGGCGTGGTGGAATGTACTGTTGGAGTATGGAGCAGGATAGACTTTGGCAGAATGGTAATTATCGCTGTTCCAAAGGAATGGTGTATATGGCCCTTTCTATCTCTGCCAATTGCTCTGCTTTACTAAAGGCCTGGGTCTACATAAAAGATTGCATTGATCTGTGGTGCTTCGACCATGTTATTAGAGGGTTAAAATAGGATATCACTTCTGCAGCCCATTCTCTCTATGAGGGCAACTGGTGAGGGAAGCCACCCATCGACAAAATTGTTAAATGGAGGGCACTCCAATGGCTTAAACAATTTTTAAATGTATATATATCTGTATGCAAAACAGAGGTGCAAAATAACCCAAGAATGCTACCCATATAGCATTAACAACAATAACTTTGTAGAAAGCGGGTTTGCATACTCTAAATAAACCAAAACACAGTGGTATGCAAAAAAATCTTATATTACTTTATATAAGAAATTTCAGTCATCATTAACATCAGTATTAAGACTTTGTTCAATATACAATTATATAAGCGTTACAAATAGCAAATACATACCACACAGTGTGTATATTCAAGTAGAAAAAAGAACACTCGCCACCCATCGACACCCAGCTCACTTCCAGCCTGGAAGTCAATCCTCTTTCTCTCTACAGTTTCCTATCTATCTATCTATCTATCTATCTATCTATCTATCTATCTATCTATCTATCTATCTATCTATCTATCATGTATATATTGATAATATGACTGTTCTTCTATAGGGAGAAAAGAAATAATTTGCACCTTCATCTCCCACCACCTTGATCGCAGTTGGAGAGAGCGACCCCCTCCCTTGCAATATATCCTGGTGAATGAGAGTGATCCAAGACTTTGGCCACTAAACAGACTTGTCTTGACCAGTCTGGCACTAAATGCTCTTAAGTATGTGAGTGACAAATGTGCTGTTGGGGGGCTAATCACTTCAGATATTTCGCTATCTCATTTTAGCTCACAATGCTGCACCTTCCTCCACTAACAATCTGCTTCACCATCTCCCCATGCCTTAACCCCTCCGGCTCAGCTCTGCTCATTGGATTTGCAGGGCCCAGGCAAAATACTTTAGGGGAAACTAGTTCTGCTTTTTATTTCATCCTATCTTTAGTATATATAAAAAGATTCAGATTACAGTGTAACCAATATATATTAACAGCTAAACCATCCACCTAGGCACACACACACACATATATATATATATATATATATATATATATATATATATATATGTTGGCACGGGGGCCCAATAAGCCCAATCAGCCTTAGGCTGTGCTTGGGTGTGTTTGCTTCAGAAAGACTACTGTAGCTTACAGAAATTTCAAGCATAAATGGCTGTCCTCATGCCTATACGGCAACCTAATCATATAAACTATGGTGGTCTAAAGCAAACACATAACATTTACCAATGTAGGGTAACAGTACACTTTTATTTTTTGGTGTTACTGTTCCTTTAAATCAGATATTTAAAGCAATAGACATTTAATCAGGTTGCATGAAAACGGCATGCAATCATATGCTGCAATTAATAAGTAACATGAAGGTATCTGCAAGATGAGGGATTTGTGCACTATAGCAGTTATAAAGAAAATTACAATTATTGAATGTTATGTATGTATTAAAATAAACATTTGCATAACTATGCATCTTAGAACTCCCTAGTAGTCCATACTGTTACCCATATTCCTACTAGAAGACTCTGTAGGAGCATTTTTTTTTACTCAATTTGAGAGCTTGCAATACAGCTGCATGAATACTGACTTTATTCCACTTGAGTGGTATTTGAAGTGAGAAAATCATGTTGTTTGGTCAGATAATTAGTAACCGACTAATTAAGTTAGTTTCCATCCATGAAAGGAAGTCTAGATTTACAGTAAATGGTTGCATAAAACTACTGTTCTCAAGTAAAACAAATCTCTTTTTAGAAGTAGGTTTTAAATATTAAACAGTCCTGTATTGTATCACTAGATGGCGGCATTACCATTCCTAAACATGAATATCTAAAATGAAATGCAAAGCCACTGTTTAAAAAATGGAGTAAACACCAAGTTTTGCACTTTGCCTTCCTTTGTTTATGAATTGCCGCAGATCTTTGCTCTCCATTTCAGTGCAGAGACCTAAGACCATCACCCTCATAAAAAGAATGGTACATGACTTGTGATAAATCTCTCTTCAAACAAACTGTAAAATGCAAGTTCAGCTTTGTGATATTTATTTACTATGTATAACTTTATTAAACCAGTTTTCCTTGCCCTCAGATGATATGATTTTTTATTATATTCTTCCCCTTGCCATCTTATTGTGCAGACTCTTTAGAGCAGTGATCTCCAACCAGTAGCTAATGAGCAACATGTTTCACTCCAACCCCTTGGATGTTGCTCTCAGTGTCCTCAAAGCAGGTGCTTATTTTTGAATTTCAGGCTTGGAAACAAGTTTTAATTGCATAAAAACTAAGTATAGTGCCCAGTAGAGCCTCATGTATGCTGCCAGGGTACATACGGGCTACCAAATACCAATTACAGCCCTAATTTGGCACCCCAAGAGACTTTTTCATGCTTGTATTGCTCCCCAACTCTTTTTACATTTGAATGTGGCTCACAGGTAAAAAAGGTTGGGGATTCCTGCTTTACAGAGTAGGAATAAGGGACACACTTGCTTGTAGTGCTTTGTGCTGTTTTCATTTTTTTTGCGTGATTGACACTTCATTAAACACTTCATGCACAGATATTGATATAAATACATCAGACATGTAATATGTGTATGCCACTCAAATCTCACACATCTTAAACATTGTGTATTTAGCGGAATATCTGTTGTTCCGGTGACAACCCCCTTTCTTAAGGTGCAGTATAACACCCTCCCACCATTTTCCACTGTTGATGAACCTAAAACAGTGACCTCTAAAAGCACACATGGTCAGGGACAGATTTACATAGCGGGTGCCCCTAGGGCCACTGTCGTTTGGTGCCCATGTCCCCTCCTTTTTATATGCTCAAATTTTTATAATCGGGATGGAACAATGGGAATTGACACATGGGAAATTAAAATTTCTGAACCAATGTGGGTGTGGTTGGGCAGCATGCCACCCCCTAAAATCCTGCTGCCCTAGACCTAGGTGGCCTTTTCACAAATCTGGCCCTGCACATGGTATGAATTCCTAGATTTATGTAAGCATTGTGTCATACAGAAGCTAAAAGGTGAACTGTTTGAAAATCAATATAGAATGTTGCAACACCTTCACTATAGCTAAAATTACAGCATTGTACAGAGTGTACATATACCTAGTGTGGCTTCACAGGGGCCATCACTCATTTTACTAATTAGTATTATTATATAGCAGTGCTCTATTTCTTTTGCAGACCAGTTTTAGGAAACTGATCAGTCTGTCCCTGGTAGGTAGGATGGTTCTTCCTCTGTCTACAAGATGTTGCTATAAATAAGGAAAGATGTAACTAATCAATTTTTCTGACTTCTGATGGCAGCTCAGCTGCAAATGCAACACTGTACTCAATCAGACAATAGGGAATCTTGAAGGGGACTAGGCTAGTGAAGCCTGGAGGTGGTGATAATGCCAGGGGCCCCAAAGCCCATTGCATCCTTAGCTGCAGTCACAAGCTAACCTTACTAAAAATTATTTGTGCATTAGTGCACCAAAATTAACACAAACTCCACAAAAAATATTAGCCAGAACTTTAGCATGAATAACAGAATAGCACACTCTAATTGCCATGCATAGACATAGTCTGCCTGTTTCTATTCTCTTCCCTGATGGCTCAGACTTTGGAAACAATAAGACAAGGCAGCTGATTAACAGACCTGTCTTTACTGCTGAGGAACTAAGACTTTTGCAGCATTTTTAAAAAAAGTAACAACCAGAAATTAAACAAATGCTGTTTTCAATAGCTTTTGTTTTTACAAATAACTAAGTTCTTTTGTGAGTGATCTGGTACAATCCAAAAATAATCAATTTAGCATATACGTCTGTGCACCTTGTACTCTGTAGCGTGCATCATATTTATCAAAGCAAACACAATGCAGAAATGCAGGTGCTGGGCGCTGTCCTGAGCTGGTAATAGGCAGTCCTTGTGTCAGGTTTTGGCCTGCTCATTGTCACTGCTATGTTTACTTTGTTCAATTGCAGAGGCTTACTACACCCCTTTCTGCATGGACTCGTAGTTAACCAGTCAGAACAGGCTTAGGCTTCAGCTGGCAAAATAACTGGGGTCCAGGTTAGCTATTAGCTATGTCACCCAGCGACAAATCTTCACTACTTCCGGTGACTAATCTACCCAAATGCCTTCCCACAACAATGTTAATGAGCCCCACAGCATATTAATGTTATCTCTTCCCCACAATTTCAAGTAGTTTCTACCTGTTTTACCAATCTGTACTAAAAACACTCTTGCATCCCTGCAGCCATAATGCTTGAACTTGAGCATAAATGCAAAGAATACATGAAAAAATAACACATGCTTTTGCAATTATTGGAAAGAGATAAACCATAAACCCTCATTTATAATTCTGTTCATAGCTAAAAAAAATCTTAGTTTTTCCAGTCATTAATCCTTTTGATGTGCTCAGCTGCAATCATCTGATTTACATAGGTACAAGGAGTTTTAAGGGGAGTTGACATATTTGCTAGCTAGACTTTTCTCTTCCATATGTGCACTGGTGCCAGGATGACAAAGTAGTTTATTGCTGAGTTAAGGTAATAAAGCATTGGTCTCCCTCCACATTTTCCTCCAGTGACACTTTTGAGTTCCAAGCTGATATATATATTGCTTACTATGAGATCTAACAATACACTTTCAACAAACATACATGTACATAACACACGTACATAATTATAAAGTACATCTGTTTTTCAAATGATCTTTATAAGGTATCAAGAAAAAGAGAACAAAATGGACCTACTGGAAAAAAATCAGGGTGCCCTCAAGTGAATAACCAATATGAAGGCTTAGTAGGATTAAAGGGATACTGCAATGGGAAAAATGTTTTTTTCAAAATGCATCAGTTCCCTCAGTTAATAGTGCTGCTCCGGCATACTTCTGCACTGAAATCCATTTCTCAAAAGAGCAAACACATTTCTTTATATTCAATTTTGAAATCTGACATGGGGCTAGCCATTTTGTCAATTTCCCAGCTGCCCCTGGTCATGTAACTTGTGCCAGCACTTTAGGAGGGAACGGCTTTCTGGAAGGCTGTTATTTTTCATTCTCAATGTAACTGAATGGAACGCAGTAGGACATGGGTTTTTACTACTGAGTGCTGTTCTTAGATCTACCAAGCACTGTTATCTTGTGTTAGGGAGCTGTTATCTACTTACCTTCCCATTGTTCTGTTGTTAGGATGCTGGGGGGGGGGTGATATCACTCCAAGTTGCAGTACAGTAGTAAAGGGTGATTGAAGCACAAGTCACATGACTTGGGGCAGCTGGGAAATTGACAAAATGTGTAGCCCCATGTCTGGAACAGCACTATTAACTGATATATTTTGAAAAATATTTTTTTTCCCATGAAAGTATCCCTTTAACGTTTGGGACAAAAATAAAAGCCAGGGTCTAGAGCCTGCAAATGTTAAATTTGCTCCAGATGCCAATCTTAATTGCTTTCATGGCTGTATACATGTAGGTTCACTGTATGGTAGACCTTCCCAATGGTCACATGATTCTGGATCAGAATATATATGCAATATTCCATATATGCAATATTCCATGTTAATCTCAAAAAGGACCCAGTACAAGCTTTATTAATGTGAAGGCTTCACTAAACGCCAGCACAAACTATAAGCCTAACAAGCAAGCCAAGCAAACCACTACTAGCCACCAAGCAAAGCATTGCTAAAGCATAGAAAGGTAAGACTATCTAATTTTCAGCTTTCAAGCAACAAATATGGTGGATTATGATAAATGTGAAGTCAACTAGTTTAATAAAAGATACGCATGCTAAAACATTAAAGAAAAATTGGCAGCTGTGGTTAGATTACAGACATGCTGCTAATGTACTTGCAATGTAAATGTAGCAAAAAAACACTCAGCACCAATGCTCTTTATTCTTAAAGGGGTTGTACTGTCTATTTTCTATTTGTAACCGTTTTTCTAATATTGAAGTGTAAAGTGTCATTTTTCACCTTCTCCGACCCCCCCCCCCCTGTTCTAAACTGATACATTTAATGGATACATTTGTTATCTTTGTCCCTGCTGGGCAGAATCTCTGGGTTTCATTACAGGCAGCTTTTAGGATTGATACAATAGTTGCTAATACTCAGACATACAGAGATGTTGCTGTGAAATGTATCAATTAAATGTTGCAAAATTGTATCAGTTTAGAGTCTGCACCTGAATTACTGAGCTGCCAGACTCAAACACCAGAGACACCAACATTCAACTTTTTTGGAAAAACAGTACAAGATAAATAATGGAAAGTAATTGAAAAAAGTCTTTATTTATGGAGAACAATCTGAAAACAACTGAACAGAAAAAAGTGTTTGGAAGGTGAACAACCCCTTTAATACACCTTGTATGCATTTTTCTCTTTTGTATGTTTCAATTTATTTTTAAATTTTTATTTTCTTCTCCTACACATCTTTGTAATGAGACTGCTTTTTGTAAAACTGAACATTTTCAGTAAAAATGTATTGTTGGAAAAACAAACCCAAAAACAAATGTTTAACTGAAATCTGCCCCTCAAGTTCATTTGTAGTTAGCAATATTTAGGAGCAGATATACAGAAGCCTGATATTTTTTCCTCACAATAGCATTGGGTGTACTTCCACTATTACGTTGGAATTGTAGGTAATAAATATGGCGACTTGAACCTGTAATTGCACTTTGTACACTGCCCTACTGAGTTGTACTGGAATTGAAGAGACGCCAGTCCCTGACACCTCACCATACAAGCTTCAGTGCTTACAAGGATAATTATGAGGGCTTTTAGGGTAGGGACAGACAGGGAGATTCGGGGAGATTTTGTCGCCTGGCGTTTTTAGCAGGCGACAATCTCCCCGAATTACCTTCTCCCTGTCTGCCGCTAGTATACTGACAAAGCGCCAGCGCCTGTGCAGACGCGGCAGACGCGAAGATACTTCGTGAGGAAGTCTGCATAGGCGCTGGCGCTTTGTCAGTATACTAGCGGCAGACAGGGAGAAGGTAATTCGGGGAGATTGTCGCCTGTTAAAAACGCCAGGCGACAAAATCTCCCCGAATCTCCCTGTCTGTCCCCAGCCTTAGATGCAATGAATTGCAGTTAAGTTACTTTACTATGAGTTGATTTGAAATTGTCAGTTTGAACGACCTGTTCTCTGTTGTATTTTATGGGCATATTTAGCACAAGTTGAAAACAGAGTTCATTTTGATTTTACCCACTTGATAAAGTTCCATTAAATTCACATAGAAGTGACTATAAAGCTGTGAAATTTGCCCTCTGCTAAGCTGTGCTAAGTTTGTATTTTACCCTTTAATGCTTCTGTGAGCACTCTATATATATATACCATATTATAATAATTATATTGTAGAAGAAGGTACATGTTGAATAATATTACAACTCTCGGTATCCTGTCTTGCATAACAGTTTCTAGAAAAGGGTGACATATTCTACCTGGCAATGGGTAAGGAAGTTGAGTAATGTATTTATACAAAATTAAGGAGAAAGAATTTGAATAATAACTTATTTGCCACTTAATAAAAGGAAGCTTTATAAATATTTGGAAAATCTTGTGGCATTCATTGAATTATTGGAAATTCGCATGTACCCGTTTAATGAACAATTGCTAACATACTATAGCCAGCTGACAGGACTGTAAGAAACAATAAGGACTGTTCCTGTCACATTTCATTTATTGTGGATGGAGCAAAAGTAGCTGGATGGTTTTTGTCTCACACTTCTCCACTGCTAGCAAACATATTTCCAGAGTTTTACATAAACACTGGCACATACTTGTGTACATGTCTATCTCATAACAATCACACCTTATGGCCTATAAAAGAGCTAAAAATTTTAAAGATCAATTAGTTAAAGCGGACATTGGATCTTTAAAACAACAGTCAATATGTTTTCTCTGTAACCCAAAATTTGGTACTTTCCCCTGTCTTTACTGCACACAATGTAACTCAGTAACTAAGGGGGATATGTTCTATCACCCACAGTCCATGCAGACTAATTTACATTGGGAAACCACCCAGAAGGTTAAAGACCGCATTTCCAAACATAATTAATAGTAAGCCAACTACGCTTTCAGGTCATTGACTCCGTAGAAATTCCAAGACGGGGTGTGGCAACAGAATTCTGATGCTTAAAAAATTAGAAATGCAGTGGATACATAGACTGGAAACGATTTGGCCTTGAAGGCTTAATAGGGACTATTGTCCAGCAACATTCATCTAATTGAATCTAGATATGTGGTCCTGTTCAGAATTGTGTAAATTACATGATTAATATTATATTTGATCCACGTTAATGTTTCTAATCTTATTCTCTTTTTTTTCAAAGGATAATGATCTACATGAAACACCCTGAGTGTTGGTGCCAATTGGAGCATACAACAAAGTGTCTCAGGTAAAGTGCAGTGTGTTTCATGGGTACCACATGATGTCTCAGGCATGGATAGATCGACTCCTATTTAAAGTATATTTTCTTATGTAACACTGTCTTTTCTAATATTTTTACAATTTGTCACAATGTTGAGGATATGGACTTATCTTGGACAATCTAACAATAGACACTTTGTACTATAATCACAAATTTGCAACATTGTTGGACTTTCAACTGATATGAACTATGGGCTAAGGATAACAGAAACTTGGACACTATGAACTTTGACACTATGGGGGCGGAGTGAGAGGGTGGATTTGGCCTCTCCTTCACTATATAGGTTTGTCACATGTAAGACACCATTAGGCTTGATAAAGGGCACAGCAGGGGCCTGAAACATTGGCACTTTGTTTATGAGCTTAATAAACACTGATCACATAATCAATTGCATCAGTTGTGCCACAGGTTATTGTTTTACCGATTTTACAACAAGTCCTAAAAGTAGATGAAGAAAACCTAGTTAAAGGAATTGTTCAGTATAAAAGTAAAAACTGGGTAAATAGATATTTAATAAGTGATGAACTCTGCGCAGCTTCGATAAATGAGCAGCACCTTGCAGAATGTGAACCCAACTTTGTAAGGTATATCAATAGAATGGTGCGCTAAGTGTATGAAGAGTATCCTGTAAAATAGAAGCAAAAAACACCCTATGGTGTAGTATGTTCTCCACTTAAATAAGTGTATTCTATATAAAACTACTCACAAATGATTTCCTTTAATGAATGCTCATCAGTAACCTCCTTAATTGGTTGGTATCCTTTGTTATTCAGTCGTCAGACTCAGAATTAGCGTGTGCGCAGCAAAAACGTGCTAGGATCGCTCTCTCCCGGTTGTCCTCCGTTCTGTGCCGGTATGTGCTAGCTTCCTCCTTGGCGGGAATAAGTGCAGCGGGGACCGGGCAGGTTCTTCTTGAGTTACGCTGTAAAAAGAAATCGGACCGCCAGATAAAGATTCAATCCAGGACTTGCAGGACGCTGATCGGGGGGAGTTTGCTCTGCCCGGTCCCCGCTGCACTTATTAGCGCCAAGGAGGAAGCTAGCACATACCGGCACAGAACGGAGGACAACCGGGAGAGAGCGATCCTAGCACGTTTTTGCTGCGCACACGCTAATTCTGAGTCTGACGACTCCTCGCGTTGAATAACACAGGATACCAACCAATTAAGGAGGTTACTGATGAGCATTCGTTAAAGGAAATCATTTGTGAGTAGTTTGATATAGAATACACTTATTTAAGTGGAGAACATACTACACCATAGGGTGTTTTTTGCTTCTATTTTACTGGGTAAATAGAGAGGCTGTGCAAAATAAAAAATATTCTCAATATAGCTTGTTAGGCAAAAATGTAATGTATAAAGGCTGGAGTGACTGATAAGCTCCCCATAGACGCAACAATCTTTCCCTGCCAAACGACCGATCTTAGGGAAATCCGACCAATCTGTCAAATTATCGTGCGGTTAGTGGGATACAAACGATCGTTCATCTTATGATTTTTCGTCCGACATTGGTCTGATGATTGATCGGCCAGGTTAGAAAATCTTTATCGGTCCCCATGCAGTCTACCTATGTTTGCAGGGCCAAGCAGGCTGCGATCCTTCAGTTTTGCTGTAAATATCGCCTGAAATGGTCTTTTTAGTTGATGGACACATCAGGCATTTAAACGATCGTTTTGAGACAATCGTGGTCTCACGATAACAATTGGATCTTTCAAAAATCTTTTCGTCTATGGCCAGCTTAAGTCTAACCTGACAGAACGGAATACTACTTGCTGCTTTTCAGCTCTCTTGGTTTACACTGACTGGTTACCCTGGTTACCAGGCAGTAACCAATCAGTGAATTGAGGGAGGGCCACATTGGTCATAACTGTTGCTTTTGAATCTGAGCTGAATGCTGAGGATCAATTTCAAACTCACTGAACAGTTATGTTCCATGTGGCCCCCCTTCAAGTCGCTGACTAACTTTAGGGGGCTGAAAAGCAGGAAGTTGGATTCTGGCTATTATATTAGACATCCAGTCACTCCAGTCTTTATACATTACATTTTTCCCTGACTAGCTATATTAGAAACCTTTTTTATTTTGCACAGCCTATCTATTTACCCAGTTTTTAATTTTACCCTGAACTGTTCCTTTAAACAAATGAAATAAACATTATATTTGGTCATGTATTTATTGAAAAAAAAATGATCCAATAACATATACAGTATGTGTGTGGCAAAGTAAGTGAATTGTGCTCTTGGTATTTGGTGTGGCATCCTTGTGCAGCAATAACTACAACGAAATATTTGCTGTAAATTTTGATCAGTCCTGCACATTGTCTAAGAGGAATTTGAAACCATTCCTCCATACAGAACAGTTCCAGCTCTTGGTTGTTGGTGGGTTTCCTCACCTGAACCATTTGCTTTAGCAGTAACGTAACAACGGAGGGGCAGGCCTGGGTGCCCACTGTGCAGTACTGTCACAAGCATGCACCACTCTTTAAAGCAGGCGAAAACGACCGGCAGGCTCGCAGGGGTGAAGACCCTGGTAAAATTGCACCCCCTGTTCCCCCGGTAGTTCTGCCACTGTGCTTTAGTTCTTTCCACAACATTTTAGTTGGATTAAAGTCAGGACTTTGACTTGGCCATTCCAGAGCATTCACTTTATTCTTCTTTAACCATTCTTTGGAAGATTGACTGTTTAGGATTGTATTTCTCTGGTAAAGATCAGAATTCATTTTTCTATCAATTATGGGAAGGTGTCCAGGACCAAATGCAGCGAAACAGGCCTAAACCAGAACACATGATCTTTAGAAAACTGTAGATGGTCAGCAATATTTTGGGGGGAGCAGTGACTTTCTCCTTGTTATCCTGCCATACACACCATTGCTGTTCAGTGTTCTCTTGATGGTGAACATCAACAGTTGCCAATGTGAGACAGGCCTTCAATTGCTTAGAAGTTACCCTGGGTTCATTTATAAC
Organism: Xenopus borealis; assembly: GCA_024363595.1. NCBI lineage: Eukaryota > Metazoa > Chordata > Amphibia > Anura > Pipidae > Xenopus > Xenopus borealis. Next base: position 64,687,304 of record CM044438.1, read on the forward strand.
CTTTCAACTATTAGCCTCCTTGCAGGTGGTTATCTTTGATGGTCAACCACTTCTGGGTAGGGTAACGACTGACTTGGATTTCCTCCATTTGTACACAATCTGTCTGTTTATTCTAAACTCTTTGGAGAGAATATTGTAACCTTTTCCAGCTTTATGGGCATCAACAACTCTTTTCAGAGGTCCTCAGACTCCTCCTTTGTTTGAGCCATGATACACATCCACAAATGTGTTGTATGTGTGATCAGGCTTTGTTAGATCCCCTTCTTTAAATAAAACAGGGCCTCTCACTCACACCTGATTCTCATCCCATTTATTGAAAACACCAGCCTCAAGTTATATGATAATCCTAAGGTTTCACTTATTTTTGCCACACCCAGATATTTTATTGGATGATTTTTTTCAATAAATAAATGGCCAAATATAATATTTTTTTCATTTGTTTAACTAGGTTTTCTTTTAGAACTTCAAAAACTTTCACAAACGACTGTATATAGTATGTAAAGAAAGAGTTAAGAACCTCCTGTCTCCTGATTTCAGTGAATGCCCTCAAGTTTGCTGGAAGGACCTTCTGTTGAACAAAGCATTTATATGTTTCGGTTATATATTTATACATAGTTAACCGATATCCCTGAAGAGCCTATTCTCCAGTGTAAACATTCCCAAACTGGACAGATTTTCTTTCCAGATTGCATTGGTCAGGAAGTTCAGTATAGGAAATATGTCATTTTTAACCATATTAATTTTTTGGCATCAGTTCTCCTTTAATATTTGTAATGCCTCCCATTACACTACTTCAAATAAATAATATATGGTACAAGAACATGGAAAGACAAACAGCCACAGAAAAAACATTTATGTTGGTGTTTCCTCTTTAGATTCAAGGAATCTCCATCATTTGTGAATCATACAGGGGAACTAACACTTTGCAACATTGTTTAAAAGGTAACAACCAGGAATTAAGCAAATGTTGCTTACAATAGGAATTATATTTACAAATAACTTTAAAATGTTTTAAATTTTAATAAACGTACATTGCAAAGTTGCATAGAATTATATTTTTCTTTTACTATATAGTGTTTAATTTTGGGGTTGACTTGCCCTTTAGAGGGTGTTCTACGTGTTGTTTAAAAAAGCACTCTGTGACACTATGCTTTGAAAGTCAGGTATTACTAATAACCTTATATATAAAACAGAAGCAACAATCCGGGGAGTAACTACAGAGGAAACAAACCCTGCATCTGCAGGGGGGCCCAGGGAGTATAGGGGGCACCATGAGGCTTTAATTAATGAGCAATTTCAACATATATTTGTAAAAAAAGATAACCTTTGGCTATGTTGAGGCCCTAAAATTTATTTATTTTGGGGACCAGTAACATCTAGTTACACCACTGGGAACAGTATTGCTGATGTTTCCCTAGTACATCGGTCTGTTTGAAAATAATACCAATTGTATTGATGTCCTCTTGGAAAAGTCAGACACAGTTAAAGGATAGCCTTAGGAAATCGTGGGTGAGAATCAGTGGGGAAAAATAGAGAAATTAGGTGTGTGGGATGGTAAGAAACATCCAAACTTTTGGCCAAACACTGTGTATGTCAACTATAGGGTACTATCTGAGTATATAAAAAACAAGTTGAGTCTCAAATCTTTTTGCGTGCTGTTGTAGGGCTGAATGAGGAATCCTCTGTTCCCCTAAGGACATTCTAAGGGATCCAAGGACCTGTTTATATGACATAATTTAATATCCAAAAAGAAGAACTGGCGGCACTCCAAGTAGGTAAAATAGGGAATTTATTCCATAAAGCTGGGATCCAAAAAGGCCTCTTTTTAGGCCTTTTTGGATCCCACCTTTATGAAATAAATTCCCTATTTTACCTACTTGGAGTGCCGCCAGTTCTTCTTTTTGGATATTTGTAGCTGCAGCTGAGGCGCTGCCGGCTGAGCACCCAGGATTGGAGTGGAGATAGTGGGGACAGCGAGGGGTAAGTCTGGAGCGGCTTTTTTTGCTGATTGATTGTCATAATTTAATATAATATATTCCAAATATATGGATAAATATGGATAAAATAGTAGCCCTGTATTTGTGTCTTTGTTTCTGTGTCCCCAACCTTTTCTACGTGTGAGCTACATTCAAGTGAAAATAGTGTTAGGGAGCAACACACACACATGAAATAAATTTCCAGTGGTGCCAACTAAGAGCTTTTGATTGGCTGTTTGCTAGCCCCTATGGGAACTGGCAGCCTATAGAAGGTTCTGTTGGGCATTACTATGGGTTTTTATGCAACCAAAACTTGCCTCCAAGCCAGAAAATCAATATATTTTTTTAAGGCCACTGGGAACAACATTCAAGGGGACAGTGAGCAACATTCAAGTGGACGATGAGTAATATGTTATTCACTTGCCACTGGTTGGGGAATCACTGCCTTAATGTAATTCTACATAAATATATAGCAATTGAAAGACACACTAGTCCGGTCATTAAATTCTCATGCTTGGCTTGTTTATTCACTCATTATAAAAAATAATGCATATTAGCACAATATACAATACCAGAACATTGTGGGAAACTTCTCCAAATAAAAGAAACACCTGAAACACGGCAGTGTCTGACAAGACATACAAACCCATTGGTCATGCACAAAAGTGCTACCTTAACAAA
>CM044438.1:64712764-64743442 GCA_024363595.1 Xenopus borealis
ACACACACATATCTCCACTCTTTCAAACACAAACCATATATGCCCATAGATATATATATATATAAAATGAATTTTGATAAGATGATATTGGTGCTGTAACTATCATATTTGTTGGTGCCAGGGCTTGGCTTATTCATAACTTACTGTGTTTGTATGGTGTATGTCCTTCAAAGAAGACCTTTTGAGTGCAATAGCCTTTTCAATTTGTTCTTAGAAAGGACATATACTAAATTGAAAGAGTAAGGAAAAAACAAACTTGAAAAGTGCTTAATAAATTAACAAGAAACGATTCTGGGAAGCTCTATTATCCTAAAGACCATCATATGAAGGAAGCTACACTAAAGTAAAGACTAAACAATTTGGCAGCAGTTAAAGAAAACATCACGTACAAGTGGGCACAATATCTAAACTGGCAGTCAAACAAAACAAATGATGCTGGTGAACTGTGCAGGGAGGCACATAGGCATTTGGCTCATTGCCCAACAAAGTGTCAAGAGTCATTGGCAGAGGACCTTCTGGGGGTGTTTAAAGACCCTTACATGAATTATGACCTTTTTAATAAGCACAATACGTAGTTTTGCCCATCTTGTTGACAGAAATGCCCTTTGTTGAGGACATAATTTCCTCCTTCTGGCGAGTCTGTGTGGAATCTGGATTCTGCACGTAGTCAGGGCATATGACTTATATCACTCACAAATCTTAGGCTACTGGTAGGTATACAACTATGAGTAGCCCTATTAATGGATTCCTAAACAGAAATTTATATAAATAATCTAGACTAGGGAAGAAATAAATAATAAATAATTGGAATGCACTGGAATGCATTTTAATGTCCCTACTGTAACCTGAAGCAGTTATCTCTTGCATTAAGGTTTCATCTGACCCTGTATTGAAGATTTATTTTGAAAATAAACTGCAATATGTATGTTTTGTTATTTCATTACATTCCATTACAGAAGTCTATGTAATGTGGAGATATTCCAAATAGCACTTTTGTTGTAAATGGTATTCACTCTGTGTTCATAATAAAAAATAAATGGATTTTTATATGTAGTAAGAATGAAATATTAAGAAAGCAGTAGCGGCATAGACTTTAATATTTAAACCTATTTTAAGAAAAAAACGTTTCTCTCTTTTTTGGTTTTAGCCCTATTTCATATATATGATTATTGTTTAGTATTATTTGGGGAGGCAATTGATCAGTTTATAAAATAAGAGTTCTGCTACATTCTCAGGAATAAAAAGCCTGTCTCTCGAGACCCAGGGCAATGGTGAAGTCATCAGAATGTTTTTGTTGGAAAAAGACTGCAGAGGAAGTTTCAATGACCTATTGTCTTGTTGGCCTGCGTACAGATTCTTGATAGCCCAATGACATCTTAAATTCACCACTAAAAGTAATGCTGCATAACAGTCCTGTATTCTGTTGCTTAGGTAAAAGTTACATGGAATGCATGCAACCATACATATCTGCATTCATAGAGTTACTTAACAAAAGTACAATTATAATGTACAGGCATGGGATTTATCTCTAATGCTTGGGACATGGAGTTTTCTGCATAAGGGGCCCTGCTGTAATTTGCATTTCCATACCTTAAATCTGTTAATTATAATAAATAATATTAAATAAACCCAATAAGATTGTTTCCCCACTGTATGGAAATTGGTCCAGTATAAGGTACTGTTTTATCATTACAGATATGTGTATTTTTTATTATTTTATTAAAAAGGAATCTAAGGAAGACATTCCCAACTAAAGATACAGGCTAAGTAGTAGTATATATTTTTTTAAATTTGCCCCTCCAGCACCAGGAGGGAACTCCCGGTTTGAGCAGCCATGTGGAGGCACATGCATGAACGAATGCAATTTGCAACTTGCTCATTATGCACACGTGCATGACATCAGATGCATGTCATGTGCATGCCTTCTGACCCACATGGCCGCTTTCACTGCGACTTTCGTGATGAGAGTTTCTTAGTGCTGGTGGGGGCAATTAAAAAACAAACAAACTACTGTTACCCCTGGAGTTGGGCTCTATTAGCTCACACCTTTGGTTGGGGATAATATTTTTTGGCAACAAGAGCCTTTTAAGGTACATCTTGCTGAAAGTGTTCTCAGCTCTTGGAATATGAATAACTTTAAATGCTAAGGATTTTGTGAGTTCACTGGTACCAACAGAATTAGGCTCGGTCTTCACTGAAAATCTGCAAAAAATTATCAAATTAAAAGTTATATCCAGGTGCATTTTTCCAAAAATAAAGAAAAATACCATATCTGAAATGTACTTACACAATACACACATATAAGCTGTTTAGATCATGTGTCCCCCTGTTATTGTATTGCAGTAGGCTAGAGCAAGTTTTATCTGAAAATCTGGCAATGGGTTTCTACTAAAAAGAGCTCTTTGAAGTATGTCAACCTACACACACATACACATGTACATGCACATACATATGAACAAGCATCAATACACACACGCACTCACCCATAATACACACAAGAATATACGCGCAGGTAAAAACGCCCGTGTATAAGGGCCCTTAAACATGCGTGAATGAAACTTGTGTAACATCCTGAATCAATTTTACAAATCTTGCTCTGCCTGAATAGTCTGGCTCCTTTGTTGGTGCAATTCTGTAGTTTTTGGCCAAGTCAGGAAGGAGCCAGGAAATTGGAGTCACACTTCTAACAGCTGTACCATGCCCACTAACACACTGATATGACGTAGGTTGGCTGGGGTAATGCAGGGCCAGGAACTAGGAGAGCACAAGGTCAGGAAGATGGGTCATGTTTTGCAGTGTGATTGCAGAATGGCTCCTGCTGCCTTTGCCTGCTTCCTTCTTTTTAAGCTTTTTCTCTCTCCCTTCCTCTTATTCCAAAACATCCTGTTTTCAAAACAAATGACGGTTTTATTTGAATAAGAAGAGTGTTTCTATCGCACCTTATCAAAGTTAAGGCATTCCTGTTTCTTTATCTCCTGTGCAAAGCATGGCACGCAGCCTAGGAGCTTATCAGTAGCTACTGCACAATATTGTTGCACACTTACTGAGCAAATCTTTTTAAGATGTCTATTAAGAAGAAAGTAGGGCATGTCCTCCATTAATGTTATCATAGGCAGCAAAGTAGAATGATATAACGTGGCTTATTTACAGAACAGAACAGTACTGGACTTAAACAAATAAATATACCTTTTAGAGTGCCAACATGTTACGCAGCTCTCAACAGAATATCTGTGTTCCTACCACAAGCATACAAGGGCCTATCACCAGAAACCCATTAACTTATCAGTAAGAATGTTGGTCCTTTATACAAGTGAGAGCTGCCATATAGCATATTCCCCTCATGGTATTTTTGCAGAGAAGCTATTACAGATACGCCAGCTGGACAGTGTCTGTAATAGCATGATGATGACGATGATGAATGTCATGGTTATGATGAATGTCTAAGCCCTATCAGTAGTAGATTCCACTCACTGTGCACCTAAGCCATTTGTAAACAGTACTGCTGGTACTATAGTATTCTTCATTACACTTTCTAATTAAAAACAAAAGCGTGAATGTACTTAATTATCTCCTTCGCAATGTCGCAAAAATAATCAGCAAACATGATTCCTGCTAGTAGTAGCATTGTGTTCATTTTTTTTTAATCTGCAACATTATTCCCACTGAAAGAAATGTCATGCACTGATTTTTTTATAAGCCCCGAAGCTTACTTTTTATCAAATTTATCTATAAACACACACTTATATACTTGTATGTATATTTAACATACGTATACTGTGTATTTTGACGAAGCAATAAGATTTCCACTCTACAATTACCAGGCTGTGACTAGCATTCTGTTTGTGTTGGTATCTTCTGCTATTATAAGATATTAAGAAACTGAATGCTTTCCAGAAACATTGCTGGAAGAAAGTAATCCCATATAAAGCCTTTTGAAGCACAGTACATGCGTGTGGTAGGAAATCTAGGACACAATGCAGTTATTCAGTCATTCACTTGCATGCATAAAGAATTATCTAATAAAATGACAGTATATGCAGGTGGAAAATATATATTTTTGGGTTAATTAATAATGATGTTCTAATATAATGTTCAAAAGATATTCTGGTATGCCATTCACTATGGTGCAAATTCACTAAAGTGTGAAGCGTGTAACGCTAGCACTAATTCGCCAGAGTGATGTCAATTCGCAACTTTGCCGATTCACTAACAGTGTCCCTGGCGAAAATTTGCAAGCGAAGTAGATAGACTTGCGCAACTTCGCACCCTTACACCAGGCGAAGTTGCGCACTGACGAAGGGACATAACTGCGCTAATTTACTAAGATGAACATTTTTCTAAACGTTACCTCTTACGCTAGCTAGATGTTACTTCGCCAGGTCAGACCGTGAAATTTTTTCTAAGTCCCAAAAACGCTGGCGTCTTTTACCTTTTGTAGGGTGATAGTCTGAAAAATATAGAAATAATTTTTTGGGGTTACCCTCCTTCCCCCCTACATTTCCTAACATATGGCAACTCTTTATTTTATTTATTAAAGGTTTCCTGGGCTTGTGTAGTGTAATGTAATGGTTGTAACATACATTACACCTCTATTATACCTTCAACTTTGCGCCGTATGCAAATTAGGCATCGCTAGTGTAAATGCCCTTTGCCTGACGAATTAACGGTAGCGCAACTTCGCTACCATTCGCAGCCCTGAGCGGAAATTCGTATCTAAGTGAACTTGCGTAGCGCTTGCGAAAATTTGCCTGGCGAAGTGCAGTGAACGCCTGCGAAACTGTTGCTAGCACATTTTCATGCTTTAGTGATTTGTCCCTATATTTTTGCAAACATTGGGCCAATAGTTGCTCTCAACAACAAATTGGCAGGTAGTTTTTACTGGTCACTTGTGTGAGCAAACCCATTACTAAGGGTAACAATGGTGCAGATTAACCGGCAAGGATTAGAAGTGATTAGAAGTTTTAGGAAGGATACAATGAAGAAGGAAAACAGCAGTCTTGCAACTGACTGCTACAACATTACTTACAAAATGTGTATATACATTTCTAAAATACAAAATATAACAAATAAATTAGCTGTGGGAATTACATCCTAGAATACTCCAAATCTAGGACTCCCATAATTCTCAAGCAGAAAAACTGGGACACCATATGTCATTACGCATTTTAGAACATTGCAGCCACTACTTGTCTTATCTTTTTTAAATGGCAAATACTGCCAAGCTGAAACAGGTAACTACTGACACATGCTTTTTATGCTTTAGTAGCATCGACTCATTTCCTAGTGGCTAAAATCAGGACAGTCCCGGAGAATTTGGGAAGTAGTTATGCTTTTCTGAACTGTTTTTATAACCGAAGTTGCATTTATTTTGTTGTCACAACCTGTGTCGTTCTCCCTTGTCATGGCAGGCTAAAATCTGTAAATAATCTTTCATCGAATGCCAAAGCCCTAAATGCATGCTGCAATCAAATCTACACAAGAGATTACATAAAACTGATGGCTTGGTGTCAAGTTTTTGAAGAACAGATGTTTCTGAATTCATTTTAGTGTATTAAGTATCAACTTTTTTATTTGCTACTCAAATTGAATATATATATATATATATATATATATCATAAAAGTCAGCCATATGCTCCTTATAAACTCAGACAACTTTTAACACTTGTAAAGTAGTACAGTGACATTCATATCTGTATAACTTGTTATACGCACATTAAAGCACATCAACAGGTAGCTGGTATCTTACCTTGTTAGATGCCATCTCACTGACCGATCTGTAGGTCTGTATAGTCTCAAGTTGATCCAAGCACCAGTCAAGTTCTTCTAAAGTGTCCATTGCAATTTTTTGATAAGAGTCCTCTGCAAACAAGCACATTGACATGTAATCAGGCTTCAGCTCCTCTAGGGTCTGCATGGTGGATTCAGTGCCAGCACAGCTGAGGCACACAGTATTGTAAGCTGTACAGTGCTCCTTCATCATGGGCTTGCTTTCTGTCCTTGTCTTTCCCCCTCTCTCTCTGTCTACACACATCAGCACACTTCTCTACTTTGTACACTCACAGCCTGTTTTCTGTCAGCCCCAGTGTGATGTCAGTGTAGGAACTTCCTCCTGCCTCCGGCCTGTGGGAGGATCGCTGTCTGACAGGCTGATCTACATACACCAGCTACAAGCTAACCCATGCTATTTCCCTGACTCTCCTTCATTTCTCATAAGTCTTAATCACAGCTGCCTTTTGCACAGAATCCACAGTTGAGCAACAAGAAGCTTTCCTAATAAGTTTCAGTTTATCGCTTTGAGGGCCCTTACACACAGGCATTCCCCTGGGTTCCGTTTTGCTGTGTTCAGTCACAGGGGAGCTTAGGTATAGACGCACTCAATTATTTTCAATGGGGCTGTACTCACATGTAGGTGCCGAACGCAGGTTCAGACGCAACATGCTGCATTTTTCCTGCGTTCTGCGCCTACATGCGTTCTGCGCCTACATGCGTTTGTGTGAGTACAGCTCCATTGAAAAGGTGAACAACCCCTTTCAGGCAGCATATTTATATCCAAAAGGATTGTTCTGCAACCAACATAGATTTTTGTAGCTTAGTTACCATCATTGAGGAGACTCAGTAAAAACTTTAGAATAACTTCCTTTAATAGGCCTAAGTGGGCAATGGCATTGCTGTATTTTAGAGCTTCGTGGATCATAGTTTTCTGCATAATAGATCTGTACTAGGCTGCTTACTTGTTTGATATACGTTTTTCTTGAATGACCATTTCATCTCCATGTTTTTAGCCAACAATGTACAGCGGAACTGTGCTTTTGTGTTTTCACAGGAACCACTAAAAACTATTGTAAATTTTGCAAAAAAAGTAAAATGGATAAAGAAACAAATACAGCATATGTGAGCCGGACTGCAAATAATACATTTTTGAATAATGTCAAAATAGCACAATCATTAAATTCTAATTGTTTGTTTTTGGCAGATCCACTTTATAAGCCAGAAATGCAAAAATTCAGAAAAGCATTTTATACCCTTGTCATTTTTTTAAAAACTTCGAATTCAAAGCCTAACACATTTTTATTGGTGGGGCACTTCCTTGTGAAATCAACAAACTTTGCTCTTTAGTTTTCTGCAGCCATTGTGACCTCATTGCACATGTGATATCATTGTCATCATGGCCAGTATGCTGAGAGTTTTTCCTTTTTTTACATCAACCACTTGTTTAGAAAAAGCACCTGAAGTGACGTGTGTATACTAAGCAGCCAAGCATAGCAATGCTGAATGAGGAGAAAGGATCCTGTCAACAATAGCCAGAACCAAGCAAATAATATATACTACAGAGGTTCAACTGTTGTTTTTTTTCTTCTCGGTGTAATAAGCAATGCGTAGAAAAACCCTGGGCCGGTGCAGTTTTCTGCCAATAGTAGCACCAACCCGGGGTTTCAGGTAAGTCAATACTCAATATATTTCACTTGTGTCACCATTCTGGTGATGGTGACTGCAGATGCAACTCTAGGAAACTGACACAAACACACCCAGACTATATTCATTTTGCCACTCAATCTCCTCCTTAACCCTTTGTTCTGAGCACTGAGACCAACTAAAGGCCACCACATTGATGCAAAAATATGCAAAGTATTATTATTGGACAGTTAAAGTTCGAAAGGGCAGTGTGATCAAAATATGAGAATTTTATTTTCATCAGTTTATAAATATCCTTGTAAGCACCAATAAAATATGTACTGTAGCCCTGTGACCCATCCAGACGGGGAATACCCTTGGTATCTGTGAATATAAGCATTTAACTGATTTTATTTTGAATGGTCTAACTGGAGCTGTGTTGGGTTAGTGCAGGGGCGTAACTATAGAGGAAGCAGACCCTGCGGCTGCAGGGGGGCCCAGGAGGTATAGGGGGCCCCATGAGGCCCTAATTCATATATAGTTTCAATAAATATTGGTAAAACAAATCACCCTTTAAGCAATTTGGGGGCCTGAAAAATTATTTGCTGTGGGGCCCAGCGTTATCTAGTTAAGCCACTGGGTTAGTGCAAGATGAACTGATAGGTTGAATGCATTTGATCTAAATCACTGGAGCAGAATTATTATTAGCTACCATAAGTACCCTTTCCCCACAGCTTTCTCTTACCTTCTCTAGTGTGTGGATTCTGGAAGGATAACTAGACCCTAGACTAGAGATGAGGCCGCAGAGAAAAGATGGCATATTTGTTTTGTGAAACTTGTTTTACCCATTCCAATATCATGTCAGAATTTATCATGGCGGGGAGGCACTGATGACTCACATGTATTATATATTACTTAACCTGCCATCATTGCCTGATCTAAAAAGGCAGTATTGCAGTTTTGGAAAACAACACTTCAGCTGTGTAACTCTTCCTGTGATGTATGAACATGACCAGGCCTGGATAGCACCATCTGTGAAGGTAGTAGTATATACAGTATATATATATATATATACTGTATATATAACTTTGGCGCGTCGCGTCGTTTTCGTCGCGCGTCGCGTCACTTTCGCGGCGTCGCGTCAAAAACGACACGCGACTCGTTTTTCTGGCGAATTTCCACAAAGCGAAATTTCGCTGGCGATTCGCGAATTTATTCGCCAGCGGCGAATCGCGGGAATTCACCGCGAATTCGCCCATCACTAGTGTGCACAAAATATTTTTTTCACACGCATAGTTTAGAAGGAATTAGAGGGAACATTGGTCATGAACTCATCTGCTCAGGTGATCCATCAGATGAGACTGCTTTGCTTTAGCTAATTCTTAGACATCAGTTATGCACTACTCTGTATGCCTTTAAGTGTAACTTGAATCTCATCCAGTGGACTTTGTCAATTCCTCCAACGGAGTGGGACCTCCAACCCGTGGCTTCCCAGCTGTTGCTGGTCATGGGAGCTGGAGAGCAGCAACAGCTGGGGAGCACAGGTTGAAGATCCCTGCCCTGAGGCATAGTAAAATTGTAACTGACCTAATCACTACAGGAAGTGTATCATGAGGACACATGGGTAGCAGATGTTAACACTCTTAACAGGAGCACATTTCAGACTGCATTGTAGAATGAAACAATCCTGCTAGACCGGCAGTGGGAATAGGAACATTTCTTTATATGTATGTAGCTAAAGCATGAAGACCAGTATAAATTCAGCCTTGGAAAACTAAGCATTCTCAGCACACATTTCCTATTCTTCTGCAAGTGAAGGCACGTTAACTTATGCAGATAAATATGATGTCCAATCTGCAATTCACATAATCTGTGGGCTTCATAGGACAAAATTGCTCCTGTAGAGTAAACTATAACAAAGCTCGTTTTTGATTGATTACAAAAGTGCACAAATAGAAACAGCTGTAATCTAGGGTAAATAATTATTTGCAGCTCACTCCTAGATATTTACTTGTACATATGCAGAGACTAGTGCATGCAATAAAACAGACTGTATATGGTACAGCCTAACTATAAAAAGGTCATATTTACACTCTAATTGGACATGGTGGTTTTTTAGAATGTCATTATATGCAGTTTTGTCTTTTCTTTTCATTTTACATTTTTCTGCACACCATGTTGCTAGAAAAGGCTGTTTTTGTATGTGCAGATACAGCTTCACCTGTGATTGAACTGAGATGATATATTATTAATTACTTGCTAAGGATTCAGCAATGCCCTGCAGCAGGATCTGTGTCACTTGTATGAATCTGCTGCAGCCCCTTCACATTCTGCAACAACATGTCTCCCTTCGCTATTGCATTTTCACTGCTGCATTGGTCTCTGATGTGATGCCATTATTTAGTTTTCTGTTTTCAAATACCTGGTCACAGTTTCAGTACATCTCTTGATTTGCAGAAACTCAGTATTTGGTGACCTTTGCACTTTTACTCCAGTCTTTGGCGTCACCACAATTGACAGTGCCTGGATATGGGTCCCTCTGAGCAAATCAGCACATGCTATTTCACTTCCAATGAGACACTATTATGTCTCATAGGTGTGGAACCAGGTGCACCCCATGTAGTTACTCCACTGACACCATGCCCAGTAGTGCACACTGACAACAAATACTTTGAGTGGAAAGGCTGCAACTTATTTTGTTACCATGTATACTGTAAATAGCAACAACCATAAACATACATATTATTAAACACCCAGAATGACTCTTCTTGAACTTGAGTCAGAATTATATACTTAAGCCTTTACTAGCTGCATATGACTACATAATATAACTCAACCTAAATATTTCCCAAGCCTGAGATTAGGCCTCAGCCACCTGACCTTTTCACACACCCACATACTGCGATTTCTGTGTCAAACCCAGCCCTAGGACTAATCTCTCAGAAATTTTATCCCCAACACTTGTTAACTTTCCTGCAACCCCCTAGCCCAGGAATGGGAATGAGGGAGGCTGTCTCCTCCAGCTGACCAGGTGAAATAGCTACTTAAAGGGACATTAAAAAGATATACTGACACCAGAAAATAACCCTTTTTATATCTATCATAACTTTATCTTTGTGTATTATTTATAATATTGCCATAAACGTATTTGCCTGATACTTTTACATGACCTTTCCTAGCCTCATGTTCCTCTATGAGGTGGCTGCTATATTTGTGCTTCAGTCGTCCGTTAGCATTAGATACTCTAACTGACAGGCTGGGACAATCAGCAAAAAATGGTCAACACGACCTATAGGTAACTTTTGATGTATATTGATATTTTGAAAAGAAAAAAGTATCACTTTAAAGTAATTAAAATATAATGTATTGCTGTCTTGCATTGATAAAAGTTATGTGCTTGCTTTAGAAAGACTACTATAGTTTAAATGATGAGGCTGTTTTGAAGCCATGGTGGTAGCCATTTAAGATGAAAAAGGAGAAAAGGCACAGGTTACTTGGCAGATAACAGATACACTCTATAATAGAATACAATGGCATTCTACAGAGTGCATCTGTATTCTGCTGTGTAACCTTAAATGGCTACCCCCGTGGCTACATAGTAGCCTGTTTCTATAAACTAGGGTAGAGTTTCTGAAGCAAACACACCCATTTTACTAGTACAGGGAAACAGTATATTATATTAGAATAACTTTAATCCACTATGATTGTTGGTGTTTCTGTTGTTTTAACTTTTGCTGTCTCCCCTATTACTTACTTTCCCAACCTACTGTACAGGCTCCATCTATCAGGCCCTGCCTCAATCCTCAATTCTGTCCCCAATCATACTCCCTACCAGGCTGCTTCTGAGAGTCTCTTGTGATATTTCTATATACTAAAAGCAGATAAGTAAAAATGTAGGTGGAATTTACTGACAGCAGATAATGGAACTATTTTGCATCTGACAAGGAGTTAAATTAGATTAAATTAAATTAAAATGTGTGAGTTGACATGTTTGAGCTTCAAAGTCTACAGTTCCCAAAATCCTTTAGAACTTGGCAACCATATCATGTACCCAGCCCATCATTAACCCCTGTCCTGACCAATAAGAATATAATAAAACCCTAGCTGTAGCAGGGATTTAAACTGGTCCCTCCAGAGGCCAACTGCTCAGCTTACTCTGCTGAGCAAATAGAATAAAAGCTACTAGGTGTAGAACCCCCAAAGCAACCAGTTAGCAAGAAGAATTGTTTGGCCACCTGTTTAAAAAGAACTACAGGTATAGACCTGTTATCCAGAATGCTTGGGACCTGGGGTTTTCTGGATAAAGGGCCTTTATGTAATTTTGATCTCCATACCTTTAGTCTACTAAAACATTATGAAGTCTATGGGAGATGGCCTTCCTGTAAATTGGAACTTTCTGGATAATGGGTTCCCGGATGTTATACCACTGTATTTGATATTTACTGTTTAGCCGTGTGCAGACTTAGTTCAGCAGTGCTATATTCATGAGGGAAATGGGGTGGGAAGCACATAGGTCTAACTTTTGCTGCCTATGCTCTTGAGCTGTTGCTAGGTTTTTTATCTGGAGTACATTGCAGCGTGCAGCCAGATAATTTAAAAATAAGCACTATGGCGTTTATGTTCTGTGGTACTGTTTGTCTGGAATCTTAGCAAATGACCCCCAGGTACCTTTTTTGTGTGCAGGATAGATCATAAATGTCACTTAGCATTGATGTGCTGTAGTCACATTATTTCCAGTGCTCAAATACACATGCATTGAAGGAGCAATGAAGACAGATCCAACCAATCCTGTTGATCTAATGTTGTGTGTTTGCTGCATAATGGACACTCAAGCTTTGTCTATGCCTTAGGTATACCCGAAGCATATATACCTGATATACCTGAAGCAAGATCTAAAAATCGTGGACGTGCCATGTAATATGCATCCCCCTTTCAGTCTTTTAGGCCAAAGCACACTTGCAATGAAGTCCAAGTGATTTATGAGAATATCACAAGTTTTTTAGTACCAAGACATCTTATAAATAACTTGAGACAGTTCTTATTCTTAGCATGACTGGAAAAAGAGATCTCCAGAGATGACGCATTACATTGTGGGATCAGGGGAAACACATGTTCCTGAGAGATATGCTAAATGCATCAGTGTGATTAACAACGAAACCATTACACGAATAATATATATGGAGAAATAAATATAAGGGAAATCTTGTACAGGCCAGGTATTATCTTCTAAATAATGTAAATGTGCATTTATGCAGACTGTAAAATTATAAGGTTGATAGAGAATAATATGTTCCATAAAGACAACATGCAGTAATACCCCCATAGTTGTGTATCTTTCCCCCTTCAAATTAACCAAATAAATCAAAATTGTAAGCAGCGGTAGTTCACCTTTATGTTAACTTTTAGTATGTGATAGAATATTCTGTTCCTAGCAACTTTGACATTTTATTATTCATTTTTTATAATAATATTTTTTTAATTATTTGTCTTCTTCTTCTTTCTAGCTTTCAAATGGGGGTCACTGATCCCAGGAGCCTACAATTTTATTGTTATTCGTACTTTTTGTCTATTCCTTTTCAGTCCACCTCCCATATATATTTCAGTCTCAAATTCAAACCACTGCCTGATTGCTAATGTAAATAAGACCCGCCTAGCAGATAGCTGCTGAAAAGCGAGACTGCAGAGCTGCTGAACAGAAAGCGAAACATCTAAAAAAAACCACAACAAAGACAAAATGCAAATTGTCGCTATATATCAGTGTCTACATTATACTACAATTTAATTTAGAGGTAATCAACCCCTTTAAGAACAGATGAAATTTTGGTTTGTTGGTTTTGCTAGTAGTAAGGCTAAGGGCAGACGGGGAGATTCGGGGGCGATTTTAAAAATCGCGCCGCTCCGTGTAAACAGGTGCCGGCGTTTTTAAGCCTCGCCGGTGCGCTGGGGTGTCAAGCTATTTGGGGAGATTCGTGGCGATCCGCCGCGGCGAGAAGTCGCCAGGCGACGGATCGCCCCTGAATCTCCCCGTCTGCCCTTAGCCTAACAGTAACAGATTTGCCCCTTCCAATCTCATAGGGAACGAAGGGTGTCATTATCTGGCTCATGATCCTTATTGAGCATCAAAGCCTGTCACAAACATTCGATATCTATTGCAGAGTTAAGGAAGGCAAACTTGACCAGATTATTTGAAGAAAGAGAGTCCTGACACTAATTGCAATCACTGCAGGACCATGCTACAGCTGTGTGAATTATGTGTTGACAGTATTTTTATTTAAGAGTGCAATAGCTTGCATTAAAATAAGCTGAATGAGACCTAAGAATTAGATTTAATTGCTGATCTCATGTGTGCCCACAACGGCATTCCCTGGTGCAGCTGTTTTAGCACAATATACAAAACTTCCACTGTGTTCAATGTGTTGTGTTCATGTGGAGTGGGATGGGGGATGCATGTAGGTGCCCCCTATCCTGCCCCCTAACTTCAGGCTTGCACAGTCCTTTAATGTAATTGATCAGTGTAAAAATAAAAACTGGGCAAATCCCTGTGCAAAATAAAATATGTTTCTCATATAGTTAGTTAGCCAACAATGTAATCTGTAATCTCCCTCTGCAGTTGGATACTGGACTTACTGACCGGCAGATCTCAGTCACTCAGGATTGAAAACATCATCTCCAGAACCACCACACTGAACACCGGAGCCCCTCAAGGCTGTGTGCTTAGTCCTCTACTGTTCACTCTTTTGACGTATGACTGTGCAGCCACACACAGCACAAATCACATCTTAAAGTTCGCTGATAACACGACTGTGGTGGGTCTCGTCAGCAATAATGATGAGTCATCATACAGAGAGGAGTTGCAGCGGTTAACAGACTGGTGCAGAGCCAACAACCTCTATCTCAATGTAGACAAAACAAAGGAGACTTGAGGGGGGCCATATTGGTCTTAACTGTTGATTTTGAATCTGAGCTGAATGCTCATGATCAATTGCAAACTCACTCAACAGTTATGTCCCATGTGGCTCCCCCTCCAGTTGCTGACTAAAAAGAACTGCAAAGCAGGAAGCTGTTTTCTTTTCTGTTAGATATCCAGTCACTCCAGCCTTTATACATTACATTTTTGGCTAATTATCTAGATAATAAAAACATTGTTTTATTTTGCATAGCATATCTATTTACCCAGTTTTACTTTTACACTGAACTGTTCCTTTATGAACTTACACATTACCAATAACAGTTTTTATGCGTGTTTACCTAATTTCTTTGGTTTAATATGCAGCTTTAAACATGCAATTGCACAGAAGTGGCCTGTGTAAAAAGCCGAAATTTGTATTTATGCAATACTTTGTTTATTTACAAGGATTTTTAAAGGTCCCTTAAATACTACAAATGAATTAATGTTCCTTCAATGCAGCACACGTGCACTGCTCCTCCACTCGTATACCTCCTATATGTAATGTAATACAGTGAAAACTGCAAATCTTGTGCATCATTTACATAGACTAGACCCATTTGCTAGGCTTGCACGCTAGCTTTCTACAGCTGCAACCTCATTTGTTTAGTGACTTGAAAAGGCAACCAGCCAACTGTAGCAGTTATACAGGAGATTTTCAGTGAAGCGCCTTTTTCTTTGTAATAACAGAACAAATGTAATGATTTAATGTAGTTGTAGCAAGGTGGAGAAGCAAAATAGAATAATACACAAATATGCACCACATCAGACTAGTCTCTGTGGTATCCTAGTTAAAATAGTATTTGGAATAACAGGCTTTATACCATTGGTTCCAAAGTGCTGTCTTAGATACAACTTAGATTCCTTCTTTTTACGAATTCAAACTTGTTAAATCCCAAAGTGATTATTTGACAATGGTTACTGCATTTGTAACTTGGGCTACCATTTATGCACAAAAACATTTTTTGAAATAAATGTTATTGATTTTACTAAGCTGGGTTGGTGCCATGCAGTAACTCGATGCAAACTGCTGGGTGATGAATGAGACAATGTCATTTTGGAAACCTCTGGCCATCACAAAACTGAACTACACATATACCAGAAATACCAGGACTTTTAGTTTGAGTTATTGCCAAGGTGTTCTTTATAATGATCTGGTCCTTGTCTCACAGCCTAAAAGTTCTACAGCTGGTGGGAAGATGGGTTTTGTTTTTTGAATGGGCGTTTCAGTGGGCTGATTTATTTTGATTGTACAGGTATTGGATCCCTTATCAAGAAAGCTCAGAATAACGGAATGGCCATCTCCCATAGACTCCATTAAGGTGAAATAATCTTTTAAAAATAATAAACTTTTAAAAATGATTTCCTTTTTCTCTGTAATAATAAAACAGTAGCTTGTACTTGATCCAAACTAAGATATTATTAATCCTTATTGGAAGCAAAACCAGCCCATTGGATTTAGTTAATGTTTACATGATTTTCTAGTAGACTTCAGGTATGAAGATCCAAATTACGGAAAGATCTGTTATCCGGCAAACCCCAGGTGCCGAGCATTCTGGATATTAGGTCCCATACCTGTACATGTAAGCGTCAGGAACTTGAATGTGACTTTAGCTCTAATTCAGACTTTGTCCTGCTTAATGCAGAAATAACAAAAATTATATTTGGTATATTTCCTAATTAAAACAATAATCAGATGTTATGTTCAACACAAACCCTATTTATTGAACTATATACTGATCCTTTAAGGGGTTAATTTTCATGCATGTCCTCCTAAAAAAAGGAAATCTGGTTTTCTAGTCTCCCCAAATACCTATAAGTAATGCAGCTTCATGCTAAAGTCATACATTGGGTGGAACAGAAGTCTGACCTTCAGTATCCCTACAGTATTAATACTGACATCTCATTCAAGTAAAACTGGGTTGAGCCTTTTGTTTTGGTAAAGCAAAGGGCTGCTTAGTTAAATTTTAATTGCACTTTACATAACTGAACATAACTATACACAAAGACTAAGAAAAAGTGTTCTAAAAAGTTTATAACTCTGAGGATGCTGACGGTTACATGCTTGACAGGAAATTTCCACAATCCTCCCTTACCTTCTGAGCCAACAGCTTAGACTAAATAATCACGTCGTCCCATCATAAGCTATGAAAACATTTAGTAAACTGTACAGCGCCAAAGAGACTGAACATATACTAAGATTTTTATGTTTATATTAAAGTTCAGCAAATTATATATATTGTTACCTGTTGCGGAGAGAATCTTATAAACTCATACAACCCATTATTTTTAATAATACAGAGTCCCCTGCTAAAGACTTACAATGAAACTATCCCAATGGTACATGTGAGCTGGGCTGGAATATATTGAGTAAAAAAAATGTTGCATGCAAATATGGCACTTATTCAGGTACACTCTTTAAAAACAATGGCAACTGAAAACTGGGCTGCTATACATGCTTGGTGGAATCCTAATGCATGAAGGATATTTTTTCTAAATCTGTTGTCCAACTGGTGGCCCATGACCCGCCCCCACCATGTGGCTCCTCACATAAAAACCTCTCTTGTGTAAGCTTTCAAAGGTATCAGTACTGGGATTAACTGGCCCCTACAGTGACCCCCCTGCATTGTTCACACATGTATAACCTCTATTGTTGACACTCATAAAGCCCTGTACTGTTCACACCCCAGACCCAGACTGTAACTGCCCAGATTTTCACCTGTTCCACCTTAAACAACATGGTCCTGATAGGTTTCCCTGTCTCCTGCTATATTCTGCCTTCCCTATGCTCCCTCTGTGTGCCATACTCTTCCTTCCCTATGCTCGCTGTGTGTGCCATACTCTGCTGGCCCTATGCTCCCTGTGTGTGCCATACTCTTCCTGCCCTATGCTCCCTGTGTGTGGCATACACTGCCTTCCATATGCTTCATTTGTGTGCTATACTGTACCTGCCCTATGCTTCCCGTGTGTACCATACTCTTCCTTCCCTATTCTCCCTGTGTGTGCCATACTCTGTCTTCCTTATGCTCCCTGTGTGCGTCATACTCCTGCTCTATGCTTCCTGTTTGTGCCATATTCTTCCTGCCCTATGCTCCCTGTGTACCATGGTTTGTTCTGGGGGGTTGTAAGTATTTAGACATTGTTAGGGGCCCCTAAGGTGTTAAATCATGTCCTGGGGAGGCTGTGTTATCCATAGGGGAGGATGAGGCGTATGGATTTAAGAGAATGTTTTAATAATATGATAACATTTTCACATACAATCAATATTCCCTCAGTGAGCACTGACCATTTGTTTTTTTTGGTGTGCTGCCACAATTACTGTGGACATGGTCTTTAAAGTTATTGTGGTAACATTGGTATGGTTTAAAGTGGGTGTGGTTTAAAACCAGGGAGTGGTCACTGGCTTCCATTATCAGCCCTCCACAACATAGGCCAGAAAAATTCCGGCATTCAGTAACACAGAAGTTGGACAGCACTTTCCTAGTGGTATGATGAATGCAAGGAACAGTTATGGGGAGAGGGAGTTCTATTTAGTTTTTGAGCCTCCAGACAGGGGCGCTCCACCAATGAGGCGAGATGAGGCACTTGCCTCAGGCGGCATCGCCCCCCTGGTTACCAGGGGCGCCAAAAAAGCCGCTCCTGTTAAATAAGAGCCGGAAATTCTAAGAGCCGGAAATTCGGCTCTTCTAGTGCCGAGCACTCACTTGCCCACTCTGCACTAGTGCCAAGGACCCAGGCAGAATATTGAAGGCCACCTCAGGTGGCGATATTTTCATGCTCGCCTCCAGACATGTACATCTGACTATAACACGTTGACATATTTTTATTCAAATGATCCAGTATCTCAGTATAATATATGTAATATCCATAAGCCTCACAACTTATCTGCATCTGCTCATATAGTTAAAAGCATAGCTCTTCAGTGTGAAAAACAAATCAGCTTGTTCATGCCAGTCACTGCCAGGTACCAAAGAGACACATCTTTTTAAAAAACAAATCTAAATTATATTGTTAAAAAATCTTCAGAAATAGTTAAAATATTGTCCATGAGGTTAACAGTGAGTGCAGTGACCTGTTAGGCATTTGTCTAGAGGCAGGATATTGTATTGGTTTGTCATAACATGCCTGTAATATTAGTATAACATATGAAGCGTTAGTCTGACACAGAGGTATTCTTTGTATAAACACACTTTTAGCCTGACCAGTATCTGCCATTTTTCAGAAAAAGGTTCATGTCTTTACTCTTTATGTGAGAATTCTCCTACAGCATGGAAAGATCATTGCTATACACTGGAGAAGCTGTACTGTAGCTTTCAAGTTTAAAATGACTTGATGTGCTCAATCTGAAGGTGGAATTGTTTAAAGCAACATATTATGCTTAACCATATTAAGCTTCACCATTAAGTTAACATTAAGTATGTTATACAATATGGCAATTTCTAAGCAACTTTTAAATTAGCCTTCATTTTTTCTTTCTTATAGTTTTTTAATTATTTGCCTTTTTCTTCTCACTCTTTCCAGCTCTCAACTACAAATGTATTGTTACTGCTAATTTTTAGTACTCACATTTATATTCAAGCCTCCCCTATTCATATTTCAGTCTCTTATTCAAATCAGTGCATGGTTGCTAGGGTAATTTGGACCCTAACAACAGGATTGCTGAAACTGCAAACTGGAGAGTTGCTGAATAAAAGGCTAAATAAGTAAAAATAATAAATAATGAAAACCAATTGCAAATTGTCTCAGAATATCACTCTTTACATCATACTAAAAGTTAATTTAAAAATGAACAACCTCTTTAAAGCCAAATTGCTCTTGTACTCAAATGTATTTATCCACCCCTTCTTCAACAACTGAAACAGAGGCTCAAATCTCTAACTGCCTCCTAGCAATCTCCAACTGGATGAACCAGCGCCACCTCAAACTCAACCTAACAACTAGTCATTTTTCCACCTAAGCCTGGCCCTACTCCCCTTTTTACAATCTCTATTGATGCCATGCTCAGCACGCTGTCTGGGGGTAATCTTTGACTCCTCTCTTTCCTTCTCTGATCATATTAACACCACTGTCAAAACCTGTCACTTTTTCTCACACAATATTTCCAAAATGCATCCCTTCCTTTCACCTGCTACAGCCAGGACACGCATGCATGCTCTCATCCTATCCAGACTAGATTACTGTAACCTTCTACTAACTGGCCTCCCTAACTCCCATCTCTCCCCTCTACAGTCTGTATTAAACTCTGCTGCCAGAATTATCCTCCTCTCATCCAAAAGAGTACAGGCCCCTAGTGATGGGCGAAACGGGCGCGTTTTGCTTCGCCGAAAAATTATCGAATTTCCAGAGAAATTCGCAAATTTTTCGCCGATTTGCGAAACGAGTCACGCGTCGTTTTTGACGGCAAACGCGTCGTTTCCGACGCGTCGCGTTGTTTGCGTCGCGTCATTTTCGGGCGCGCGCCGCGTCGTTTTCATCGCGTCGCGTCAAAACCGACGCGCGACTCGTTTTTGCGCTGCAAATTTTTTGTTGGCGAATTTTTTTTGCAGTTTCGCGAATTTATTCGCCAGCGGCGAATCGCGGGAATTCGCCGCGAATTCGCCCCTGGTGAAGAAATTCGCCCATCACTACAGGCCCCTCCACTGCTGAAGTCCTTATCATGGCTTCCTATAAAACAAAGAATAACTTATAAACTCCTCCTCGTAACCTTTAAAGCCCTTCATTCCTTTGCACCAAACTACGTGTCATCTCTAGTTTCTCTATATGTTCCAGGCCAAAACCTACTCTCCTCTCAGAGCAACAGCTTGGTTGTACCCCCACTACTACTGCTGTTTCCGTGTCAAACCCTTCTCTCTTGTGGCTTCTTATATTTGGAATGCCATTCCTGAATCTCTCAGGAGAGCATTCTCCTTCAATGTTTTTAAAACGAAACTCAAAGACTACCTCTGGGAGCACCTGGATAACACCTGAACTGGGAACTTGACCTACAGCACTTTAATACCCCTCCGAATTGTGTCTGTAAGTTACCCTCCTATTTAGACTGTAAGCCCCACAGGGAAGGGTCCTCCATCCTTTTGTCTCCTCGACACTGTGTAGTAATATTTTATATTTATGTGAATTGTATTTCTAATAATGCACTTATTGTTACTTATTAATGCAGTGAACCCTTGTTTGTTACTACTAATTTATTGTTGCTGTACAGTGCTTTGCCCTCAAGGAGCGCTATACAAATAAAAATATACGTACAAAAAATATATACAAATGTTCCACAGAGCAACACCAAGAAGTTCTTGAGCAACTTGGTGCTTACAAGCCATTAGTTGGGGATCAGTGGTCTAGAAAATAGACAAGCTGAAATGAATTTGTGCTCTGGGAATTATTCATATAAAACATGCAAAATACTTCCAGAAAGTCCTCAGAAAATTTGGTGCACGAAGCTGTGTTTCCCGTGTATGGCAACCATACATGTCCCACAAGGACTATGCTGATTTTCTCTACATATTTTTGCCATTAACCAGACATGCGAACAATGACAATATTCTTAGATGCAGAATCTGCCCTAGTAGATTTCTTATGTAAAAATTGGGGTGCAATTACCTATATGGTTTGCATCTAATACAATAAATATGACTATAAATATGATATAGTTTCCAGAGTCAGAATCCCGGTTATGTCATCAAAGTTACCTTTGCTAATACAATAGTCATACATTATGATGATGTTATTTCTTTGTGTTCTGTATTAAAAGGGAACTAAAGCCCCCACACACACACAGTTTGAAGAAATGAGACAGAGTCAGTGACAGGCTGAGGATGTTGAGAGTTATTGTTCATACCACAAGCATAAAGGGTTACATTTTAGGCTAAATATATGGAGTAATAAGAAGACAATTATTTGCTAACAAAAATGCACATTTAAGATGTCCATCTACTCCACCACCACTCCTGAACAACAGCAACTCCCAGACTCCTATTGGAGGGACGCTGGGAGTGATGCTGGGGCTAGGACATCATTACGTTAACCTAACTGGTAAAGCTACATTTAGTCTGCTGTCTTTTCCATAGCAAAAATGTGATACATGTCTCTAGTGAATTTCATGTGAAAATGCATTTCCTTGGTACATTTCGGGTAAAAAGAGAGAGAGAGGGACGTGTGTGTGTATGTGCTACTTCTTCATTCTACAGTCTGGTTTTAATTCTTGAAAATTGGCCTGCTTGCAGCACCTTGGCAGCAGTGATAAAAAGGGTGGGACTGGAGCTTCATTTTTTTTATGACAATTGACGTCAATGGCATAACTGAAATACTTACTAGCCAGCATGAATCCGGCTCTGTGGGATGTGTGTTTTAAACAAGCATAAAAATGTGAAGCACAATAAAGCTCCTGACTGAAGTACAACAGTATGCGTGATCAAGGGAGGAGTTTCATGTGTAGGATTCATTTTCACAACTTTCAAAATATTGGCTTACCCTGCTGCTAAAAGAGCAATCAAAACATTGTATTTTCAAGTATAAATTGTCATCGCACCAGGAAGAGAGACTTTTTAGGGCTCTTGCACATGGGCTTTTTACCTGCGATCCCCTGCGTTCTGATTTTCTGCGTTCAGACGCAGGGGAGCGCAGGTATAGACACACTCAATTATTTTCAATGGGGCTCTACTCACACGAACGCATGTAGGCGCCGAACGCAGGTTCAGACGCAACATGCTGCATTTTTCCTGCGTTTGGCGCCTACATGCGTTCGTGTGATTACAGCCCCATTGAAAAGCATTGAGTGCATCTATACCTGCGCTCCCAGCGGATGAATGCAGTAAAATGGAACTCAGGGGAGCGCAGGTAAAAATGGCCTTAGACTCCTATGAAAACAGTGTTTCAACAGGGATTTCCAATCAGCTGATTTTCACTTGCATCTCCCAGAATCCACTCTGGTAGGTTAGAGACGCAGTAATCCCTTAATTAAATACTGTTTATATCCTAACCCTATATTAAAAAAAAAATATATATATATATATCAGAATATAAGACCAATGGCTTTCAACGGCTCCCAAATCCCACAGTCTAATGTTCAGTACGGAATCTGGAGGTATAAGTCATATGTATTATTTTTATTCATATAATTAAAATGGCATAGACTGGCTAAGCTTCAGGGTATCCATCTGACTGCCCTGCTGTTTGAATAAATATTGGTGGATAAATATTGTCTAATGTGTTTGTTTGGGTTGTTCGCCATCACCCCAGGTATAATCAGATCTTTCAGGATGTGAGGAGAAGCTGCAGTGCCTGAGACTTGTTTGTATGTCAGTGCATCATCTACCTGTCCTAAATTTCACATTCATTTATTATGGACAGGCCATTTGTGATCTAATGGTGTTGCAGGATGGTCTAATGAAGTTGCCTCCCAAGGTAACAAACCTGGAAAAAATACTGGCCTTCCTATATATTTTTCTTTTTCAAATTAAAACATTGGGATCAACCATCATTTTTACTTGCCAGGCCGGTAAAATACCGGCCAGGTGGCAAACCACAGTATGGTACAATTGGCCAAACTCCTCAACCATGTCTAGGCTTGTATAGCCTTATTTCAGGGATCATTTTTTTGATATTGCTGGTCTAAATTTTCAGAATCCCCATAATGTTTACACCAGGCTGCAATATGTAATAGGGGATTCAAAATCTAATGCATTGATGCCTTCATTACTGCTAGATTAAATGTTGCAGCTATTGTAGCCCATGTGAATATTACGGAAACATTATATCAATTGACTGGAAATGGAACACTTACCAACAAAGCAGCATACAGTACCTCCCAACATTTTGGAAGTAAAAAGAGAGACAAAAAATATTGGTGTGCGTAGCATGGTGAATTTCTTTGACCACACCCATTTTTATGGTCACACCCCCTAACTACCATGTTCATTTTACAAAATTTGGCAGGTTATGAAAGTTGGAAAATATTTCTCTTTATCTAAACTGTTAAAATTACTTATTTTCCTATCTCAAAATTGTCACAAAGTATCTTATTTGCACCTGTTAGCTGTTCTGGGCTCTCTGCCAAAAGCCAATTGAGTTAGAAACATTTTTCTTTTTCTGGCTGTTCAGTGCAGATAAAATAAGGACATTAAAGTACAAATGAGGGACTGCAGGTTGAGCTGTCAAAATACATTCAAGGGACAGTTGGGAGGCATGAAGTAGGGTCTGTGGTTGCACATGTAGGCATTTTAGGTGTGCCTCATTAACTTTATGTTTTTGTATATTTCAAATTTAATAGTGTTTGTGAAATAAGTAATTTACAGTTTTGATGCCGATGCTTTGTTTCTCATCTCATCTCATCATCAGCAAATACATGCATATGTGTTAATTCAGGTTAGCAGTAGGGAAGTAAAAGAAGGTGGCAAATAACTGAAAATAAAACATAAATAAAAAATGCTGATCATTTGAAAGGTTGCAAAGTATAGAACAATCTAAAAGTTAAGGTGAACATCCCCTTTAACTCTTGGCAAAGACAAGACAGACAGACATTTTATTCAATAGGCAATTTTCCACTATACTGCACTGAAACTGCATCTGAAATTTGGCATTAAAATAGCCTTTGGCTTTAATCTCATACAGTACCTGCATGCAAGCAAAGCAAAACACTAGCTCAGTTAAATGAATGGAGGTTTCGTACAATGCTAAGCAATAACAAAATACCATTCCTAATAAACCCTGCAAGTCAAATTTCCAATTTTTTAAAATAAGGGTGTGCAAGTAATTGACACATCTTATATTTATTTGCTGTTGAGCAGTTCCAAAGGCATTTCACAAAAAAGAGGAAATGTGTAGTCTAATCTACTTCCCATTATTAGCACTGGTCTCTGCCATCAACCAGGAAAGCAAGCAGCAATGAAATGATACCTTACAAAATATGTTTTCAAAGGAAAAAAAACGAAATTCTAACTTGCTCACGTCAGTTATTGCAGACAGGCCTCTGACATCCTGCAATGTGCTGATGGTGCTCTGGCAGGGAAAGACGGATTATGGGGCAGATTTACTAATGGTCGAATTTCGAATTAAAAAAAAAAAATCGAAATTTGACCATGGGAATAGTGGGGAAGTAAATTTTACCGCAATTCGATCGATCGTTCGATCGAATATAAAAAAAATTTCATATTCGATCTCAGCTAAGGATTGCCGATTCAGTAGCTTGATCCTGGTGAAGTAGGTGGTCGAATAAAATTTTAAAGGGGAAGTATTCGACCATCGAATATTCGAATATTCGATTGTCGAATTTGCCTAATTTGCATATTCGAAGATTCGAATTCAAATATAAATTAAATTCGATCGAACTTCAAATTATTCACGTGAATTTTGTAAATCTGCCCCTGACTGTATCATCTATAATCCTACTGTAAATCTACAATTGCTATAATATATTTCAAATATGTATATATACAGTATATATGGGCACAGTTGGGGGCAGATTTAAAAAATTCACGTCAATGGATCGAAGTTCGATCGAATATGATCGAATTACGATTGTATGATTTTTTCGGATATTCGAATATACAAATTTGGCCTCTTCGATCATCGAATACCGAATTATCGAATAGATCGAATGATCGGATATTCGATAATTCGATCATTCTATGATCGAAGGAATTAAAATTTTAAAATCCTTCAAATGCCTACTTCGCCAGATTGAACCTACAGAATACCAATAGAAGCCTATGGGAACCCCCCCCCCCATAGGCTTCTTTTGCTAAGTCCTGCTCGAATACCATTCGTACGATCGAACGCTTCGATCTTTAGAATCGGACTAATTTTTCGGAGGCTCAAAGGAAAAAGTACGATTTTTTTCATGAAATCGAATGATCGGTATCCGATCGTACGAATTAATCGAGAAATTAAACGAGTAAAATTATAGCCGAAAACTATTCGATGAGCATTCGATAGTTAAAATGTTTATCGAATTTCGAATAGATTAGTAGGATTTTGGGTGAATTTTAGTAAATTTGCCCCTTGGTGTTCGAAAAGTTATTGAAAGTTATATATGTATACAGTGTATATATTCACCTCTGGTGCACAGCACTTGAGAACAAAGCAAATGCCTGGGTGCTGGTTATACAATATTGCTACACTAGTTTTAAAATTTAAACCGCACAACACAGGACTTTATCCAAATAAAGAAATAGTGGTTTAAAAAATGACTTTTTCTTTATATTTGGATAAAGTCCTGTGTTGTGCGGTTTGGATTAGTGGGGCAAATTTACTAAAGCGCAAAAATGCGATAGCGTTGGCTTCGCCGACGTTCACCATACTTCGTCAGGCAAATTTCCGACAGCCTGCCGCAAATTCACTAAAATGCAAATTTGTCAAATGTTAGCAAAGTTACGCTACTGTTACTTCGCGAGGCAAAGAGCATTTACGCTAACGATGCCTAATTTACAGAGGGCACAAAGTTAAACGTATAATAGAAGTATATGTTACAGCCACTACATTACACTACCCAGGAAACCTTTAATAAATAAAATAAAATTGTCCTATTGCCCTAAACATGTGCCCCCTGTATAGTTGTGTTGCCATATGTTAGGAAATGTAGGGGGGAAGGAGGGCAACCCCCAAAAAAATTCCACTATTTTTCAGACTATCAGTGATCTCCCTACAAAATGTAAAAGACGCCAGCATTTTTTTGGGATTTAGAAAAATAAAAAAAAATTTCAATCTCCTATCTATTGTTTTGAACTTCGCCAGGTCTGACCTGACGAAGTAAAGTCTAGCGCAAGAGGTAACGTTTAGTAAAATGGTCATCTTAGTGAATTAGCGTAGTAACGTCCCTTCGTCAGTGCACAAGGGTGCGAAGTTGCGCTAGTCTATCTACTTCGCTAGTGAATTTTCTCCAGAGTCTGCCTTAGTAAATATGCGAAGCTGCGAATTGACATCACGCTGGCGAATTATCGCTAGCGTTAGATGCTTTGTGCTTTAGTGAATTTGCCCCAGTGTATATAAATATATATATATATATATACAGTATATGAGAAAGGTCCTGGTATGGACCGAAACGTAACGTTGGCTGTATATGCACTGAAAAATACAAACTTTTGAATGATTGCACCAAAATCCCAGTGTTGCTGGTCTTCTTGAATGCTAAATATATTTATATATATACAGTATATATATACACATTCTTATACTAACCTAAAAAATAAAGGAACTATACACTCAAATCCTATATTTTTTCTGTAATGGAAGAAAATGTCAATCTAAGCAGGTTCCAGTGAATATATTATTTTTTTTGTGATTTTAAAGTTATTTGTAAACGTTACTGCAATTATTTGTTTATACTTTGCAGTGCCGGGGTTGTACCTCTTGGCATAGTGATGCAGAACTCAGAGAATATATGCAGAAAGACATTTACAAATAACTTAAAAACCACTGTCAATTAATGAAAATCATTAAGTGGCACATTTGCTAAGGGTCGAAGTGTATAATCGAATAAAATTTTAATTTAAAAAATTTGAATTCCAAAGTATTTTTGGGCTACTTCGACTATCGAATAGCCCAAAATTTGATCTATTTCTTTAGTTACATAGGAGACATGTTGTCATGCATACAATATTGTAGTTATATAGGAGAATTGGAAAGTTGAATTGTATATATTCAGTACAGTCCTCAGCAATTAGCAGTTCAGATTCTGCAAAGAAAGTACTCAGAACTGGACTTTTTGCTTCTACTGTTTGCAAAGAAGAACTTTATGTGACTTTGTTTACGTCAATAAATATCTGAGTGGAAAAAAATGTTTCTCAACTAGTAATTTGCAGCAGGTTTAAAAACTAAGTGAATGAAACCAATGAATTTCTCTACGGAGTGCTTCCCCTGCTGCACACAACAGGCCAGGCGATTTGTTTCCTGCTCTAGGCCAGACAGTGTTAGGATTGTGCCACATACAAGATATTATCTTGTATTTATACAACACTGACATATTACTCAACCCATTAAATTCACAAAAGTCTCTGCCCTTGTCTCATGGAGTTGTTTCTCCAGCTGTGTATAAGTGCATGCAGCTAATCCACTCCTATCTGCTGCTTCCTATATCTATAGTACACTGACAAGCACGGCATCGGCCTGTGTGCAAACACACAGAGCAGATATCTGCACAGAAACAGTATAAAGAATGCATTTTTGTGCTGAAATGTGCTCTGTGTGTCTGCACAGAGACTAAAGCCAAGGGTCTTACTACATCCCAAGTCCAGAAAACTTCAGCACACCGTGGCGTTATATCAGTATTGCTTCAAAGTGGATTTATTGTCTCTAACAAAAAAAATAAGGCCTGAAATGTTGTCTTTTTGACGGCAGCGCAGTTACAGCAAGGGATGAAGGGCTGTGGCTTGCCTGTGTTTATAAGAAGGCGGAGGAACAGCCTTGGGCATTAGCTGTAGGGGATTATGCAATAACATTCAAAAACTTTGCATCCAATCTAGTTAACTTTGCTAATCAATCTACTGGTAGCATTTACTGGCCAGGTGGGTTACTGGTCCTGGTGCAAACTTTGCTAATTTGATATGATTAAAGTACGGGGGTTATTTATCAAACTCAAAAATAACAAAAATCCGGCATCTCCAAGCTGTCTGGGTGGGAGTGGGGAACAGGCAGAAGTTATGCCACTGATACAAACTACTTATAAAAAAAATGCCAGGTCAAAACATTTGACCGTATGTTGGGCAGTAGCAGGAGAATGCTTCCAAGCCTTATAAGGTATCCTTCCTGTGCCATCCAAGAGATGTAGAACACAGTAAACTGGTGGACACTCGTGTCACCTTTTCCTGTTTAGATTTTCCTTTATGTTTTCCAAAAACATAAACCCTTGTCAGCCCTACTCTTGAGGCTCTATTATTCTCTGTTTTGCAGGAATGAATCACTTCTGGTTTCTATTGAGACATGATAAAACATTAGCATTAATAGCCACCTGCCTGCACTGAATGACTGTTTTCAAAACATGATGTGGTTTCCTGTTTTCCCTTTGACTATGTCTTCCGTCTGTTAAAACTACAATAAATTCAGGAAACGCCTTGTCTTTTCTGTCTGCTTATTGATCAATAATAAAATTATATCATAAAAGCCAACATGTCAATATATCTGAAAAATATATCAGTTTTATTGAGGACACATTTACATTATAATAGTAAGAGTCCCTGAATTGCATGCCATAGAACTCCATTCAATCCATTCAAAACTGAACAATTTTGTTTAGTTGTATCTTTTCAGAGGGTGAAGGAAAAAAGCTCTCAGCAAAATATAGTGTATAATGCAAGCTTTTGTTTATGCTGATTTCTGCATTCAGAGCAGAACCTCTGAAATGTAACTACCAATAAATAGAGGTTTATTTATTAAAGGTCGGTTTTTAGCGGTTTTTGAAAACCACAACTAAACTCACAAATTCGAAAACTACAAATATCATTTACTAAAAAAATTTTGAAAAAAGTATGAACAAAATAAAGCAATGCACAATGTGCTAAAAAATACAGATTCCTCAAAAACAATTTCTAGAAGAGAAAAAAAATCTGAAAACCTTTAAAAGTCCGAATTTAAAATGGGCTATTGGAAACTCCCATTGACTTCTATAGCACCTCAACAACTTTTATTTGGTGTCGTTTTGCCTTAGAGGTTTTTACAATGAATAAATATAAACATTAAAAAAAATATATACTGTATAAATATATATATTAAAAAAATGTGAATTTTAGAGATTTGTGGAAAAAAAACCTAAATTAGAGTGTTGCCCTTAGTATCAAGAACCTTAAATAGTTATAAATTTCAGTAAAAATTGAGATGAGTTAACCCCAAAAAGCAAGTCAGCCAAATATTTATGGTGAACTCTAACTTTTACTCATTGATAAATTCAATTTAATAAATTCCATAAGAATGAATAGAAAGATGCTGAGATTTAAAGGAAAGGGGGGAGGAAGGTGTAAGCCTGTGAAACCAATGTTTTCTAAAATATAATGGTATGGAAGAGTATGAAGCCATGTGAGATCAGAGCCTTTGTCTCAAGAAATGATATTATGTAGGCATATGAAAAAATTGACTTGAGGTAAACTGTTAGGACAACTATATGGGATTTACATTGACATGGTGTGGCTTGTCCTCTATATGATCATGACTTTGTAACTAATAACCCCTGTTTGTGAAAAATATATGCATTTGCATTTGTACAAATATATAGTAAAAGCAACACTATGGGGCAGATTTACTAAGGGTCGAATTTCGAATGGCAAAAAAATTCGAAATTCGACCTGGGAATAGTGGGGAAATAGTGGGGAATTAAAAAAATTAGAATTTGAATTTTTTTAGCGCAATTCGATTGATCGAATATGGAAATTTGATCAAATTCGAATCGAATTTTCTAACGATTTTTCGAACAATCGATCAAATTTTTCCTATTCGATCTTAGGGAATGATGCAACAGCATTGCACAGTTACAAATCAAGTGTGTTAACTGATAAACCCTTTTAAAAGAATTGTTCAGTATAAAAATTAAAACTGGGTATATAGGCTGAGCAAAATATTTTTTTTTCTAATATAGTTAGTTAGACAAAAGTGAAATGTATAAAGGCTGGAGTGACTGGATGTCTAACATAATAACGAGAACACTATTTCCTGCTTTGCAGCTCTCTTGGTTTCCACTGATTGGGTACCAGGCAGTAACCAATCAAGTGATTTGAGGGGGGCCATAAGGATCATAACTGCTGCTTTTGAATCTGAGCTGCATGCTAAGCGTACTATTTTTCTGCTGAACTGTCCTTTAAGTATTTCCTGCCTATCTTTAATTACAAGGCTTCCTATGTAAGTAGTGCACTGCTCAATGCAAATCACCCAGGACACACCTGAAGAACTTCCAGCTTGTGCCACCCAGCTTTGTGGTGATGCATTAAAGGTGTGGCATACAAGGGTGCTGTGTAGCACAATAACATGCTAGGAATAAAACAAAGAACAGCACTAACCCTGGACCTAAATGAACAGAAGTTATTGTTCTTTGTCTTTTGTTAAAATTCATATGATGATGTTTTTAACGATACCTAGATGATCATTTACAAAGGTGGGCACAGTGTTTAAAACATCTAAAGCCTCTTTTCCTTGGGACACATCATTTGCTAAACCTGCACCTTACAAGGCAGGTGTTAAATCCTTCCACCGCAACAAGATCTAGGCTAGAGGAGATCATCCTAATAAACAACTAACTGCTAACATGCAATAAAAAATATTGATAAAAGGGGAGTATTGTGAGAAGTTTTTGGATAAATAGTTTGGCAGTTCAACATACAGTGGTGTGAAAAACTATTTGCCCCCTTCCTGATTTCTTATTCTTTTGC
>CM044438.1:64745419-64889417 GCA_024363595.1 Xenopus borealis
ACATGCAAAAGAATAAGAAATCAGGAAGAGGGCAAATAGTTTTTCACACCACTGTATATAGCTTAGTCCTGTGGTCAGAAACGAGCAAGCAGAGGCACAATATTGCTTAGGGTTTTAATGTCATTAAATTGTATTGCAATTATAATAAGAGATTGTCTAAATATGTGCATGGTAAAACAATGGGGAAAATTTGTAAAACAGTCATGCTTAGACCAAGAAAAAAGATTGTAGGTATATACAATACAGTTTAGTGTTATGGCCTGCATATGTATATGCTCCCAAGCATGTTACTTTAGATTCAATCCAGATTCACTATGATGTATGTTTTGTCAATAGCCTTTTTGTCAATAGGTTGACACAGCAGGAACCGCCACTACTTTAAACATATCTAGTAGGCATTACATTATATATCCTGGAACATGTCAGTTCCTTACATGGTACTGCTGTATTTATATAACTGTGCAAGAGTCTTAGATCAGAACATTACGGATGGAAGCTGGCTACAAATTATAATAAATATTTATATTTCAAATACATTTCCAAGAGCAGCTCATTGCTTGTACCTTAAATACCAGAGTACTTCTAGCATGTGGAAAATATTTTTTAAGAGGTGAGCTTCTTTCATAGTTACTTTCATTGATGCTTGTTGCCACACATCTTATATACGAGCTGTATAATTCCTGGCAGTATTAAAAATAATGTACAATACCTCAGCATATATTTGGGGATTTCAGTATGAGTAGCAAGCCCTGACCTGGATCCATATGACTCGGATCATATCGACACCTTATAATGTTTATTCAAATATCTTCATAGTTGGATTAGGTTTCGGTAAACATTAAATCTTCAGTCTGAGTCACAGATTGCATTTTTCAGTCTGATCCCAACCTGAGTCAGGCAAATCCAGACTAGGTCCAAGATATGAAACAGAATTAGCAAAATCTGTATTTGTGTGATTTTATATTTGCAACTTTGAATTATAAATAAGAAACTTACAAAATGTATACAGTAGTGTAAGTAAAAGTTATTGATACCTGTTTTTCCAGAGAGAAAAAATACCAAAATTATCTCTGTAGATCAGTGGTTTCCAAACTGTGGGTAAGTTCAAGAAACAGATAACTCCTTCAAAAATTTATTAAAATTTATTAGGCCTTCATGTTCGCTGACAAAGGTCCTGGTCTTGAAGGCTGAAGTGCCTATTTATATATTTGTGCCACTAATAAATTAAATTTTTCAAGTGTTTGTATCTTGAACTGAAATTATGGAAGCCTTCAGGTAGCCCCTACATTTACATTTAAATATATCCACTGGTGTAACCCATGTGCATTGTTTCCGAACTGTAGGGCTGACCCTCAGGTGGGCCCAGAGCAGTGGATCAAGGGAACCAGCTAAGGATGAGATTTGGGGAAAATACAAGAATTTTGTACTAGACATTTCTGGAAGACTGGATTGATGGCTAATTTGGAAGAGATCTGGATCTAAAGGAGGGGCAGCCAGTTCACTTTCCATTCAGCAATTACTAGATGTCACTGCACTCCCCCCCCCCATTCTCTTCATTGTTTAATTGTGTAACCAGCGCATGGAGACAGACACCAGGTTCCCTATTCTGGTGCACAAACAAGATTCTGAGATTATACAAAGCATGCCTTTAAGGAAATACGATTCAAATAATCTATGCAGTGTAATTAAAGTGATAAAATAGGATTTGGAATTATTTTTTTGGGTCCTGATCACAAATTGGACCTCAGAGCATGCTGTGCTGTAATTGAAAAGGTCTGGATACTATTGCTTTATATATTTGTCACACTCATTTCTAATCTCACAAAATAATTGGGTTAAAATTTTATATAAAGGTTTCCAAACTCTGGGTCTGCCCCACTAGGTACTCAAGGCAGTGGAAGGAGGGACGATCCAGTCTGGACAGAGTTTGGGTGAATGCTGCTTTAATATCAACACTTATTAGGCTAGTTAGGGTTACATTTAGGGTGAACACTAATTTAAAGGGCCATTTTAATTTACATTACATGTTACTAGTATTTTGCAGGATTTTGAATTATCTGGTGATCTTAGCCGCCTGCTGTAGTAATACCCCACTGAGGACATATCAATAGAATTTACCTGCTAGTAACAGCAATGGCAAAGCTAATCCCATTTATACTGTGCACAGCACTCACTAAAGTAGTTACTTCCTTTAACCATCCTTTTGTCTGTCTTCCTCTAATCGCATGTCTTCCTCCCTGCTCCCATCCACACACTCCAGCTCGTATACACTCTACTACAGCTGCTAAAACCACCTTTGTCTGAAAGAAAATAAAGATTGCACACTCTTAAAGAAAAAACTGCATGTTGCCCTATGCGTTTCAACCAACAGAGGTCTTCATCAGGGGCAAAAAAATACAAAAAAGGCAGGAATACTTACACTGCCTTTGTCTTCTAGTTACTATTAATACACAGATGTGCAGTCATTCAAATCCTCCTACCACATCATCTCAATCTTTTTCCTACTTTCACTTGCTACGGGGGATGTCTCTCAAAACCCTGGGCCCTGCCCCATCCAATTAGTTCTCCTTGCTCAAATCTTCTTGTTTCTCTATTCTCTCTAACCTTAACTAGATTCCAACTCTTCCTTCTTCCGGTCTTCCGTTTTCCTGTCTTCTCAACACCCGCTCTTTAACTAACAAATTCACATTTATCCATGATCTTTTTTTGCACTAAATCACTTTTTGTAGAAAAAACCTTTGATTTTTTGAGATTGATTAAACCCCGATGGTGTTAAAAGTCCAAATAAACAAGTACTCTAACTCATTAGACCTGTCGAGTTCAGGTAGAAGTCAATGGCAGATGTCCCATTTACAACTGGGAGATATCTTGATCTGCTCTGGATTTTGTTCAGTAATCAGAATTTTGTGGTTTCTGGCATCAAATTTGAAAAAGTCACAGTTTTTTCGGCAAATTCTATTACTATTCTAAATGACTATTACTTTATATATATATGTATTGTATTTTTTGTAATGACCCCCTATTTCTTCTACTAATTTATTGCTCTGCTGTACAGAGCTTTGCAAATGTTGGCACGAACAGTAAACAGGGACCGGACTAGGGGGTAGGCGGCAGAGAAGGTACGTGCCTGGCGCCCCCCAGTTTTGCGCCCTAGGCATGTGCCTACTCTGCCTACCCCTTGGCCCGGCCCTGTTTGGAAGGCAAACAATTCCTTTAAGCAGAAACAGAAATAACTGTGGGTGTATTTTAGGCAGATGTATGTTATATATATATATATATGGACATTTTCCGTACTGAAATGGATGAAACCCATTTTGAAGTCCAAAATATTGGTCATGTCCCCTTTTACCTCACTTACAGTTACAGTTACGTGAGAATACAGTATTTCTGTATCAGTTATTTAGCCATAGCTTCAATAATATCTACAACAGCAAAAATGTTATAGCAAAGTGACTGGCCAACGCCCTAAATAATGGACTACACAGTGTAACTATGGCAGCAAATAGGTTTAATTGCTATGCATGTTTGATCCCCTAAGCCCCCACTCCGAGCTCCCTAGGGGCACCAGCCCTGCAGTTTGAAAACCTCCACTTGAGCAAGGGGATTATTTTTATGTAGAATCTTCCACACTAGGGGAACTCAAATGCTGGATTTCCAGGAAATACATTATGTATTCGACCAGTGTCGGCCTGGCCCACCAGGAAACCAGGAAAATTCCTGGTGGCCCAAGTGTCAGTGGGACATCCTGCTTCTAACCATTTAGCCTGTTTCATGGTCATTACCTACTTCTGTATGGGAAAAGTGAGGCCAAATACATAGAATAATAAATAATAGAATAGAAACAAAAAAAGAGACAAAGAATATGGGCTGAATGAGGTGAGGAAGAGGAGAAATAGTTTGGAAAGTGGGCTCATGAACTAAGGATTTCTGGTGGGCCCCTGGCATCCCAGTCCGACACTGCCTCCTCTACTCTTTTATAATTCTCTCACTATCCTTTGTGACAATACAGTTGGAAGCAGCTAAGGATAACCATTAAAAGTAAAGCTGAACAATTTTGTGTGCATATAAAATTTAATGACAACTACTCCATGCCACTACTGCCTATTGTAGTTTTAAAGCATTACCAGTCCAGTGCAGTGACAGGTTACTTTAGTGCTCATTTCTCACACAGTCATAATATTTCATGCAGAGTGCATCTGCTCTATACTTTATTCACATTTTCAGCCCTGTAATGGAAGCTATTCCCAAAGTGACTTCCCTAAGTTTACACAAACAAGTATTGTTTTCTGTTGCCTCCTGCAGGGCTCTCATTTCCCTTAATCAGTAACAAATGACTGTATCAGGGGATGTGCTACAATGTGAAATGAACAAACTGCAGTATGCAGAAAACACATACACTAACAGGATTTGGGTTGTGTTTCTTGTTTTGGGTGCAGGAGAGTAACTTGCGTGGGCATGACACAGAATTCAGGTTTTAGTCATACTTGGGCTACGTCCTTATAAAACACCCTTCCTGGTGCTGTTGGGTAATGAATTAAAATCCATGTGAGTAATTCTTGTGAGCAGATGATTAGAGAGAGAGTGAAAGAGACTCTTACTCATCATTCATGTGCATGAAATATAATAAATGTCTTATATACTTGCCATTTTTTATAAACAGATATATTGAAATCCACTTCCTTAGCCATAACTGTGTTTGTGCTATGCCTATATTAACTACACGGATATGTGCTGAGAAATTTCAGGCATGGTGCCTAAAAAGTAGATTGGGATCTACCAGCTTCACTACCTTTAGCTGGTGATCAGTAGATCTCAATACACTGCCAAACAGCTTGACTAAGTTACCCTCCTGTTTCATATTCACAAATATATTATATTAAGATTACATACGAAAAAGTTGTTCTTTAAATTAACAATATAAGTTTTCTCAAAAATCATTATAATATTTAAGTAATATTTTCCAGGGAACAGAATGCCAACAATGTTTTTATGGATAAAGGGACAACATCACTAAAAGTATGGGAACTCCTGGTGTAACACAATCAAATTCATATTTTAAACGCGGTTAGTGCAAATGTCTACACTGTAGCTATTGCTATAGCAATAAAAATCTGGCTGCAATGAAGATAAAAAATACCTAACGGAATCAGGATGGGTATTTGTTGACATTGGGAATATTGTAAACAACATGGATGCATTCATTATTTCAACAAACACTGAGTTATATAGGGGCCCCTCAGACTAGATCTGCAGTGCCATTATTTTTAAGGGTTTGGGTGTTTTTAATTGTGCTGGTATATTATGATGTAGATTAATAAATTGTATTTTATTTTTACATTGTACATGGATGATATTACAGTCCCCTGGGGGTTAAGTCCTCCAATTCATTTTTGGATGTTCATACCTTTTTTTTTGAGTTTCTATTTCTAGCAGGGTGTCTTTGTCAAGGCACTATCCTAACTGTCAGTAACTAGATGTCTCTTATCTGCATTCTCCAGCCATACATCAGGTCTTGCAGCTACCGTAAGGGCAATGGCACATGGGTAATTGAAAATGTTTAGCTGCTTACATGATTTCAAGTCCAGGCGATTACATTTAGGTGGCACCTGCCCCAGTTGCCATTGCCCTAAGGGCAAAAGAACAAATAATGAACAGCTTTTGTTGCCCGTGTGAGTAAATGATCACAATTGCTCCAAACTAGTTTCACCAGTGCAGGAATTGCGTGTATACATCCATCATTACTGAATAACGACTGGTTGATGTTTGGGCACACCTGCAATTCCAGGCAATCACCAGTCAGCTTAGTTCACTTGTGAATATTCTATTAATCACCTACAGAGCAGTTAAAAGAAGTCTAAGCCTATGGCACACAATTCAGATCCTTTCAGCTGAAAAACACCTGTGTCTGCCTGATACTGCCTTTGCCTCCTGTAGTTCACTTTGCTTGCATCCAACAAAGACTACCCACAAGGGACAGCTTTTAACCCAAAAATGTACACTTTTTGCATGCATTGACTCACAGGTGCAAGCAAACTCAATGGCAGAAGGATCTGTCAGGTGGGACACTAGTATATGAAGTCTGTGGAGTATATTTGCTCCAACATGTTATTGCTGATCTAGATTGTAAAGAATGCTATAAAAGTTGATTTCAGTGAGGCCTGATGTCAAGACAAGTAAAGCAAGTATATTTTCCCTAGGGGGAGAATAGACCATATGTGCTTTTCTCTTTATTGGACATGACACATTCCAAAAAGAGTTTTTAAGCAACTTTAAGCAACTTTGTATTTGCAGGGGTGGGTGTTGAAAAAGCCAACAACAGGAAATAACACAACCATCGATATAAATATACAAATATAAACGATGGATACAAGGCTGTGTTATAAATAAAAAAAAACTAAATTCAACATCATAAAGAGTGTGCTGATCCATCATTATATATATATATATATATATATATATAACTTGTATTAAGATGAAGTATGCACACACACACACACACACACATATATATATATATATATATATATATATACATACAAAACAAACAAGGCAAAGTTGTAGCTCCCAACCCTTGCAGCTATAGTCAAGTGATCCCACTGGTGTCTAATAAAAGGGCAATCGTGTTTGGGAGTTTTACTTTGAATGCAGCAAGTAAGTTGCAGGTAAAACTTAGTCCCTTTGTAAAATGTATAATGAAGCAATAATGAATCTGATGCAATTTGAGTGTAGGACTGGCCAGATATGGGATGACTTTGATGTAGTTGGCCAGCTTAAATAGATTACATTATATGGACAAACAATCCCTGTTGTTTAAAGGGTAAGGCATTTTTTAGTACCTGTATGCACAAAATGTCTCAACATATTTTCTTAAAGTTATATAGTGGAGTGCTGGGGTAATATGTACAGAGGTATGGAATAAATGATTAAACATAACTCTAAGGGGGTTATTTACTAAACTCCGAATACCAAAATTCATGATTTTTTAGTAGAAAATCAGAAAATCTCAAACGTTTCAGAATTTATTATTCTCAGTGGATGGAAAAAGTGTGAATCTGAAAATCCGCTATCTAAAAGCTTTCGGGGTCCTGTAGAAGTCAATGGCAAGGTCCCATTTCAATATCATGGCCCATGCTCAGTTACAGCAAAATAAATCTGAAAAATTGTGTTTTCCCAACAAAAGTCCAAATTTGGTGGGAAAATCAGACTTTTTGGTGGGAAAATCTGACTTTTGGCGGGAAAATCTGAGTTTTTCGTATTTTGTCCCGAACTGAGTTTAGCGAGCTTTTTCTGTGATAAATAAGGTCCAATCTGCAATTTGGAGTTGGTCGAACTTTTGTAATAGAAATAATGAGATACATTGGACTTTGATAAATAACTCCCTAAATAGCATAACAAACAGTGGCCACTCCAGATTTCTGTAGAAGAAATGTGAGTAGAAGAAAACCCAAAAACATACAAACACTTGTGCACAACAGCTCTGTCTCTACTTTAGTATGGGATGATTAGTTGGCCTTGTCAGGCGTAACTGACAGATTTCACAGTTTTCACAACAGGATATAAGTCATTGCACCAATGACAAATGAAAAAAATTGTCTTTATTGTTTCCTGACAGCATGACGTCAATTCAAGCTGATAAATTCTTGAAGAAAAGTATTACAGGTGTTTTTAGCTGTTATTCTGACTACGCAAGTATAATTAATAAATGCTTTGCCTCTGTCAAAGGTTCAGTTCATCTACACTGTACTTTGTACCCAGCAGGTAAGCGCATTGAGGGGATTGAAAACATGGGCATTATTATACAGATTCCTGACAGCTTATGGGTTTAACCACAGGTGCCTGGTTCCACCCTTCTGCCCATCTGCTACAATCAGTGGCGTAACTACCAGGGGTGTAAATTCGCCAGGGCCCCCACCCCCTTGGGGCCCATCAGAGCCACGATAATGATTGTGGTAGGCTGTTATCTAGGAGAAAGTTTTACAGCACACATGCCATCAACACTCCAGCATGGGATTTATAGAGGTAAGGGCCTGACAGGGGGGCCCAGGTGCCCATCCTGTACCAGGGCCCACCAGGGAGTAGTTACGCCACTGGCTACAACTCCAGATATCCAGGGCCGGTCTTACCAACTGTGGGCCCAATTGGGACAATTTTGGTGGGGCCCCTCGGATTTAAAGAGCCACCAACATTTTACAGAGATATTCTGAGACAATATTTAGTTGATTTTTATTTATTATTTGTTTTTTTTTCTTTCCACTTTGCAATTTCAGCAAATTTTTGACCCCCCTAAATACTATGACAGTAAATATAATAAAAAAACCACAGACCAACTGCAGAAATGCCATGTGCTGCAGAAAGTTGGGGTGGAAACTTTCACATAGCCCTTGCACCTCTGCCTACAGCCTGTGTAAACTGTACTTTGTGCTGGTGCAGCCAGGCTAGTAGTGTATGTGGGTGCAAGGCAGTGGCATTGCGTACAGTTTAACCGCGGCTGGGCCTGGTGGTGTGGTGCAACTGTCTGGCCAATTTAGTCAACTGAGTGGTGAAACCTGGGCTGACTGGTGGGACGGCTGTTACTTACTGTGGTACAGGCAACGCGTCCGTCCTGCGTTGCAGCATGCATGCCTCCAATCCAAAGCCTAATCTTGCTCTGCAAAAGCACGGGTGTGCGCAGGCAAGTCTATCAGCTTGCACTGTTCAATTTGAAAAAAATAATGGGGGATGACTGTGGCCCGGCATTGTTTAGAGCAAATAAGGGGTTCCAGGGAACGGGGCCCCCCATTGGCGCGGGGCCCAATTGCTCCCGATTGGCCTAAGGCCGGCCCTGCAGGTATCCCTGCATATCTCTGTCACATACCCCAAATGATCTCATCTGCCATATCTGCAGAGCACACATGTGCCACAGATAATTTCTTTAATTCTGGCTGTATGAACTTGCTCATTTTTACTAATCAAGTTATATTAAGCATTGGAATAGTCCCTTAGTGCATAATGCCTTAACAGTAACCAATAGCAATAACAATAAAATATTGTATCTCTAAGAAATCTAAGAAAATGGCAATCATTATTACAGTTAGGATTTTATATCAGGGGTAAAGAAACACACCCCTTTAAAAGGGGCATATTTACTAAAGGGCGAAGTGGCTAACGCTAGCGGCTTTTCACCAGAAATTCCTTCTGCAAGGCGCAGATGACAATTCACTAGCGAAAGAGACTGTCGCTAGCATTCATTCGCATTCTATCGCAAGGCAACTTTTTGCTCTGGCGAATGGTTGTTGCTCTGCAAATTCACTAAATTGCAGATTTTACTGAGCGTCAACTCTTTAACCAGAGTTTAATTTACCACCTCAGACCAGGCGAACTGCTGAAACGAAGCTACATCTCCCTCAATCTGATGTTAGTGACATCATATTCTGTACCCTGGAAAGTCATTGATGGAACATTCATTTTACAATGGACTCATGTGTAGGGAATTAGATGATCTCTTTTCTCTTTATTCAGATTCCTTGGACATTAGTTATAAAAATTGGCCACTTTTGTACCAACATCTCTAATAAAGACGTCCATACAACTTTAATATACCCGTCCTATTCAAATTGACCTAAGCGTAAAATCACTAGCAACATTTCACTGGGCATAAACAAACACTAGTGAATCTTCGCTATGAAATGCTCACACTGAAGAAGTATTGCTTGTGAAAAGTCACCCAGAACTTCACATTTTAGTTAATTAGCATAATTTGAGCCTAGCAAAGTGTGCGAAGTGGTTGCTGATGACAATTCGCCCTTTAGTAAATCTGCCCCATTGAATCCAAGGATTCAGCGAGTAGAACTTGTACTGAAAATAATGTTTGCCTGTTTTAATCACAAAAAAGGGTTTTCCTCTTAAGATAAACAGGACAAAAAGGGAAACTGAAGGTACTTTATAATCCCCTCCCTTTACCCATGTCTGTTTTGTTAGCAGGAGTCCATTACACAGGGGGATTATTAGTGCACTGGTAATTAAACTATCTATATCACAAGAAACAAGAAGGCTCATTAAATTGGAATTAAAAACGAAAAAAAAAACAAAAAACACGTTTTGTGAAATTATTACCTGAAGGTGACTGGTGTATTATTTTCTGATTTATAAGTATATATATCTATTTGAGGATAATTGCTCTATATGTTTTCAAGTACTTTTTCTGTGCAGGAATGTGGCAGAAAAGAATATTCTTTAAATGAAATGATTGCTGAGATTGTTTGCAAATCTACACTATGCACCATTTTTAAACAATCAACCAGCAGTCACAAAAATATATTTATGGGTTGTGGATTTATGTGATTGCTGCTTCTGCTGCAAAAAAAAGGCTGGGCATGTAAACATGTCAGACTTCTACACCACTGCCAATGATTATACAAAAAAATAAGTTTCCGCTAAGTTCTCAGTTAACAGTTTGTTTTTACTGGCAGCTACTGAACAAGCCCTCTGGAACAAACATACCCTGCACCTGGACATTCCCTTGTCCTCTTAGTCGTCAGCTTTGCCAAGGCTTGGTCCTTGCTGTATCACCTCATTATTTCACCTTTTACTTAACCAAATAAAAAAATAATTCCAAATCTGAATTTCATACACAAAGAATAA
This sequence comes from Xenopus borealis, assembly GCA_024363595.1. Lineage (NCBI taxonomy): Eukaryota > Metazoa > Chordata > Amphibia > Anura > Pipidae > Xenopus > Xenopus borealis. The sequence goes on from CM044438.1 coordinate 64,756,040, forward strand.
AAATGAGACATAAAATTCCTTATATACACCTATACATTAAAATGTACGCATATAAAAAGGATTGCTTGGATATTCCAGAAGTATTGCATTCTTATTCTTATTCTAGAGTTTAGTAAAGAAACCACTGCAGATGTTCCTTATTTAAATAAACCTGTAACAGTTGACAGGCAGCATGTATTAGGCGTCAATGTTACTGTTTTAGGGAAATCGTAGGGACATTTTTGCTGGCTGATGCACTGATGCTATACATATATACTTTCAGGAAGAAAAAAAGGTCACCCTTAGTTTAAAAAAGTATGTATGAGGTATTTGAAGAAATACGAGCATTTCTTTTTGAAATGATGGCGTCATTACTTGAAACAGAGCTCTAAGGCAAACTGACTTCATACAAAAATGTGTTTATGAAAGAAAGTTAAAGGAGTGCATTATGACAGCAATTCAGACACAAAATATGTTGATGGGAACTGCAGAGACTTCTTACGAAGTAAAGCAATTGTGCAGTGGGTATACCAAAGCCCAATTGTGTAGGTTTAGGGAGTCAATGGGATAGAATATTTTGTACTGCTAAACAAGCATTTATGTTTTGTGTACACAGCCTCGGTAGAGAAGTATATGCTTAAGTGTAAAATTTCACTATTAGCCATAGCTGTACATATGTTAATAAACTTGTAGTGACACAGCACCTTTAGTAGGTGAAAATCTATTTTGTATTAATGGAAAAGTTTAACTGCAAACACTGTAAATCTGTATAAAAATATATTGCATAAAACAGCTCATATGTAAAACCCTGCTTTATATAAATAAACCATTTTCATAATAATATACTTTATTTGTAGTATGTGCCATTGGGTAATCTATACCCCTCACACAATGTAGGTCTCTATAAAAAGATATTGCATAAAACAGCTCATATGTAAAATCCTGCTTCATGTAAATAAACCATCTTCATAATAATATACTTTTTTATTCATTTTGGGGGTATAGTTTTCCTTTAAAGTTCTTCTCTGTAGGAAAGCTATCACCTGCCTTATAACTTAAGTTGCTTTCTAAGGCACAGGTCTTTCATCAGGAGCACAACACTGCTCTTTACCTCCATACCAAATTGGGGCACTACTATTGATAGACTCCAGCAAGCAACTTTAAACATAAATATTTAACAGTCTGGTGTATGGTTAGGAAAGTACAAATTCAATGAACTGGTCACTGAATAAACCCCCTGAAATATAGGAATGTAATTTCGTACAGAGTATATTTTTAATTTTTAGAATGATGTTTTTTCTCTGATAGTAAGACAGTACCTTGGTACATAATCTAACATAAATTCATGTTGTGGAAAATAATACTATTAGGTTTTTTTAAACAATTTTAGTTGACTTAAACAATGGTGATCCGCATTATAGAAAAGCAGTTTATCTATAAAACCCCAGGACTGAAGAATTCTGGAAAATAGATCACACACCTGTAGATAAAATTCTAAAGGCACAGCTGAGAATAAATAACAAAATATATATTATTTCTAATTGTCTTTTATTTGCTTATTTGAATAAACCTATGTATATTCTGAGATTTTAAGTATGGGACTTTTTGTAAACTGGATCGCCATAACTTACATCTACTAAAAAATCACTTAAACGGGAAATAAACCCAATGGGATCATTTTGCCCAATAAGGATTAATTTATATATTTGAATCAAGTACAAGGTACAGTTTAATTGTTACAGAGAAATATTTCTTCACAGTTTGCATCATTTGCTTAAAATAAATTGAGTCTATGGGAGATGACCTTTCCATTACTCGTAACTTTCTGGATGGAGGGTTTCCAAGAACAGGTCCTACACCTTTATACTGTATGTTTGTATTTCACTGGATGGGCTCCTTCCCATCTCTGGGGCTTTTCTAGTAGTTGGTTTGGTTTGGCCAACTGTTTATGCTATGTGAAAGATCCTCTTATAATTAGTAACCTTTAGTTCATCTCACCCATGTCCTATAGTGTGATCAACTTTGTATATTTGCAACTCTGCTGTGTGACATTCACTCACTCAATACAGTAGGTGTGTGAATGAATGTCACACAGCACAAAGTTGATGTTGATGACATACCAGTCTGAAGCGGTCTCCCTCCCTCTAGCATCTTTCACATTTGGACATTCACAATGGGACAGTGTGCTTTTTCCAGATAATTATTTCCAGAAAATCATAACTCCAGTCTTAATAAATATGTTCTTGCATCCAGGAATAAAACTGTACAAGTGACTGTGATTCTTTGCTTTTAGCAAAACTTTATAAATCAAAACACAGCCGATCAGCCTTGTAAACAATTATATTCATTATGTTGCATTAAGTATTGCAACACATGAAAAACACCTACACGTAATCTTTCTGGGAAATAAACCTGTTGGCTGGGAATTTCTCTGGTTTTGTTTGTTTTATTTCCAACTAAAGAGAAATAGGTAAACACATATTTACACAGCAAATTCATAGTTTTTGGATGTTGCGCCAGATCCGTATACATATTACAGAGCAGCCCAGGCTTGTGGGGTTATGTAGAACAAGGGCAGTCAACATCTTTTCTCTCCATAGAAAGGTTATTGTTGACAGAAATGTTCTCCTTTTATAACCAACCAGATCACACTTTAAAAAAAAATCATGTCTACAGTTTTGTTTATTAGCATTAGTAATGTTTTGACCATTTGGAAACTTTATTAACACAAATACTTTTAGGTATGTTGTGTTTGGCACTTTTGGCACAAAAATGTTCTTTATAGCAGTAAGAGCAGTTTCATAAGTATCATCAGGTAATGGTAATGTATGGAATATACGCTGTCCCTCTGCCCCCAGGCAGTGAATAAGTAAAGCATGCTTTCTAGCTGCAGAAATCTCCCCTTGGTCAGCAGCAATAATGTAATTATCAAACATACGGATCCAAGCAGTAAAAAGTATGGTAGGCTCACCAGGGTTTGGTAGAAAAGATGCAGGCTGCTGCATTTGTTGTTTTTTTTTGTAGCCGAGGATGAGGAGGATATAACAGTGCTTTATTAGCAGGTCATGCAGCCATTACATAACAGCAGTAAGTCTTACTTTCACTTTCAAGCTGTACAGAAAGTCCTGTGTATGCACAGTGACACCTGCAGGCCATTTGTATAAACACCACAAGGTACTTGGATGGTTATCTTTTTTATTTTTAGCATTGACAGAATCTAATAAAAAACACTTTTGTATCCCATTCTTTTAACATTCTTGGTACATGCCACCCTTAGAGGCAAGCAGGCTTATCAGAGAAAGGCAATATTTGCAACCTTAAAGTTGATAGAGCAAATGTGCAACTGAAATATACATTTTTTTACTCATTAAACACATTTTTCTTTGCATGGATGTAGGAAAACATTGGCAAATCTATGATCCAGTCTACAACTGCTCCTACATCCCTTTGCAACAAGGTCATTGCCAGTTCCTCTAGGAGATACAAGCCAATAGCCAAACAAAGTGGTCATAATATGACCCACAATAAAATATTAGAATTCACTGTAATTGCTAGATAGTGAGATTTTATATTGCACACTGACAGAGTATCTGGAAATGCAGCCATTTGCTATAAGAAATAAAAGAGCAAAAAGTCACATGGAACAGGAAAAGTGAGATCTGGGTATGTTAAACCTAGACATCAGATCCAACAAAGCCTGTGCCATTTTCCTCTTCCCATACATATATAAATAAAAACATATTGCTTTTTGAGGAAGAATTGACTGTGCTTTCCTTGCATATAAACTTGAGGGGGCAAATTTACTATTATTCCCGAAAATTAGCTCAACCAAATTCGAAATTCGTTAAGCATTCAATGGTCGATGATCATTTTGCTCGCTATACGATTTCTCAATGAATTCGTACGATCTGATACAGATAGTATGATTTCACAAAAAAAGGTAAAATTTCCTTCGAGCATCCGAACATTTTGTACGATTCGAACGATCGAACGTTCTGATCGTACGAATGGTATTCGAGCAGGACTTAGCCTCAGAAGCCTATGGGGAGTTTCCCATAGGCTTCTATTACAATTCGGTAGGTTCAATCTGGTGAAGTAGGCAGTCGAATAACTTAAAAATTTTGATTCCTTCGATCATCGAAAGATCGAATGATCGAATATCCGATCATTCGATCTATTCGATGATCGAAGAGGCCAAATTTGAATATACGATATTACGAAAAATTTGGTATTCGATCGAACTTCGATCATTTCACGTGAATTTCGTAAATTTGCCCTTAGTTCTCTATTCAAGTGTAATCTCAAGAATTCAAGCTCTTCATTGAGGGAACCTTATTTCCTAAAATTACCAGAGACCTTTCCACTAGGTGTTTTATAGGCTGCCAGAGAAATGATTTTAGAATCTAAAATATTAATCATTTATTAAACAATAGTTTGCTTTTTTCACAAAGGGAGGCACTATAAACTCTCAGAGCACCTGTTTCAGAAATAACTTTTTTTAAAACATTTATACACAGTCTTGGCTTCCCAGACCCAGCAAAAGATGAACCTATATGTATGAATTTGGTGGTCACAGCCTCACAGAACCCATGCCTAATGTTGGTGAGCACAGCTTTTTTATATATATATATATATATATATATATATATATATATATATATATATATATATATATATATATATATATATGTATATATATATATATATATTTTATATATATATCTTTTTTAAAATGACATTTCAGCATTATGGACCAGAAGGTCAAATAAGTCAATGGGGAATCAGACTGACATGCTAGTGATATCACTAAATTTATTTGCGAAAGGAAATGTCTGCAGGCATGTGCACACCCACCCACCTGCGTTTCCTTTTTATCAGTTGTATTATGTCACTGTGTTAGTCACGTGTGCACGTTGTATAGGTTCATTTATCTCAGCAGCGATACTAAACACCTTATCATAACTCCCTAAGTTCCAGCTAGCAAAGGGACACTACAAAAATGCAGCCAAAAATGTTTTACCCCACCCCCCCAATTTAATATTCTTGCATATCTCATCCCAGCTAACATTGTAAAGATTCAGTGTGGCGTGGGAACACAGTTACACCTGGCCCCATGACTCACTGTTCAATAGAAAGGTCACAACTAAAAGCAAATGTGACCTGCAGATTAGTTCAAACACTGGTATTGTGTTTTAGCTTGTATAAAAATGTGGCTTTAAAAAGTCACTTAGAAATTCTGACATGGCAATGACGACAGTGCTTAGTGTTTTTTTTTTCAAATGACAGTATGGGTGGAAAAGAAAATAACAGACGAGTGAAGAGAGGAAGGAAGCTGTAAAGCCAAGTGAAAAAAAAAACACACATAGAGACATTTGAAATGTTTGTTTCAATTGTACTTAGTCTTAAATACCACTTTATATCTGAACCTCTGATACATGGGCAAGTACAGAGTAGTTTAGTGTGATTGTGATTATGAACAGGATATCTAATTATAGAAATGAGGGAGTATTTATTAAGGTGGAGTGGATTTAGATCTTTAATTAAGAGGTTGAGAAAGGAAAATAGGAAATCAAAATAACCCTACCCTAGATCAAGGCTGTGCCTCTTTTTAAGCATCTAGCACTTACAGCAATTATGAGAAATTTACATGAATTTAATGGTTTGGCCATAAGTTTGCTTATAGGTAACCAGGGATTTTAGCTGTAATGTGTTTCCAGTATGAGGCTTACCTTTTATTGGAACACACTGAGAATGCTTGTATTAATAAAGCTTGGTATAGGTATGGGACCAATTATTGAGAAACCTGCTATCCAGAAAGCTCCAAATTGCAGGAATACATCTCTTTTAGATAAAATTTTTATGCATTAATTCTAATTTTAAAAATATTTTCCATTTTCTCTGCAATAATGAAATGGTACTTTGTACTAAACCCCAGCTCAGCAATAACTGCAGGTGTTGCGTACTTGTAACTTTGTACCCACGGGGGGTGACACATATCTTGAAAATACTTTTGCCATAAGTAACACTGGGATGCAGCATGTAAAACACTTTACATCAGAAATCTGGCATTATCACTGGACAATCCAAATAATTAAATTATTGACATAAAATTAAAATTAAATAATGGCAGTGAGGAAGTGATGAAGCGCTCAATGGTGTAAAACACGTAAGGGGGCGGAACATGGGGGACCATGTGGTACTAGGATGCACCTTTGTGCAATTTGGTTTTGAGTTTAATTTTCTATAACCAATAAATGTTTTGTATACAAAACCATTAAGCCCTAATATTAGTCTACTATTTTGGAGGAGCAGCTTTGTATTCGATTGTTGCTCCGGTAGTGCTAACAGGGAGTTAAAAGCAGAATAGAAATGTTTCTCAAGTGCCCCAATAAATTTGTAATAGAAATATCCTCGTGCAGGAGCACCTGAATATAATACAGCAGGAAATTTAAAAAAATCTGTGTTTACTGAAGCAGACATGAGTAATGGGAGAAGAGAAACAGTAACCCAACAATCAGAATTTTATATAACAAAATCCTGTAATAGAGAGTTAAAATAAATTGAAAAATACATTTTAAGTTAAGTGTTTAGCACTTCTCACTGATTAAAATAAAGGGTTTGCCATTTTAGGTTTGAACAATGCTTTATCCAAAAGTTATAGCAGATAATATGACTGTGCAGCTTCAAGCTGGTAGGCTGGTTCTCTAAATGTAACGGCTTAGGAACTACACAGATATGTAGGTAAAACATATCTATACCTTCTTTAGTTATATTGAAAAGTTATTTAACTTATAACATATTTTTTCAATACACGTTCTTTATGAAAGTAGTGCATATTGTGTATAAAGTTGTATAAAGCTACATGCTTACTGCTTATTTAAAAAGTAGCAAGTAGAAAGAATACACCCAAGTCTATTGCCAGAAGCACCCATAATTAAAGCTTCTCAAAGCAATGCAGACAAAGGGAAAGCAAAGGTGTAAGGGAAATATTATTCTGTAGGATATGGCTTGATAGCATTTAGTACTATTTTAGAGTTACAATGATGGAAAATTGTCAGGTTAAAATTCTGTAATGTTTGTAGCAATGGTGGTATATCCTACTGGGAAAAGGAGAGAGACAGGCAGTCTATCCAGGAAATGTAAGTTCTGTGCATAACAAAGAGGAAAGGTAGATGCAGCTTCCAACTAGGTATAAATGTGCCGCCACCTCTCAGCATGTCACTTTCCTGCATGTTGCAGATTAAACAAACCTATGTTTTTTTAGAGCAGTACTGAAGAACCCAGAGTAACCCAAACTGACTTTGTTGGTGGCCTAGAATTTCACCTACAGTTGCTTCTTCTAAGTTTGTAAAAATTGTAAATTTTGGTGATACCTTTTATTGGCTAACTGAATAAGTAACAATTGCAAGCTTTCGGAGCACACAGGCCCCTTTGTCAGGCACAATACAAATGAACATTGAAAAGGCACATTATATATACAAATAGATCACTGAAAAAGGGTTTATGGGCAATGAATTAGAAAGTTACAGATACAGATAGACAGAGATAACTTGTAGAAGGTAATAAAAGTAATTAGGGTGGGTTGTAAATAGTCCAGGGGTCTGGATTCAGTCAGGTCAAATAGTTTGTACTAGACTAAGACAGAGTGGGGTAAGGTTAACACAACAGTGCATAATTAGGAATTGGAAACTAAAAAATGGAAGATACAGATAAGGGTACCACTGGGTTGGATAGCATATGGAACCAGAACTTATCTCTTACCAGACTGTAACAAACTGAAAATGGGAATAGTGACCTGTAGAGAAAAGAATATTCCAGCCCAGATATTGATAGGTCCCAAGGGTGAAAACTTTAGCTTTAGCCAAGGGAGCAAACACTAGTACAGCCAGCTCCTTAAGGAAAATGTCTATAAGATGTAGATTGTCCTTGGCTGTGTTTTCTTCTTGGTGTCATATCCTTAGTTAAAGTCATATCTAGACATAAAACTCCTGTCTAAGTTTGTATTTCATAAAAGCCATTCCTTCTGTCAATAACAGCTGAAAGCATGGAATACCATAAAAGATTTTGTATGGCTCTTTACTTAATATATTTAATAAATAAATATGCTAATTTGGCAGTGAAACTGGCCCTGGAACCCACAGTGTCTGTTTTTTTTTTCTTAAGTCAAGTTTGTAGCACACATACAAGGCCTATTGTTAGATTAACCAGACTCAGGAAGGTAATGGTTATTACCAAAGGCTTAGCCTTACCTGTTTGCTGATTACAGTTTTTTTGTTGGGGGTTTGCATGTCCTTTAAATAAGCCATGCTAATGGCTAAAGTGTGCATGCAACATTGTATGCACACCCAGCACTAAACTGCAATAATATCTTTACCAGGATGAAAAAATGATGATTGACTAAAGGAAAGAATGCTCCTCTTGGCCCAACCAGACGCTGAGAAAATGTTTCCATTTTCCTAAGAATCGCAGCTCATCTTCATACCTTCATTTATTTCCACAGTAAATTTACTCATGCTAGTAAGTGAATTGAAGAGCTGATGGGAATCGCTACATATTTTGTTCATTTACATATGAAGATTAGTGCTTAAAGTTATTGTAATGCCAGGAACTATTATTAATTCATAGTACATTTCCACTCAGACCTCTTCATTGGAAAGGCAACATCCAAAGGGTCATTTCACTGACAATGGGGAGTTTGTAACCCTGTCTTCAGTGCTGATTGTTTAATTTAAAGTAAGAATATGGAATCCAAATCCAAGTTCTTCCTGTAAGAAATTTTACTTGTTAATTCTGACCATTTTGGCACTTTGCATCCTACTCAACATTACATAAATGAGGCCTAGAATTTTTTTCTGCTGCAGAATTTTACCATGGTGACAAGTGATTTCTATTTATCTAAATGACAGGCTGCACAGAGTGGAATTGAGCATTTCTTTGATAGCAAAGAAACACTATATGTGTCATAAGCCATAGTCTATTCAGTTAAGTAGCAGTGAAATTAGTTTAATGCACTATACACTATGAGCATATATTATTTAAAAAAAAAAAAAAAAAAAAATATATATATATATATATATATATTAACATTCAGATTCAAAACTCAGTTATAAAAAACAAATGCCAAAACTCGGCATCTAAAAGCTGATGAGTTCATATAGACACCAATAGGAGTTGTCTTTACAAATTCAAGTGTTTTTTTTTTTTTACATCTTGAGTCTTTTTGAAAGTTTGTAAACTCATTAAAATTGATAAGTAGAATGTGTACAGGTAGGGGACATGTTATCCAGAAACTTCACCTGGAGTTGTCCTGATTTTTCTATCATTTCCGTCATGCCTTAAATGTTCTAAAAATAAACACAACATGAATGCTATGCCTCCAATAAGGATTAATAATGATTAATTATAGCATAGTTAGGATCTAGGGAAAATGTTCTCTTTTATTATTGTAGAAAAAAGGAAATCATTTTTAAAAATTTAAATTATTTGAATAAAATGGAGTCTATGGGAGATGGCCTTCCCATAATTACCATAGCTGCTTTCTGGATTGTTCAGAATAATAGCAGTCCGGTATCACTAACCTGATCAGTCACATTAATGATGGGTGAATTTGCGGCAAACTCCCGTGATTCGCTGCCGGCAAATAAATTTGCGAAATGCCAGGAATAATTTGCTTGGTGAAAAATCGCTGGCATCTCATTTTGAACGTGGGCGTCTGTTTTTGGACAGCGGCATTTGGTACAAATGATATTTCTATGTATCTTTATATTTATCATATATTTTCTACATTATACCAATAATTTACTAGTAGGTGTAGTAGAGTAATAGATTCTGCATATTTGAATCATTAAGTGTGGCTTGTTCCAAATAATAGCAGTGTGGCATTCAATTAGTGAGGTCATTCATTCTGTGAAAAAAGAGGTGTCAATTACAGCCCTTATTTAAACAAGGAAGGCAGCAAATGTTGCGCATGCTGTTTATAGTGTATTTTCTATAGTGTATGGGTTGTTCCAGACATTGTTCAGAAGAACATATAAAGAAGTGTAGAAAATGATAGGTGCTCAGCTAAAATGGTCTCAAAATCTTTAATATGGCAACAAAAACCTGAAAGGTGTGGAAGAAAATGGAAAACTACAATTCATATGGATAGAAGCATATCCGAAATGGCAAAGACTCAAAGGAGGTCTAAAGTTACCTGTGAGAACTGTTACAATAAAGAAAAAAAATCAGCAAGAAGCCCCTGCAAAGTCCCATTGTTGAGAAAAAGATGTGCTGAAGAGATTATAATTTGACAAAGAACAAGTTTACTGGCCTAACATGAAATAGAGCAACATTTTGTGGACTGATGAATTGCTCTTTTTGAGTCTAGGGGCTGCATGGTGATGGCCAGTGGCCACCATTCTCATACTATGGGGTTGGGCCTATTTATAACATACCAGAGATCATGGATCAGTTCCAATACATCAAAATACTTGGAGACACCATGTTGCCATATGCCTTGAAATGGGTGTTTCAACAAGACAAAAACCCCAAATACATCAGTAAATGAGCAACATCTTAGCCCACCTAACACCCGGACCTTAATCCAATAGAAAACGAGGTGGTGAAATAAAAAATTCTGTTTCTGAGGCAAAACCAAGAAATGCAGAAGAATTGTGGAATGTAACAGGTGCCAGAAGTTGCTGAACTCCATGCAACACAGATGTGCAGCAGTTCTCAGAAACACTGCTTATACAACTAAATATTAGTTTAGTGATTCAAAGGAAAGCAAAATCTTGAAACCTTTATCAGTTTATACAGTGAATCTTTGAGTTTGTAAAGAAGCTATTTTTGGAACAGCCTATGCTTCACTTTCTGTAAAGGAAAAAACAAATTTGATCAATTTTTATTCATGTTTTAATTTGAAATAGGATGTGCAGTGTTCCCACTTTATTTCTGTGTATTAAAATAAAATCTATTATAAGGATTATGAGCTTTAGTCACCTTTTTAAACACACTGCTATCATTCTGAACATAACTATAAATTTCCTTTAACTGCTGTGTGCCCCTCTCCCCTTCACCCAATGCTGTTCGCTGGAATTATCATTTGCTTTAGTTACAGTTACAGACGTGCAAAAACTCTTCCAACTTCCAATGTCTCTGCTCCTGCCCTGGATTTCTAAAAGGTCAAAGGGATTTTCTAACGTATGCACTGTACACGCATTTTCCAGTTTATTCACACAATTGAAGAGCTTGTAGAATGTTTCTGCTTACATGCTAAATCATGGAAATAAAACAAAGAGTACAATTAAAATAATGATTTTTTTGGGTCAATAACAAAGAGGTGTTTTATGATTTACCTGCAAAAACACAATTTTGTGCCCTTGTTCAATCCTGGGTCTCCAGCAGAGGATGTAACTACAGAGAAAGCTGAATCTGCAGTTGCAGGGGGTCCAAGAATTTTGGGGGCCCAGTAAGGCCATTATTAATGAGCTATTTACAAAATATCTTTGTAGAACAATGTTTTGGGTCCTTCTGTTGAATTTGTTGTGGGCCTACTGACATCTAGTTATGCTACTGGTCTTCAGAAAGCAACCTTAGTGAACTCAGCGGCAGATATAAATTACATGTTCCCTTTATTTGAAAACACAATGTAAAGTAAAACAAAGGTTCATAGTTTGTTACAGACCTAGTCACATAGCAGAAGCCAATTTCCAAGTAGCAGGTAGATCATGTGTAAAACCCTGCTTCATGTAAATAAACCATTTTCACAATAATATAATTGTTTAATAGTATGTGCCATTGGGCAATCATAAATAGAAAATAACCATTTTAAAAAATAAGGGCTGCCCCCTGGGATAGTATGATTCACAGTCCACACTGTGACATAACATACCAAACAAACTGCATGTTAGGTCACATGAGCCAATTAAAAGACAGAGTTCTGTTACAGTTAGAGTTGAAATATTGGTCAGGTGATCTCTGAGGCAGCACACAAACCATCACGAAACGGTGGTTCAAGGCAAGAGATGTAAAAGGACAATATTTACAGCAGGTTGAGATGTCAAAATTGTGACTGTCCCTTAAAAAAACAGGACAGTTGAGAGGTATGCAGTAGGCAGATGTCTCTAATACAGATATTACAGTATGCACCTAGAACGGATCCTTTATTTGGACTCAACTGAGTCACATGCACCCTAGCAAATAAATCAGTTAGAAGTGCCGTTTGAGACTTACATCTGGAAAATCCCAAGGCAGGGCACAATGTTTGGTGACAGGCTTTAATGGGGGGTGAGGTCAATAAAAGATTTTTGTGTATCTATTAGTGATGATTTCTCCAAGTTTTTATGTGAAATGACGTCCATAGAAACATTTTTGGCAAAGCGAAACGGGTCAGATTTGCCCATCACTAGTATTTTTTATAATAATGCAAACATTCATAGGGTAGGTGATAACATTTTTTACATATATCATTTTCAAGTATATATATATATATATATATATATATATATATATATATATATATATATTTTATAATATGCACTGTGTGGAATTACAATCCCCAGTGTTTTAACTGCTGAATGAAGAATATTATATCTCAAAGTTTTTTTTCTTTCTATATCTGATTTTAATTACTTCCGTTCATTAGTGATGGGCGAATTTATTCGCCTGGGGCGAATTCGCGGTGAATTCCCGCGATTCGCGAAACGGGAAATAAAATCGCCGCCAAAAATTCGCGCGCAAAAACGAGTTTTTGACGCGCGACTCATTTTGCGAATCGGCGAAAAATTTGCGAACTTCTCTGGAAATTCACGAATTTTTCGGCGAAGCGAAACGCGGCCGTTTCGCCCATCACTACCGTTCATACTTATACTGTGGCTGTGCTGAACTGTGCTGAACTGTGCTGAACTGTGCCGCTTCCTTGATTTCGGTCTCCTATAGCAAATATTTTATCATCACTGTAGATTCCAAGAATAACACATAATTCAAAAGATTAATAATAACACATATTAGTACTGGGAATATGGAGCAGAAAAGGGATAGTCCCCCAGTCAGTCATTTGTCATCTTAAATGCGTCAGATAATTTATTTGGAAGAGTGTGAACTACGGCACAGTTAAATGTTACAGTTTCTTAGGGTATGCAAGATAGCTGCAACCCAAAATAATGTATCTGAACAAACCATCACTCTCTTTGAATTCAAGTAATCAGTGGAAAACATTTTATATAAAGATCATATACCTGCATTTTCCCATCTAGAGCAGAGGCACAGTCATTTCTGTTTCAGCTTTAACATCAAGATTACAGTATGTAATGCCTGACTTCTCACGTTAAGTTTTGCATGTTCAATATCAGACTGGACCTACTACTGCCCACCAGAGAACATGACATCTTGGGTCCATTATCACAACAACTAGAAGGAAACAGCGCAAAATGATACAGTTTTGAATCTTCCTGAGCGCTGAACTGTCCCAGATTGGGCCTGGCCCACTGGAATATCCTATAGTAATGCAGTAGGCTAGGTCAGCCCTGTGTATATTGTCTAATGGTGGCATTTTCTTTAGTTATAAACCTGGCTTTTCTGATTATAGTTTTATTGTAACCTGTGGGTCATGCCTGTTGGAAAAAGCTGAACAGCTACAACTAGGGCTGTATTTTTATCTGGGGCTACCCTCCCATTGGACTTCAGAGGGCCCCCTGGCTGCCATGTGCATGATGCTACGTCCAACAAAACATGATATCACTCCAACTTGGAGTGACTGCATTTTATCATGACTGGGGGCAGCTGGGAAAATAAAAATATGTCTAACCCCATATCAGATTTAGAAATTAAATAAAAAAAATATTAGTTCTTTTGAAAAGCATATTTCAGTGCAGAAGTCTGCTGGAGCAGCACTATTAACTGATGCATTTTGAAAAAACTACTATCCATTGTTCAAGCAATTTTTGGATTAAAGCTATATATATATAAATATGACCCTGGCTACAAAGTGGCAGAAGTGACTGACCTGAAAAACAGCGCTTGCATGGCACAAAAACATATTGTAACTGACCTTGAAGATTAACTCTGGAGATCTGAGGCTGACTAGTCATTGGTGACCTCCTGCAATAAAAGGAAAAATAAACCTTAATGTCAAAAAAGATCTCAGCAGAAAGTCTGCCATACAAAATGATGAGAGTTTGGGTGCATGCATTGTGGCACATCTTATACATCAACATACAGTGGATCAACTAATGAATCATGTGATATAAATGGGGTAATATAGTGAATGGTGTTACTAAAGCAGTTAGAAGTTGAATTGAAGCTGTATGAATAGAGGCCATATAGTGGCTTTAGGCACAGGGCAGAGAGCTTGATCCTCCTGATGGAACAGGTGCAAGTGCTCCATGTATAGACCCTGAGTGGGGCAATTTTGTGCCTTAACACTTGCACCTGGTCCAGTATCAAATGAGTCATTCAGTGGTAACATGTAACATGTGGCAATAATAATGAACATAACAGGAATACAGTATACATACTGTAGTAATATAGTGAGATATTTAGGCGCAGTGACTGTAATTTCTTGTACTTGAGAAATATGGCATTTCAACTGAAAAATACTTGTGGCTGATTCTTGCACAACAAGGTTTCAGAATAAACTAGAGAACAACATGAATAAGATTCTATGAAATAAACAGTCATAGGTGTCATCAAGTGCTACCACTAAAAGTGGAACTAAACCCTAAAAAATATATGTGGCTAACAATGCCATATTTCATATACTGAACTTTGCACCAGCCTAAAGTTTCAGCTTGTCAATAAGCAGCAATGATCCAGGACTTTAAAATTGTCACAGGGGTCACCATCTTGGAAAGTGTCTGTGACACTCATGGTCTGAGCAACTGTTGAGAAGCCAAGCTTAGGGGTTGTCACAAATTATCAAGCAGAAAATGAGGTTGGTCTGTAATATAAGCTGATACTACAGGGCTGATTAAATTCTGATGCTAGTTGCACTGGTTTCTGTGCTGCCATGTAGTTAACTGTATTAATGACAAATCAGCCTTATAAGGTGATATTTCTGTTCTATGTGTACTGTATATTGTGAGTGAGTCCCTAAGCTCAGTAAGTGACAGCAGCACAGAGTATGTGCAGCGAATCAGCAGAAAAGAAGATGGGGAGATATTGGGGCATCTTTGAAGACACAGATATTCCATGCTAAAGGGCTGTGGTTGCCTTGCGCTGGTACAGAAGCACAAAACATCATGTAAAACATTTCTAGCTACTTCTAAAGTTAAGATTTGGTTTTCCTTTAATTTACTAAACCTGCATATTGCATTAAACAGCGAGCTCACAATGATAAGTTGCATGAATGAGAAAAATCAATCATAAATACGTAAGTATCAACCATACATTGATCAAATCATTGCAGCTCCATAATTAACCTTTTCCTTAATAGATTACCACATTCTATGTTAAAGTGCTAGTGCAATCATTTACTAAATAAATAGCTGTTTTCCAGTTGATCGTACTTTAAAAAACTATATACATATGATAAATTCCAATCGTTGAAGTCAATAATTGATTTCTATTAATTAAAGTGTAATGCCAATAAATAAATTCATGAATTTAACGGAACGTGATAAATTAATTGTAGCTAATATAATTAATTCAAATGAATCAATTGATACCTTAGTGATAATTTAAATAAATTAATAAAGTGCAGTGCTGATAATTAGAATCTCCCAATTGACAGTGATTATTAAATAGTAAAATTGATTATGACCATGGTATTATTTTTAAGGATAAATTAATACAAATCACTCATTAAAAAATATTAGAAAGAAATTGAAATAAAGAGAGGTGGAGTTGTCCCAAAAATGTCTGCCTGTAATTTTCTATCGCTGTGACACCACAAAGATTGAGAAAGGCAGGGTAACCAAGACTATGGTCTCAAAATTTAGCTTGCCCTAAGTTGTTGAAGAGCTATCTTTACCTCAAAACCACAAATCTATGGTCCACTTGGAATCCCAGTGCTGGACTGCAACAGGAGAAGGAGAACTGAGTGACGATTGAAAAATGATCCCACCCTACACTTGACCAATTCCGAATACTCAAATTGAGGCTAAAATAATTCACAGCATTAAATCTGCCCCTACTTGCAACATTACACAATCCAGTAAACCCTAAATGATTTTATCCCAATACCATGATTGGGATTGCAGATTTACAACTGCTTCCAGTGGTGGTTTCTCTAACAGACATCCCTTACAAGCCAAACTTCATTAATATGCAAACCTAGCCATTTTTCTATAGATTTTGATTGTTTAATTTGTGAGTTCTAGGGTTAGCACAAATAATGGATTTTTTTTTGTATTTGTCTCCAAAGACTGCAACTTTTTTTTAGGATTAGATACGTGAAAACACAGAATCTTTAGATTACTGAATGAAACCCAGTGTAGATCAGGATATTTTAAAAATGTCAATGGGAAATCTGCCATTGACTTCTACATGAACTGGGCAGGTCTGAGTTGGAGTACTTTTTTAATTGGACTTTTAACACCATCGGAGTTTAATATATCTTGCAAATTCAAGGTTTTTTTTTTTTCTTTCCTTTAAAAGTCTGATCAAAAGAAATGGGACTTTAATAAATAACCCCAAATTCCTTGGAGTAAGGAATTAATCATGTGAAATTATTATGTTTTAGAAAATGGTCACAAGCCTAAATAAGGAAGTAGCATGTAACATCATCCTATAATCTATCTCATACCCTGAATGCAGCATGTTGCAGAGTTATTCCAAATTCTTAGTGTGGCACTATAGAACCAAACTAGAAAAGGATAGAGCAGACGCACACCCACGGCAACAACTTCAGGTAACAGCCTGGTGCTCGTTAATAGAGGATACGGCAACCTCCTAGTAAATCTATGTAGCAAAAAATGCCTGCACACGAAGCTTGATTTACAGGCAAAACGGGCGACTAAATCTCGCCGAATCTCCTAGTGTGACGTTACCCTAAAGGTTTCTTCTATACAAAACAGCTGGGGCTTGCCCACTATTGACTAACACAGCCTGCAGGCTATTGATGCTTGCAAGTCTATCACTGGGCAACAAATTATGGGTCAAGAACTTTGTAAGTATTCCTCTGTTGATGGATATTGAGCATGTGTTAAAATACAGACATAGCCTCACAAGATAATAGTATAATACAGGGTTGTGCCTCGCCATGTAACAGCACAATACAGGGAAATGCCTCAGAACAAAGCAGCATAGTACAGGGTTGTGCATCACCACATAGAAACATATTGCAGCTGCACAATACTTTATTACAGACGCTAGACAAATGTACCTCCCCAATATTTCAGCATAATACAAGACTTTGCTCTCCACAATAACATATCTTTGCTTACATGGTGGCACAAATATAAGGTTGCTGTTGTTTTCTACACAAATCCTAAGCATAAAAACATAAGACAATTAAATTCTCTGCATTTCTGTTTACAGTATTGTTTGAAATTTCCACTGAAGATGGTAAACATGACTCAAACTCAGGGCACCATTTGCATTGCTGTATTACCTGTATCCAACAAGCAGGAAAACTATGAAGAATACAGGACTTGTAAATCTGAATGAGACCAGGATACTGTATGCAATGAAAATAACACATGCCGTTTAACCCGTTAAGTCAGTCTTATGTTATATACCACCTTGCACTGCCACGTTAAACATAGGCATTTAATAACAAAATGGGTAAATGTGAACCATGAATTTTGAGCATCATATAACCTAAAAAAATCTTTTTCAGTTTTGAGAAAATTATCATCTGAATGAAAGGGTTGTTGACCTATAATGAACTTTAAAGGGGATATATAAGGTAAATCATAACGTAATGTAAAATGTTCACTGTCAAATTGAGCATAGAGTTGTTTTGGTAATTGTAATATAGCTTTTGGCACAACGGCACTTCTGTGTCAGAATTGTGTGCTTTTCATGGCATGTAAAGGGTTAAAGAACTTTTAAAGCCACTTTTGTGTGGTATCAAATGGCCCTTCTCTTTTCTGTCTAGGCATCATTTCATTATTGCTTTTTGGCAGCCATTATATTTAGCTTGATTATAGAGCCTTCCAAGTCTAATGGCTCAAGGTACTGTCAAGATTCTATCCTCTAACTGCATACAGTTTAATGCGATATTTTAAAATCAAGATGTACAAATAAAAAAAAAAAAACAAGTAGAATCCCTCATTTCTGTAATGTAGTTCTAAGCAGATGTAACTGCACCACCTACTGGTAAATGCCATAACCGCAGCCTAAATGCAATTATGTCTATTTTAACAAAAGGATGTGCTTGGTGCAAAAGGATGAACATTTGCACGTGTCTTGCCATATGCAGCATCTATTGTCAGTACAGCTGGACCTAGCACTAGGGAAGCACCGAATCCAGGATTCGGTTTGGGATTCGGCCAGGATTTGGCCTTTTTCAGCAGATTTGGATTTGGCAGAATCCTTTTGTCTGGCCGAACCGAACCCTAATTTATATATGTAAATTAGGGATGGGGAGGGAACTCACCTGACTTTTCATCACAAAACAAAGAAGTGAAAAATATGTTCAAAAATTTTCCATTCACGCCCCGCATATGCATATGCAAATTAGAATTTAGTTTGGTATTCGGCCAAATCTTTCACAAAGGATTTGGCAGAATCCCAAATAGTCGATACGGTGGATCCCTACCTAGAACATATGCCTTTGCACCTACTGACTAAGGCGACTTACTGACTAAATTTCATTAACATTGTCTAGAAGTCATTGCCCATGAACGCTGCACATTTTTTTTTTAAACAATCAAAATGAATGCAGCACTCATGTGTAGTACATGAGCCTAATTTGTCTTGCTGTCAGTAGTTTCACTATCATGAGAGCTAATATCAGGGGCAGATTAATGAAGCTTTGCGTGTCCAGGTTTAAGCAAATAGAGAAACTGTGAGTGAATTGTGAACGCTTGTTTTCTACACTAGATTGCTTTAACTTGCTGTTGAATGTGTTTGTAGGGACCTATAGGATTGATATGCCCCTATAGTTAAATCCCTACCCTTTTCCTTTCTTAGTTACTAGGCAGCAGCCTATGTTTCCATTTAAGTATTTACACCATTAATTATTGGCCAAGAGGTAAAATGACCACTTCCTGCCACACTGCCATATAGTGTTGGAAAGGAGTGGCCTCTTCCTCTTTGGCTCCTGGTGTCCTTGTAGCCAGGTGTTCCCATTGAACCTGGGATCACCAAGGCCCCATTAAAGCCACTGCCCCAAAGGGACCTGTACCTCTGGTGAATAAGCAGGGACGTATTTCTAAAATGTGCACCCCTAGGCCGCACACCTCCCTGCCCTGACTGCGCTAGCCTATCCACCCACTCATCCCCCACTGTTGACCTGCTCATCCCCGACTCCCCCCACCACCGACCAGCTCAACTCCTTCACAATTCTCCCAATTGCTGGCACTGGGAGGGCGGGTTGAGATGCGGTGGTGGGTGGCTTCAATTCAGAACACCAAGTGGGGACAGGCAGGGTCGGACTGGCCCAGTGCTGTTCGAGCATGTGTGCCGGTGCGTCAGAGTAAGGGGGCAGGGGCCCTGGAAAGCAGTCCTGGTGGGCCCCAGGCCCACCGGTCCAACCCTGGGGACAGGTCCAGTTGCGGCAATTTTGCAACCCTAGGCCCAGGCCTATGTGGCCTGCCCCCAAATCCGGGCCTGTGAATAAGTCGGGGACCAGGAAACCCTGTGAACGATGAATAGCTAGCCTTGGGTAGTTTTGTAATAGACTCTTTAGGAGAGTGAGACAGATAACATTCCCAAAGGCTTCTTTATTTGCCTTTAGTGCAGGGACTCAGTGGATATTGTGTTAGGCTTTATCCTTTGTCTCCCTAACTACTTCACTGGTGATCCTGATCCCCACAAAGGTATATCTGTCTTCTGGGAATTCATGTAGACAATGGAAGCTGATTATAAAAACTTACTTGTTTGGTACTCCGTGTACATTGGTCAACACTGTAAAATTATTTCTCACACTGCGCAAACTTGCCAGCACCTAGTGGAAAAAAATAAAAAACATAAGAGACATTTATCTGATTCATAGCCATGCTGTAATGAGAATGCAGTGGCACTAGCATACAAACAACAGAGGTTTGCTGTAAAGGTGAAGGGAAAGGGATCATACCTGAGCAAAAGGTGTAACTATCAAGTCATCTCCATGCCTAAAACAAGACAAAAAGAAAACACTTAATCATATGATTACTATATGGGCAAAGAGAATGATGTCACTTTCAGTATTTTGTATTAGATCATGTTAGTTATTTTTATGTTCATTTTAATCTACTTTGCAAGATGGACACAAACGACAGAAACATCATAGTATTGTACCAACCTTTTCCTATTTTCTTTTGAAACATTAATCATTTTTGGAAGAACACAGAAATGCTTCCCTGCTCCAGAAACCAAATATATATTGGCTAGTAGGCTGAATCAAATGCTTGAGGTGAGAACAGCATCTTCTTTTTGATAAAATATAGAAACAGTAATTCATGAAATTGTCATTTCAATGTGAGGAATGTAATATGCAGATACACTGTACATTGATTATGTCTGTTACAACTACTGTATAAATATATTATGACATCTTCTTAAAGGGAAAGGCTTCCCCTCTTGTTGTCATGAGCTCATTCAGTTGGGATGATGTAGAAAAGATTTATACACACTTTCTGGACTTCAATAAATAATATATACATTGATTTTTACATAAGCATTCTCGATTCCACAGATGAAAAAAAACAACAACAAACCCCCCAACCCCCCCCCCACAATACTCTACCACCCATTTCCCAACATTCCTTAGGCTCACAGTGTAATGCAACCCCATGCTCACTTTGTTCCATTTTGAAATAATTCTGGGACTTGATGGCCTTCTGCTTTCCATAGTGGGTGGTGCAGAGATTCTTTGGAAAGCAGAAGGACTTCAAGATCAAGACTTCAAGGAATTTAAACTACAGTACTTGTGGTGCTTGGGGCACCTGCACCCCTTGGGGCCTGTTGGAGACACAGGAACACAAAGAAGAGGGCAGATGAAGGATGGAATGTGAAGGTGTGTGCAGATACATGTGGGTGTAAATTTAGGGTCCCTGTCAAGAGGGTGGCGGAGAGCATGGGGGCAAATCCTGCACCAGATCTTCAAATTGAGTTTGGCCATCTTGTAAATTTGAGTCAAATTCTATATGACTAGTGTGCTCTGGGATGCTGCTCAAGAGCTAAGATTAGCGATAGTTATAAATCAACTAAATCATTATTTAAAACAAGGTGACATCTGTCATAGTGGTTTGTGTTGCAGGACTGATGCTTTGATGATAATCTGAATTGATATATATAATAATACCAGATTTTTATTAGAAAAAACAGCCTTGTAGTGGAAATGTTATATTGTATATACAGTACTGTATCTTGTGTTCCCTAACTTCAGGTAAGTGAGCAGGTCATATTCTCAGGGCCACTATAAAGGAACAGTAACACCAAAAAATTTAAGTGTTTTAAAGTAAAGAAAATATCATGTAGTTTTGCCCTGCACTGTTAAAACTGATCTGTTTGCCTCAGAAACACTACTATAGTTCATATAAGCAAGCTACTAAGTAGCAATGGCGGAAACTGAAAAATGGTTATATGGCACAGGATAAGTAATGGATAACAGATAACATTATGTTCTACAGAGCTTATCTGCTATCTGCTGTGTAACTTGAGCCTTTTCTCATTTGAATGGCTGCCCCCATGGCTACACAACAGCTTATTTATATAAACAATAGTAGTGCTTCTGAAGCAAATCCAGCTGTTTTACCAGTGCAGGGCAATACTGTATTATATTTTTATTACTTTATTACTTATGTTACTGGTCCTTTTAGGTACTGGTGGATCTAGTGGAATGATATCATTGTTGAGTTGCAGCCACACAAATAAAGGTGAACTTGATTATAATAAGGCAAACCAGCAAGAAATCTGCTTAAGTTATGCTTGCAGGAAAACAAACAAGCAGAACCTTACAGATACCAATATACCAGATTTTTATTAGAAAAATTACTTGGAGATATTTGTTCCAATAGAAAATTACAGAAAATTAATTAAAATTGTTTTACTGTAGGAATTTCAATTAATTACAATGAGGTGTCTGCCATTTCTGGCAAATGCATCTTTTTTCTGTTTATTAAAATGACCTCATATGTGCTGTGAATCAACAGAAAAGTAGAAAAGTAGAGGGGGTGCTACTGGGGGGTATCATCAATAGCCAAGATCTTCACTGAAAAGGCATGCTGTGGCTTTGGCTGGTACAGAACCCTCAAACAGCATATGTGTGATATGTGTGATGTGTGATTTAGCTCTTATTTAAATAGGAGTTTGGAGTCAGTTACTTTAGGAAAGCCTGTCCTGAGATACTTGTATGTCTCATTAAAGGGTAAATGCACCTATAATATTTAATTACTTCTGTAATAGGTGTGTTTTGAAGACTTTTTACCGATGAATGATTTTCCTTTAAATTTTGGTTCTTTCCAAAGAGAAACTTAAAATGTCATATATATGCTACATTTAGCAAGCCCAGCAAACAGTAATCAGATTGCCAGACCTTATATTTATTATTAGATTGTATTTTTTAAATTTTTATTCCAATCCATTGGAATTGCTGAGAAGAGCAGTCTCTGTTGTTAGGTTAACAAACCATGCAGGTGTAAGGGAGGTATGTACACTTGTTTAAGGAGGGGGAGGAGTACCCACTCCTGTGAGTTGACATTGTGTGTGATTGCGGATCAAAGACGTTCCCAGGAAGCGGTATTACAGCCCAATTTGTCCTGATCCTTGGTGGAGGAATGCCAAATCATGTGTACCTGCTCTGCCCATAGCAGAGACACAGGACTCTTGTAGCACCACAAGGAAGAAAATCAGAGCTAGATTTCTTGCAGTATCATAATAAGGCTTCACAAGGATTGAGATGGGACAGTAGTGACAGTCATAGCAACTGATATTGTTGAAAATGTATACAGATTCTTTCTTCCACAAAAATGCCATATCGTTTGTTTAGAGATTTATTCATTCACCCTAAAGCTGGCTGTGCACTGCATCAATCTGCCAATGTGGTCCAACCCCAAAGAGATTTTCAAACCAGCCTAATAGAGATGAATATTTATTGTCTAGTGCTCTCAAACGGGTAACCATGGGCAGGATGTGCATGGCCCCACATGAAAGTCTACCTACTGTGACTGCTTCCCTGGTTAAAGCTTTAAACAGTATCAGTACTGAGATTAACTGGCGCCTGCATTGTTTAACCTCAAATTCAGACTGTGAACTCCTGCATTTTTCACATCTATAGTACCTCTATTGTTCACACCTCAGACTCAAACTGTAAGTGCCCACATTGTTCAAGTGTTCACAATCCAGACAAACTGCTGGAGGGCACTTCTCTTACCAGTGTGAAGCTCCCCAATTGGCTCCCGACCATCACGTGTCCAAAATCCAGCTCCCTGGCAACAGAGCGTCTTCACAACTTTCAAAAATGGATTTCCATGGCTCGTTTTTCGTGATATAATAAAAGCTTCTTTATTTCATGTTATATTATTTGCATGTCAGCCTTTGACACAGTGCACTGCTGGAGGGGCCCCAGCATTGTGGCACTGTATGTAGCACAGTATGAACTATTCCTCTTGGTCCTGGTAGGTGTCCGTGTCTCCTTATGTATTTTGCCTTCCCTATGTCCTCTACATGTGCCATACTCTGCCTGCCCTATGCTCCCTGTGTGTGCCATACTCTGCCTGCCCTATGCCCTCTGTGTGTGCCATGCTCTGTCTGCCTTCTGCCCCCTGTGTGTGCCATACTCTGCCTGCCCTATGCCCTATGTGTGTGCCATACTCTGTCTGCCCTAGGTTCCCTGTGTTGTAATAGAAAGACTGGGAGCACTCGCAGACCTTAGAGTAAAACTTCATGCTGTGCTGCACGTGGAACATTCAAATATCTCGTAGCATGCTGACTTGACGCGTTTCGTGGCACAAATCACTTTCTCAAAAGCTTTTGAGAAAGTGGTTTGCACCACAAAACGCGTCAAGCCAGCATACTATGAGATATTTGTACTGCTCTAATTTTTAAATGCAAGAGAAATAAAGAAATTATTTTAAGATCGCTGGTGCTCCGTGCTCAAGCTCTACCTAGGTTCCCTGTGTGTCATACTCTGTCTGACCTATGCTCCCTGTGTGTGCCATACTCTGCCTTCCCTATGCTCTCTGCATGTTCCATACTCTGCCTGCCCTATTCTCCCTGTGTGTGCCATACTCTGCCTTCCCTATGCTCTCTGCATGTTCCATACTCTGCCTGCCCTATTCTCCCTGTGTGTGCCATACTCTTTCCTGTGGGATAAGAGCCTGGTAGGGGTTTGTACTGGGGTATTGTTAGCATTTGGAATTTGTTGTTAGGGCCCCCTACAGGGCCAGATTTACATAGCAGGCACCCCTAGGCCCACTGTCGTTTGTTGCCCCTGTCCCCTCCCTTTTATTTGCTCAAATTTTCACCATTGGGATGGAGCAATGGGAATTGGCACACAGGAAATTTACATTTCTGAGCCAATGTGGGTGTGATTAGGCAGCATGCCGCCCCCTAAAATTCTGCCGCCCTAGGCCCGGACCTAGATGGCCTTTCCACAATTCCGGGCCTGGGCCCCTAAGTTGTTTAATCATGTTTGGGGGAGAGTGCTGTGTTACACACGGTGATGGGGGTGGCATATGGATTTCTCAAGATTGGCTTTCATTATTGAACCTCCACCATGTAGGCCAGCAAAAGTCCGGCCCTTTTTACCACAGAAGTTGAACAGCACTGGTCTAGACAATAAATCAAGTAACAATATCATGCTTCCCTTTAGATTGCCTACAGGACTACATTTCCAGTTTATTGTACAATTTTGGAAGCAGTTCATGTGTTTATTTCAGCTCCTGTTTACAGTTTTAGAACTGAATCTAGCACTATACAGAACTTCAACATGTTCAACGGAAAATGCAAACTGTTTCCATATGTTCATTATATACAACAAAACAATACTTACTGCTCGCTGGCAGCAGAGGAATTCCTGGACATAGTCTTTGGTGATAAATCATAGTCACTGTCCGATCGATACAGAAAGGACTCTCTGCGCTGGTTGTGACTTGTAAAGTTGGTGTGCAGCACCAATCCAGAGCCAGGGCTAGCCTGGTGATCCAGAGGGCTACGTCCTGGGGTGGGACCATTTTCAACATCAAAGCTGTTGAAAAGAAAAACAATGATCAGAAGCTAATAAGGGATTTTTTGATTTAGAGACATTAAACAAATACTGACACTAAAATTTTTTTTTTCGAAATATCAATCTGCAATGAAAGTTACCTATATGTCATGTTGATAATTTTTCACTGATAATTCTGCTTCTGTAACTTGAAGTTCCTAAACCTGACTGTTTTGCCAACCTGACTGTCCCTTCTTAACCTGTCAGTTAGAGTTTCTAACAGATGTCTGCTGTACAAATACAGAGGCCCCCTCATAGAGTGACATGGGGTAAAAAAAAGTAATGTAAAAGCATCAGGCTAATATTTTTTTGCAAAATTATAAATACTGTAGTATGCACAGACAATGTTCTTATAGATTAAAATTTTTTTTATTTTCTGATGTCAGTATCCCTTTAAGTAAAGTAAATTTCACTCAGACAGTGAAACTAGTAACATTTATAATATGCACAAACATATAAATGCATGTACTATATCCATCCTGATGGGCCACGGATGGTCCATGTTTCGTAAGTCAAGTGCCTGAGTGTTCTGATACAGACACTCATGAACCCTTATCTGGTTAATGTAACGAAACTGTTTTTGCACTTTATTGATTTTCTTGCAGCATCCAATGTAAATGGATAGATCTCAGGAGAGATTTATCAGAAATGGATGTTAAAACTGTTATAATATTTTGCTATTTTGTTTCTTTACTATGTGTACCCTTGCTGGGACAGAAGGGATTTTTCCAAGGGGAGAATGTAGGGACCCATAAGTACCATGGCCCTTATGGCTTCCTCCCTTGCCCTTTCTTTAGCTGCCTTCTATTGGACTAAGGTCCAGGTGGCTAGATTGTATCCACTTATTGGTTATAGGTAGTGACCACCCCCCCTGCAGTGCTGTAATAAAAGTGCTTGCAGGGAGTGGCACTTCCTCTTTGGCCTGCAGCAGAGGAGAGGGGCAGTGCTCCATTGAGCCTGGGTGCCAACCGGGCCCCAGAGGCGCTCTACCCTAAAGGGACAGCACACCTTTAGAGGTACTACTACTAGTATTAAGTCGGGGAACAGGGCCCCGTGAATGAGGAATAGTCAGAGTGAGGATATTCCTGTAATAGCACTCTCTAGGAGAGGTGAGAAAGAGAGGGAAGAGAGAAAGGGCAGCTCAAAGCCCCATCAAGGAGGATAGTAGGGAGTAGCTCTCCCCCAGGCTCTACCTTGCCTGAAGTGAAGGGACCTCAGACATAGGGACTGCAGGAAGAGTATTTAACCCCTGAGTCACCTGAACCTGCTGGTGGGATCCGGACCACATGGGCATTGATAACCTGGCTGGTGCAACTACAACTCCCATCCTTGTATCCTACCTGAGGGCATAAGCTACGCTGTACCTGTGCTAAGCATTGCTGCTATATTACCACTGTTTGTGAGTATATGATACCCTGTGGATCTATTTGTAAATAAAACTGTTCTACTTGTTTGCACAAAGAACCCCTGGCGTCCAACAACCTTTATTACACACTATATGCAGTATCGAGCTGTAGTTCAACTACCTCACACGTGATTTTCCACTTAGCGAAAGCCCTACCTGAGAGTGAAAGAGTCGCGTGTAACCAATGCTCTATCTATGCTAGTTGGTTTGGTTACTTATAGCCAAGAAAGGGTTACATATATATATATATATATATATATATATATATATATATATATATATATGGGGGTGGGAAGTTGAAAACATGTTTAAATTGCTTGTTTCGTGCCAAAAAGTCACGTGATTTCCCTCCCTGTCCCTAATTTGCATATACAAATTAGGATTTGGTTCAGCCAGGCAGAAGAATTCGGCCGAATCCTGCTAAAAAAGGCCAGGTAGGGATGCACCGAATCCAGGATTCAGTTCGGGATTCGGTGCATCCCTACCCATATTTGACGTTGCATGTGGGCTTTAAGGCAAATGCTTGAGGCCCAAATAAAACATAGGCCATACTATGTGCTCTGTGTAGCATCTCTTGGGTTGCTGGCAAGGTTCTATTTATTTGATAAAATGTGAATAAATGTTGAGGCTATTTTACCCCATTTCTGGCTCCTGATGTTTAATTAAGGTATGAAACCAAGAGGATCAGTGGGATGGCTAAAAGTGATGGGTTAATCGTGGAGTTCCCTTGTCAAGCTTCATATTGTGGAACACACTCCCATAGGAAAAAATAAATCAGCATAAATCTTTCATGATGGCATAACAATGGTGTTGGGTTTTTAATGCTCCTTAGGAGGAGGGCAGACACTTGTAGTTTCCCCCATGTGTGCAATTACCATAAATATTTTCCGTAACTTTTTAGCATGGTGAAACTCAGGTCCTAAGTATTCCAGGTGACAGATCCCATACCTGTTGTTGAAATTACAAAGGGATTTACCATTTTAATACATGGTCCTGACTCCTATGTGATGTAATTTTTCAGCTGCTATTTTTAAAAGCAAGTTGTAGATTCCTGACCACAATCTCTCTCTCTCTCTCTCTCTCTCTCTCTCTCTCTCTCTCTATATATGTATATATGTTATATATATATATACACACACATACGTATTTGATCTTGCATGCAGGTATGGGGTTTAAATGCAATACTTGAGGCTGAAATAATACATGGGCCATACTATGTGCGCTGTTAGCACTTATTTGCAACTTTACTGCAAAAAATGTATGATGAGCAGTCTGCTGGGTCGGTTTGGTCCCATCTCCCAGTTACGCTGTGGGGCAGATTTAATGTCTTAAAGATGATATATCTGCCTAAACTGTTTTACAAAATGCAAAAATCCCCCATTTGTATCCCAGAGAGCCTGTTCAACAGGATAAACTTTATCCTACTCCCCGTCCTGTGGGCCAACAAGTCTCCACGCATAGCCTGGACCTCCTTGATGGCTCCACTAGACAAAGGAGGCCTTGCCCTACCTAGGGTTGCCAGCTAGCCAGTATTTTACCAGCCTGGCTGGTATTTTTGATGGTTGATCCCAATGTTATTAACAGGAAAGCAGATAAATATATAGGAAGACCGGTATTTTTTTCCAGAAAAAGTGGCAACCCTAGCCCTACCCCACCTGCGCCAGTACATTCTTGCTAGCCAACTCCCTCACATACATAGCTGGTTTCATGGAGATATTGATGACCCTGATACTGACCGCAAGGCTGGGCTCACTGGAGGCGCTTAAGAATATGCCATATACAGTAGATGGCTAAAAGACCACAAAAACTGCCCAACCCCTTTCAGAGCGTGGAGAATTGCTTGCTCATATACAGGACACAAGCCACCTGTTATCACCCCCTTTCTGCCTGTGTGGAGAAACTCCAGCTTACCACACCTTAAATCCCTTCAGGACTTTACGTACTGGCCCCTACAGGGTGTGAGATACCTAGGTGATGTTCTCATAAACCAGGCATTTCAATACATTCCAGCAACTTAAGATACAACTCAATAACCCAGACCTATAGTTGTACAGATACTTCCAACTTCGCCATGCCTTTAAAGCCCAGTTCTTTTCACTGGAGATCACATACAATACCCCTCAGGTGGAGCTGATCCTTCACGACCCAGTGAGGTAAAAGTTAACATCTAGACTCTACCAGGCCATTATAGATAGGACCCCTCCTCCCTTTGCAGGAGCTCAACAACGCTGGCAAAATTAATGCCAACACTGAGTGAGGAACAGTGGAGTGAGGCCACAGAGAATATCTATATAGACTTAATTTCTCTGCATGACAAATTGATCTAATTTAAATTCACTCACCAACTGTACATTAGCCCTGAAAGGCTCCAAAGAATGAATTGACAGTCAGAACCTAAATGCACAAAATGCCAGAGACCAGGGGCATCCTTTTTACATTTGGCATGGCAATGCCCCCTGGTACAGGGTTTTTGGGGGGAAGGCATGAGCTACTTAGCAGACAACCTGGCACTCCCTAACTTAGTACCTCTAAATAAAACTAGAGCACTTATGTGGACAATATCAGTTGTATTATATGTAATGCATGTTGTAATGCTTGTTGACAGAGGTTTCCCAAATCAAACAAAGGCTTGGAATCTTAATGTTATAGAAAACAGATATGGGGAGGCTGGGCTGAAAACACAGACAAATATGCAATAGACTTATTTAAACACAATGTAAGAAACTTAGGAGCAATTTTGGAGATAATAGAGATTTGCTATAGACAGGAAATTAAATGTATAAGGTTAAAATTTCAGGGGTTGCCAAGAAACAAATATGCTATAATGCCATTAGATGGCACTCCAGAATAAAAATACTATGATGGATGCACCACAGATAAATATTAATTTGCAGCAATATCCTATACTCCAATATAACTGGTATTCTGCTCTGTTCTGAAATAATATTACATTGATAAGAATGCAGGTTTATTTAATGAAAGGAATACGTGCCAGTATATCTTGCATAAAAATTAAAGTGCAAATAACACCAGTGTCTGTGTTACTTTAAAGGGCAAGGAAAGTGTAAAATAGAATAAGGCTAGAAATGCTGTATTTTGTATACTAAACATAAACATGAACTTACTGCACCACAATCCTAATCAAACAAATTATTTATGCTTTCAAAGTTGGCCGCAGGGGGCTGTCATCTTGTAACTTTGTTATAAATATTTGCCTGCCTCTGGCCCTGCACATGCTCAGTGTGATCTGTGCTGCTTAGGGATAGTCATAAATAATCAAAAAACAAAGCTGCTTGAGTTCTGCATGGTTGGTAAGTAAGGCAGGGGCTCCCCCAGCTGTTGATAAGTATGAATGTTTCCCTGTCAGAAGTTAGGGACCGTCAAACAATTCCTATTTTTTCCTAATT
The DNA here is from genome assembly GCA_024363595.1 of Xenopus borealis. Lineage (NCBI taxonomy): Eukaryota > Metazoa > Chordata > Amphibia > Anura > Pipidae > Xenopus > Xenopus borealis. The sequence continues at coordinate 64,786,104 of CM044438.1, forward strand.
TCACTGCACACAGTCAGGTTTCTTATAAAAACGGTACACATTTTTTAATTAAAGTATAATGGAGATATATTTCTTTTTCATTAAAGAAAAGTAAAAATGGGATTTTATTTCTTTGCCTTTCCTTGCCCTTTAATCTGGTATAAATAGCAGACCACCCCTTGGATTGAGCAATAAAGATGTTAACAGTGTCCTTGTACAGCCTTCATAAGCTTCGTTAATAATACAAGTGACCAACCAAGATATGAGGGTAGCTAAACAGCTCATTTCACATGACCTTTGAAATGCTTCCTCTTAATTGTATTCCGGTTCTTCATGAGGCATGCATGCTTTTTATCTAAATATATTTATTCCCATAGGCATCATCCCATTAAAAAAAGAGAGGCAGTCTATTTAAAATTGCATCATTTTCAGGACTTCAGCTACTGACAAACCCCAAGGGGTGGTTAATGGGCTCAAGGGAACTATTTTGAAAAATCTGCCTCAGAAACCAATAGTCGATCCAAACTTTAAAAGAAGAACTTCTTGTTAAGATACTGTAGAACCCCCGTTCAGATATAGGAATCATAGAATACAAAAGTGGGGCAGACAAGGCTCTGTGCATGCTATTATTATAATGACTTCACAAGCATCTTCTGCCCTAAATACGTGATGGTGTCATTATGTATGCATGTTTTGGGATTGTTTGAGGAAATGATTACCGGAAGGATTATGGAGTTTAGCTGAACATCTGGGAATACTGTGAGATGTAAGCTTACATCACAAGTTATTCAGCTTTGCTAATGGCTAGTTATGACCAAACCAGGGAAGATCAAAGAGAACATTACAGAATATAAACAGTATATACTGTAGTAGCATAATTTCACAACTGCTAGTAATATGATAAAAGTTTTCAAAGGCATAAATATCGGGTTGCACAAGCCTGATTTTAAAAGTTAAAACATGCCTTGCTGAATAAACTAATATCATGAGAAAATACGGGTTAGGCTTACCAAATATGTATGGAGGATCTTCCCATGGGGTATCCTGTGTCTGATATCCCAATTGTAACATTCTGCAGACATTTAAAGGTGTGGGACACATCCAAGGCAGCACTAGACTGCAAAAAGTTCCTTATTGGGGTATTACCCCAATTTCTGCAGACTGTTACCGAATAAACACTAGTTTCTCATTTTGCATTTCTGAAAGTTGTCATATTGCTTGCCTCAACAGAAGTCGGTTTGAAAGGACTTCTCTTTCAACAAAAGGATCGTGTTCTTTTAGTTGTGGAAGAATAATTGATTTTCCTCACGTTGTTCTTTGCCTTGACTGAGGTACATTTTCTTCATTGAAAACTGTACAAAATGCACTTATGCTGGTCATAAATAATTTTGGAAAACCCATAAAAGCAGCACTGATAATAAGAAAAGAAACGGTGTAACACAGTTTGGGAGAAGGTCAGTTAAGTTAATAAACTAGGATATTCTCTAGTACAGTACTGTCAACTGCCCCCCTTGTTTGCCCCCCAAATGAAAGTCTGCCTGCTGTGATTTCTTACCTTTTATAAGATTTAAAAGGTATCAGTACTGAGATCAACTGGCACCTGTATTGTTTAAACCTTAAATTCAGACAGTAAGATCCTACATTGTTCACCCCATGTACCCGCACTGCATTATTCACACCTGTAATACCTCTATTTTTCACACCCCTAAAGCCCCGGACTGCTCACACCTCACACTCAGACTGAAACTGCCCACATTGTTCATCTATTCGCAACCCAGAAAAACTGCTGGAGCGGCACCAGCATTGTGTCAGTCTATGTAGCACAGCGTGAACTGTTCATCTTCAAGTACTGATAAGTGTCCCTGTTTCCTGCTCTATTCTGCCTGCCCTATGCTCCCTGTGTGTGCCATACTATATCTACCCTATGCTCCCTGTGTGTGGCTCTATCTGCTCTTTGCACTCTGTGTGTAACTCTCCCTGCCCTATGCTACCTGTGTATGTGTGTGTTTCATACTCTCATGGCTGCCCTATGTTCCTTGTGTGTGCCATACTGTGGCTACCCTATACTTCCTGTGTGTGCCATACTCTGCCTGCCCTATGCTCCCTGTGTTCCATACGCTGCTTACCCTATGCTCCCTGTGTGCCATACTCTGCCTGCCCTATGCTTCCTGTGTGTGTCAGGTTCTGCCTGCCCTATGCTCCCTGTGTGTGCCATACTATGCCTGCTCTACAGTATGCTCCCTTTGTGTGCCATACTCTGCCTGTCCTATGCTCTCTGTGTGCCATACTCTGTCTGCCCTATGCTCTCTGTGTGTACCATACTCTGCTTGCCCTATGTTCCCTGTGTGTGACTCTCACTGCCCTATGCTTCCTGTGTGTGCCATACTCTGCCTGATAAATGTCCCTGTCTCCTGCTCTATTCTGTATACCCTGTGCTCCCTGCATGTGCCATACTCTGGCTGCCCTATATTCCTTGTGTGCGCCATACTCTAGCTACCCTATACTCCCTGTGTGTGCCATACTTTGCCTTCCCTATGCTCCCTGTGTTTGCCATATTCTGGCTGCCCTATGCTTCCTGTGTGTGCCATATTCTGCCTGCCCTATGCTCCCTGTGTACCATACTCTGCCTGCACTATGCTCCCTGTGTGTGTGCCATGATATGCCTGCCCTATGCACCCTGTGAGTGCCATAATCTGCCTGCCCTATGCTCCCTGTGTGGCATACTCTGCCTGCCCTATGCTCCCTGTGTCTGCCATACTCTGCCTTCCCTATGCCCTGTGTGTGCCATACTCTGCTTGCCCTATGTTCCATGTGTGTGACTCTCACTGCCCTATGCACTGTGTATGCCATACTCTTCCTGCCCTATGCTTCCTGTGTGTGCCATATTCTGGCTGTTCTGTGATCCCTGTGTGTGCCATACTTTGCCTGCCCTATGCTCCCTGTGTGCCAAACTATTCCTGCCCTATGCTTCCTGTGTGTGCCATATTCTGGCTACCCTATGCTCCTTGTGTGCCATATTCTGCCTGCCCTATGCTCCCTGTGTGCCATACTCTTCCTGCCCTATGCTCCCTGTGTGCCATACTCTGCCTTCCCTATGCTCTGAGTGTGCCATACTTTGCTTGCCCTATGTTCCCTATGTGTGCCATAGTTTGCCTGCTCTATGCTACCTATGGGAAGTGAGCCTCCTAGGGTTTGTTAACATTTTTAAATTGTTGTTAGGGGATTCCCAAGGTGTTTAATCATCTGCTGGGGTTGCTGTGTTATCCACCGGGGAGGAGTAGGCATATGGATTTAAGGGTATGGCTTAATATGAATAAATGCGTGCTGAGTGATATCCTTGCAGTGACCACCAATCATTTGGTTTTTTGGTGTGCTACCAACAATAATTTGGACATGGTCTTAAAGGTTCTTGTGGTAACATGGGTGTGGTTTAAAAACAGGGAGTGATCAACACTGGCTTCCATTATTGGCCCTCGATCACGTAAGCCAGAAAAATTCTGACCCTCGGTAGCACCGAAGTTGGACAGCACTGCTCTAGTACAAGCATTTTTAAAAAGCCTGAAAGATAAAATGTTCCACCAATAGTGCTACACAATCCACAATGACAACTGGTCCAAAACAATAGCTCAACATACTGAATTCAAGAAAACTTACAAAACTGCCATAATTTTACTCCAAAAGATGGAACTGCAGACACCAAATAGCCCTCATTGGGCATTGGCAGATAGACCAGTGAAAGCAAAACTCAGCATTATATATTATATAAAAATATGACCTTTATACGAAACTACACCCTAGATGTGGTTGGTTGTGCTAGGACTATTAGGTACTCATAGCTGACAGTATACAATATATGGTAATGACTGGGATAAAATAAAGCTCTCCCTGACAACAACTTGCATTAAAGGAACAGTAACACCAAAAAATTTAAGCATTTTAAAGGAATGACAATTTAATGTACCATTGCCCTGCACTGGTAAAATGGGGGTGTCTGCTTCAGAAATGTTACAATAGTTTATATAAATAAGCTGTTGTGTAGCCATGAGGGCAGCCATTCAAGCACAGGACACAGTAGATAAAAGTTAAGTTCTAAAGTAACCCATTGTATATTACAGAGCTTATCTGTTATAGGCTATGTCTCCTGTTCCTTTTCTCCTTTTGTCATCTTTGAAAGACACAGCAGCTTGTATAAACTATTGTAATGTTTCTGTTGCAAAAACACCAGCAACAGTACATTATATCTTCATTAGTTTAAAATAATTTTTTTGGTGTTAATAACCTACAGTTGCAAATAAGAAAATCTCCATTTACCCTTATTCAAGCAGGAAATGGCACCTGGAAATTTCAAATCAGAGATGCAAAGGTTAACATATGTTTACCACACTTTTTTTTGGAAAAAAGAAAAATACAGATGTAGTGGGAAGCCCATGTATAATTTGAAGGTAATTATCCTGTATAAAGCAAAGGACAAATCAATAGAAAGGTTGTACAACTGTAACTTCGAAATTTGACCATTAGTAAATCTGCCCCTATATGTAATTGTATTTAGAACATGTCACTTCCTGGTGATACATGAACTTTAAAGCTGTTATTGGAGTTCAGATTTTGGGATCTGCTTACCACATTAGATGTGTTTTAACTATGAAAGGAAAATAAAATGTGTTTTCAATAACAAAAGAGGCATACAAGGACATTACACTGAATTCTCTACGGAACTCAATGTTTCCAGGAACGTGCATAAGGAATTATGAAGTATCTCCTTATTATATACACATGGACCAGACTTTATTGATGCATCTGGTGCACATGATGCACACAACACACCATATATTCAACTCCCATGAGAAGCTGTCTTCTTTTTAAAAGAAAATTCTAGTATGTATTACATTCATTTAAAAAAGTGAGAAGAGGAGAGGACACATAATAAGCTTGATTTCATTACTCTTTTCAATGACTCATAACTGGAAGTTGGCTAGTGCCCAAATGCATCATTGGCTGTTTTGTGTCATGCCACAAAATGTCACAAAACCTGAACTTGCTCACAAATCAAACAAGTGTATGCTTCTTTTATAACACAGACAGAATATGGAGGCTTACACAGCTTTTTGTAGCAATCAGCAAAATCAATTTTAAATACATTTATAACATAGCAAAACGACCTATAAGAACAAAACGTTGTTCTTTAATTCAAAATACACAGTACACTGTTTTGGTTGATGAATATAAAAAGCATGCAGTGACCATATCATTTTAACTTTCTTAGGCTTGAGTAAGCCTTGTTCTACACACTGACTGAAATGGTAGCATGGCTGTGTAAACAGAGTGTATTAATATAAAATGTGGTAATGAAAATTATTGTGAATGAAGACTTCCTGGTAAGGACAATTAAAAAAAATAGAGAGCACAAAAAGACAATTCAATAATATAAAGTACATAGAGAGTGAAGTATATAGAGCACTTTATGTTTAAGGGATAATCAGGGGTAGCTTTTTGCACAGACTACCTGAGGCTATAGTCTAGGGGGGCTATTTCTATGTTCTTTTAATATTTATTTTTATTTGCACTGTTGGGTCCAGTCAGGTGCACCTGCTAGAAGATGATGTGTGCAGATCGAGTTACATCACTGGCATGTTCAGAACCTGACAGCGTTTAGAACTTGGGTGCATGATCTGGTCCCAGCAGTAGCCTAGAAGTGGGCCCTGTGGGGATGCAGCCTAGGGCTCCACATGTTCTTAATCCACCACTGGGGATATTTTGGGGCTATAGATAAATTGGAAGCTTGTACAGTTACTTGGTAAATAAAAAAAAAAAAAAAAAAAAAAAAAAAAAAAAAAAAAAAAAAATATATATATATATATATATATATATTAACAACACTGTATGCTTTTTTGGAGCATAACTGGAAACAGCTAGAAGTCACATTAAAATTACATATGCACACACATGAGCAGATCAATTTATTTTTATAAAAACTGGTAAAAGTTCATTGCATAGTGCAAATAAACATTTGCTTAGTGCAGTGATCTTCAACCAGTAGCTTGTGAGCAACATGTTGCTCTCAACACCCTTGGATGTTGCTCCCAGTGGCCTCAAAGCAGGTGCTTATATTTAAATTTCAGGCTTGGAGCCAAGTTTAATTGCATAAAACCAAGTGTACTGCCAAACAGAGCCTTAATGTGGGTTGACAATCCCTATAGGAGCTACCAAATGGCCAGTCACAACACTTATGTGGCACCCCAAGAACATTTTTCATGCTTGTGTTGCTCCCCAACTCCTTTTACTTCTGAATGTTGCTCATGGGTTCAAAAGGTTGGGGATCCCAGGCTTAGTGGCTAGCAAATTAATTTAGGCATGGATTTGGATTATAGACTGCATTGCATGTCATATGGTACAGTTACATGTCATATGGTTCAGGTTAGTAAAAACATAAGTGGAAAACCTCTATCTGTGTACAAGCACAAAAAAATCCCTGGTATCTTAGAACGCTGGGCCAAAAATATTTTGAGTTAACAGCATCAAGCTGCCAGTGCAAATGGTAAAATCCATAAAATGCATAGTCTTGTCTTAAGAGAATGGAAGAAAAGAAGGGTTCTAACACTTTCTCCTTTTCCCCAAATGTGGAATAACGTTGTAGGCACAGTATAAAAGAAAATAACATACTTGTCTGGTCTTTAAATATATACTGCAATTGAAACCAGAGGAATGTTCACAAAGAAGGATGATTTTTCTTAAAAGTCTTTCAATCTAGTTGGACACAATTGAGGATGTCCTTGCATCCATATTTTCTTCTTTCATAAACTACAAATAAAAATGTGTGTTTCAAAGTTAATAATGTGTATCAGGCTTTGCATATTTCTCTATCATTGATCGTAGGCTGGTATTTTTCTGGCATTTTCTAAATTCTCAAACTATTAGGCATTGTATTGAACTGTTATTTTTACATACGGCATTTAGAATTATAAGTAGGTTATTCTCTGACTTAAATGTTACTGTCATCTAGACGTACCATAGGAACTCTGTCATATTAGAACAAGGTTTGCACTCAGTAAGTGATGTTTTTTTTCCTTTAATCTGAGTATTTTACTAATAAGCAAGGGTAAAGCTATAAAAAACATGGAGACATTTATGGCAAGCAATTTGAAGGACTGAGAGGAAATCCCAGAGGAAAATTTGGAAAAAACTGAAAGCAACTTTTACCTAAAATGCCTATACTGTGTGATTTCTGTCTCTTTTTACTTGCCAAAAGACATTTGTGCCATACAGGGAACTGTGCCAGTCAATGTCAAAGATATTCTTTGCACTTGAATGACTCTGCTTCAGATAAAACTATATCTGTTTAACTGGGAAATTAAATAGGCACACGGTGTATCAAAATCCCTTTATTTAAATATAATGCACATGTTTTTCACAAGCTCCAAAACAGAAGATGTGAAGGGGTGCATAAATAGCAGCAACTCCAACAAAGTCAATCTGTATGCTACATTCTGGATTCCCTGAGGCAGTATTCAGATAGATAAGCTTATGTATAATGGTTTGGGCAAGAGGAGTCACCAAACATATGATACTATGCATAGTGTTATACAGGGACCAGTGCCAATGAATAAGGTGAAATTAGTAGGAATAAATATGTTAGATTTCTTTGATAAGGTAGACATAGACATGCTTTAAGGGAGGGCTTATATTGACAATGATCAAAGGAGTGGGGGAGGAAATCCCTACATATTATTTAACAGCTCTTTTTCTGCTTTTATTTTATACTATAACCATTGGATTGTATTCCCTTCTTCCTTATTTAAAACAATGCATTTCCCTCCACCACCCCATAGTGACTCTTAAATTTGTACTTTATTTCTTCCCCTCAGAATTATTCATCCACATCTATTTTAATCTCTTTCTAACCTTTTGAATGTTTCCTTTCACTCACTTTATCTGTTCGTCCAGCTGTTCTATATTGCTCAGTGTAAAATTCTGTATATTTATCTCTTTTCTCTGAATGTTGGTTACAGATTTGTAGTGGAAAGTTTAGTGCTCTGTTGCCTGTTGAAAGCTCTGTAACAGTTACCACTGGATTCAGATGTTGCTTTTTCAAAGATGCTCCAATTTAACCTTTTGGAACATCAGGACAATATCTGATCCAGTCGGGCCCATGCTTTATACGTTTTAACCTCTTTTACCCATTTGTTTACTTAGATTGAAGGCGGTATTGGATATGAACCTCCTTCCTCCTATGACTCATATGCATACACATGGCAATTAATCTTTGTAACTTGGTATATTTATATGTATTTAGTGCAAGGTTTGGTCTTGTAACAAAAATGTATTGGCTTAATACACTGATATTTACAGTTGAGAACCTAACCTTAAAATGAATATGACTAAAAATGCCATATATTAAACTTATTGCACCAGCCTTAAGTTTCAGCTTGTCAATAGCAGTAATGATCCAGCACTTCAAACTTGTCACAGAGGGGTTCACCAACTTGGATAGTGTCTGTGACACTCACATGCTCAGTGGGCTCTCATCAGCTATTGAGAAGCTAAGCTTAGGGGGTCATCACAAATTATCAAGCAGAATATTACGTTGTCCTGTAATATAAGATGATGCTACAGGACAGATTATTAAATTCTGATGCCAATTGTACTGGTTTCTGTGCTGTCGTTTAGTAATTATCTGCCTTATATTGTGACATTTATATTGTTTGTGTACTGTGTATTTTGAGTCGGTCCATAAGCTCAGTAAGTGACAGCAGCACAGAGCATGTGCAGTGAATCAGCAGACAAGAAGATAGGGAGCTACTCTTTGGAGACACAGATCTTCCCTGCTAAAGGGCTGTGGTTGCCTGGGGCTGATGCAGCATAATGTCCATTGCATAATGTACAACAATTCTAGCCAACCTAGTTAAGCTTTAGTTCTCCTTTAGGGGAATACTACATTGCTTCATTAGGAAGACAATGAATTATGTTCTTCAATTAAATTATGCTGTAAAATTGTTTATACCAAATTCATTAGAAGATCACTCAACAGTCCTTAATATATATTTCCTGTGCAGTACAATAATATACAATTTAAATGGGTAAAATGTTCTAAATGTTGCAGTCTTTTAATAAAACAATGACAGGAAAGCATTTCTTCCTTGGGTCTAACTGATTTTATTTGTTTGTGATACTTTATTTTGATAAATGCATGCTAATAATAAGCTTCTCTTCTTACATTTCTGCTGTTTGTTAGTATTATGCTGGGTTTATATTCTAATGAGTCATTCCCCACTGTTTTGAAGCCAATGAGATTTGCATACTTGGAAGGTAAAACTTTTACACTATTAACTGTGCAGTTTAAAGAGCATACTGTATAGGGTGATATTGGATGCTTTGGTTCCTGTGTTCTCTACTAGCTTAGGGGTTGGTGCCAACTTTCTTGAAATTGCCACCAGTTCCCTGCTATAAGAATTTACTAACTGTAATCCTTTATAAGACAATTTATTTCCCAGAAACCTGGAAGTTCAAGTTTTCAAATAAAAAGGAAGTTTTTACAGGAGCAAAGGACAGCTCTATGTTGAAGCTCCCATCATTTGGGAGTTTTAATGTATAATGAAGCAGTAGTGATGCCAAGTAAGCTTTTCTGAGAGATAATTGCCGTGTTGCAGTAGGTTGTATTCAGTGTCGGACTGGGACACCAGGGGCCCACCATAAAACCTTAGACCAGGGGCCCACCATAAAACCTTAGACCAGGGGCCCACCATAAAACCTTAGACCAAGGGCCCACTCGCAGTACTAATATTCTTCATCTCCTCAATCAACCTCTATTCTCCTAGTTTGTTTTCTTTGCATACTATAATCAATTATTCCATCTATTTGGCCTCTTTGTTCTCATAGAAATAGGTAATGGCCATGAAATAGGCCAAAAGTTTAGCAGCATGAGGGCCCACTGACACCTTGGCCCACCGGGAGTTTTCCTGGTATCCCGGTGGGCCAGTCCAACACTGGTTGTATTACACAGAGCAGTGTCTAAACTGACCTCAATCTGATGCCAGCAGGAAAGTGTATTGGGACTGTACATTTTCATATTGGTTACCATTACTGCTCTGCTGCATTTTCTTCTTGGCTTTGATTTGTATTGAGCTGAAAACATGTGGCGACAATGTTGGTATTATGTAATAGTAAAGTGTTAATAATTAGAAAGTAATATTTAATGGAACTAAGCACTTCAGCCCCCCAGGTATAATGCATATCCAGACAAGCACATGGAGGGGCTGGGTCCTGGTTCAGTCACACCCACGTCCCTTCAGGTAGTCACACCACTTATAAAACGCAGCAGTCATATTGTGGATATATCTCTGGCAACATTACACCTAAACATGTGCCAGACAGAATTATGATGCTGCACTTAAAGGAAAACTATACCCCCCGAACAATATAGGTCTCTATAAACAGATATTGCATAAAAGAACTCATATGTAAAACCCTGCTTCATGTACATAAACCATTTTCATATTAATACACTTTTTTAGTAGCATGTTCCATTGGGTAATCATAAATAGAAAATAGCCATTTTAAAAAATAAGGACAGCCTCCTGGGATCCTAGGATCCAACGGTGCACATAAACTTACCAAACAAACTATAAAGTTAGGTCGCACGAGCCAATTAACAGACAGAGTTCTGTATTTTGCTTCAACACTTCTTCCCTTTACAGTTAGAGTTTAAATATTTCTGGTCAGGTGATCTCTGAGGCAGCACACAGACCATCATGAAATGGTGGTTCAAGACAAGAGATGTAAAGGGGCAATATTTACTTAAATATATATACCAGGTAGGTAAGATTCTTTAATATGTCACTTGATTTGATATAAACTATCTGTTGCTCAAAAATTCATTTTCGGGGTATAGTTTTCCTTTAACAGTTAATCAAATTTACAGCACTATATTGTTTTTTGGTGGCTAGGTATGGCATTGTATAATATGCCCACATATTATGGGTACTGTATATTAGACTATAATGTGTTCCCATAGCAACAACAAGCTTCTGATGCAGTTGCTGCACCTTTAGGTTGCTATAGGTTACTGGCCTGAGATCCTTTTACCCATGTTACTGTATAACCCTCTATTTAATTTCCACACACCATTTTTTTTTTAACAAGACAATAGGACAAATGCCCATGGACATTATTATGCAAAAAGTTAGATCTTTTTTTCTGTGCGTATTTGGAACGTGAAAAGTTAAGGGAAGACTGTAAATGTTGTATCATTGTGGGTTCTACTTCTATCCCTGCATAATTCAGTTAAAATGACAGTACCTGACATGTCTGTAACACCTATAGGAAACCTTTAATTGGCTGAACTCCTCAGGAAATGCTTCCGAATGTAAAACAGAATAATCCCTGATTGTCTGCGTGACAACTTGATAATTGCTTCTCAGTGCTGTACATCCAAAAAAGCAGCCAGCCGTCATTTGCAGGCACAATGGCATTTACTATATTTAAAGGATCAGGGGTAAAAAGAATGTGTCTATTATATAGGAGGAAAAAAATCAACATCCTCCAACTCTCGCTGAACCCTGGCTCGTGAATCAGAGCTTCTCTTTTTTTTCCCTTCATTTCATTTCTGTGCAAGTTTACTAGACACACTGGCCTGATTTGAAACCTCACAATGACGTCAATAGGGTAGAGAAATTAGTACTGAGTGAGACATCTGCAATGCACCCAGTCTACTGAGGTTTCTTTACTTTCAGGGTGACATCTGAGACAGATACTATCAATCAAATTGTTCTGGCACAGAACCATAGCAGGGCTACTTTATCATTCAAAATGGGACAGCTGCAATTAGGCACTTTGCACTGCTCGTCTTTCCGAAAAGCACCTCAAATATAATTAAAATATTATGCAAATTCACGCTAGGGATATGAATGTTTTTTTCTACTGTTACTATTTTGTTAAAAAAAAAGTATGACTCCCAATAATATTAAAGAAGGTTTTAACTCTTTTACTGCCACACAAAAGCTTCTTGCAGATAGAACACCATTAATTTTTACAGCTTCTAACTGTTTTATCAGGTAAGAAATGTATTTTATTGTATAGATGAAAGAAGATTTCTCTAGAGCACTAAAGCTGTTACTAAAACTACAACTCACAGAATACTGCATTTAATTGTTCAAGACTAGCTTTAAGTGGCACTGGTTGCAAAACCTTTTAACAACAACCACCCCACCCATACTGTATATATTCTATATATACAATCACTTGAAGGGGGTGATTGTCAGTATGTTTATTCTGTTTTATTTTATCAACTTCAATAACATTTTATTAATGTAACAATATAGTTATTGTGTCATTGTTTTACAGGACATTTTAACACCTACCCATAAACAAATGCATTTCAATATGGTGGAGATCATGGATAGTTTTGGGTATTTTTCTGAATCTATTTTTGTAAAAACTCCATAGTATGCTATGGGAAATCATAAAAGTTGTTCCCCCACTGGATGATAAAATGTATTTTGACCAAATCCATAAAAGATTTGCATTTGACATTCGATAAGACACAAGTCAGAAATGTAGTCCCATTCAAATAATAACATTTGTAATGCTCCATAAATGCTGTATCTGCCAATGAATGAATTATATAACTTATTTTTAGCGATGGGCAAATTTATTGAGAATTTGCAGCAAATTTCCAAGCTGGCAAACAAATCCACGAAACTGCCATGTAAAAAAATTTCGACGCCAGCGTCAATATTTTTTGACACCAAAATAGGCGTGTGTTTTGTGAATTCTTTGGGGTTTTGTGAAACAGGAGAAGTTTGCCCATCACTACTTATTTTGTTAATGGCAAGGGAAAACATTCTTTATTTGAAGCCACCCCACTGATTATAAATTAGAACTGACAATAAAACTGACATTATTAGGCAAGTAAAATCCAGCTCTATTAGACAGAACTACAGAAGAATCAGAAAAGGCAAATTATTTGTTCCTGCTGATCATGTTCAATAAAAAGATGATAAATCAATGCCTTCTGGAGAGCCAGTGTATCCCAGGCCAGCTCAAAACCCATCCTACATTAATAAAATTAATTCAATTATATCTAATAATTTACCCGGCAGAAAATTGCCATGGGCTAGAAATACTGAGAAAGTATCAGTAATAATAATTAAGTTACCCAACCCCATGGTCTATATAATGTTGGAGAGTTGTTATAGATATTGTCTTAAATGTAGTTTAGTTCCTGGGATGAGGCTTACATGAAGCCAGGGCTGGTTTGGGAAACCAGAGAGGCTTTGCTGTCTTGATATAGGTGCTCTAGTAACAACAGAATAAGGTTTCTACTATTTGGAAACCCAATCCAAAAAAATACATTCAATAAGATGTTGTTACGGACAGTAGAGTGGTAGTACACCATAGGAGTAATGTCTGCAAGCAGGACTGATGTCCTAAGCATTCTAAAATATAACCCATGTTCTGATAAACAACTCTGGGAACATTTGGGAGCAAAATAAACTAGCTATATAGCACTGCAATAGATTTCTATATTTCACTTTGTATTTCCATGTATTATTGTACAATAATTGTGACTGTTAACTTATAATGACATTCTTGTTTGCTATCAAATCTGGTGAAAATTATTATGGCCATTTTGCCTGAGAATGATTAGTTTGATGGTTTGTAAGAACTGTGATAAAGCATTTAACTGCATAGAAATGGCAAATAATGGTATTTAAAACATTTTTTAACAAAATTCTGTTAAATTTCAGGTTTTTTTTTTCAAATTCTAAAACCACAGTATCACTGTCAAGAAAGGCAAAGGCAGACAAGAGTACCCAGTGATTGATGATTGCTGTGATTAAAACACTGCTAAACAGAGGAACTGTCATATTGTGTGATCTTTCAGGTCCTTTTACAGCCTGTACTTACGTCTTCACGACATTCCTATTTTGTGCTTTAAGCTACTTCCACAGACCTGAAAGTGTTAAGCACAATTTTCCTCGTCCATAGCAATGTCATTTCACAAAATCAATTGAAAAGGTCATTCACAAAGGGTTGTTGATTGCTATGTCTCTCTAAACCCTACAGTGATCAGTGCTGCACAATGGCTTACTAAATGAACAGCAATGTTTGCTCACATTTTTTAATATGTACTAAGTAAAGCACAGACAGGGCCTGATATGTGTCATATTATTTTATACAGAGGGAAGAATAGAAGAATTGAAATCATATATTATTCTTTACTTGTATGCATCTCTTTTGCTCCTGGTTCTTTTGCATCCATGGTCTAATTTTTTGATTGCTATCCACTCTCCATTTTGTTCCAATGGTCTCCTGCATTTTTTCTATCATAGGCCCAAAAGTGTCGAACGCTAGCGCTAATTTGCCAGCGTGACGTCAATTCGTGACTTTGCAAATTCACTAACACTGACTCTGGTGAATTTTCGCTAGCGATGTAGATAGACTTGCGCAACATCGCACCCTTACGCCAGGCGAAGTTGCGCACTGACGAAGGATCGTAATTACGCAAATTCACTAACTTATGTTAGACTTTACTTCGCCTGGTCAGACCAGGCGAAGTTCAATACAATAGATAGGAGTTTGGAAAAAAAAAATTGTAAAATTTTTCTACTTCCCAAAAAAACGATGGTGTGTTTTACCATTGTAGGGTGATAGTCTGAAAAAGATTGTTTTTTTTGGGGGGGTTACCCTCCTTCCCCCCTACATATGGCAACGCAACTATACAGTGGGCACATGTTTAGGGCAATAAGACAACTTAATTTTTTTATTAAAGGTTTCCTGGGCTTGTGTAGTGTAATGTAGTGGCTGTAACATATACTTCTATTATACTTTGAAATTCGCGCTGTAACTGCGCTTTGCCTGGTAAACGGTAAAGCTACTTCACTAACATTCGCCGCCCTGAGCGCTAATTCGCATCTTAGTGAATTTGCGTATCGCTGGCGAAAATTGCGGCGAACGCTAGCGAATTTTCAGATCTTGGTGAATTTGCCCCATAGTATCCATTCTCCTGCTCTTTTGCTTTCTTTCATTGTTTTTGATGACTGCTCTTGTTCTTGCCTGCTGCTCTCTTTCCTCCATCCCTCTTTACTTTTTTTTACAGTGTTCAATGCTTTCATGCCCTTTTACACTTATACACAGATATTAGATCATAATGTATTTGTTAAATTACTATTACTTCATTAACATTTGATGTTGCGTTAATGCTGTATGTTTAAGTATGTATGTCTTATACTAACCCCATAAAAATACCTGAAAATCTTCGATATAAGGGTTTTCATTGTTTACATGTATAGCAGTATAATATGGCTGTATATGGGTTGTATAAAAGATGGTCTGCCATTTCTAAGAATGATTTAATTTCAAAGTAACTAAGTAAATAATAAAACATTGCATTTCTTTTAATGACCAGGCCCCCATTGTTTATAAGTTATGACCATACATGGGCTGATATTAGGGCACTCCTGAATACATTCTCAGCATTTTGCCACTTGTACTTATATCTGGCTTGGTCATGTATAGTTTAGCCCAAATGAAAAGTAAATTGGATGGGAAGTTTGTCAGTTGCATGTCGTCCTCCCATGCCTTAGCTACCATTAAACACAAAACCCATTTGTAAAGAGTAAAATATTTCATGTACTAGTAGTGCTTTGTATGTAGTATTTGACTTTGCTTCTCCATCACAGGTATACTAGGTCAGTGGAACAGGAAAATACCGGCACTTCATTTTCTCTAAAAACTAGATTAATCAATGTAATTGCTTTGGCTTGCCTCTGTTGTTTGTGAAGATCCCTTATGTAAATGTTGTACCACAACAAGTCATTCATTAGCTGAGGCATATCAAGTGGCAGTAAAACTCTCAGCTTAAGAAGATAACACTTACTAAAATACTCACTGAACATAAACTATATGTGGCATTCATCCTATAATATATATTAAACCCTATCAGAGCAAAGACACCTCAGTGCCTTTAACATTAGCACATATTTTCATCTAAGCAAAAGATGACAAAGGATTAATGTTAAAGTAGAATGAAAGTTGTATCCCACTTAGGAGTGCCAAATGTTAGGCACCCCCAAGTGAATGTATTTACTTACATTAAACCCCAGGCCTCCTATCAGCAGAAAACTGCACCAGCCCAGGGTTATTTCAGCAAGCACCACAGAGTGATCCTCTACCGCCATCCTCTTTCTTCTTGTGGCTGCATAAGCACATTAGAGCAAAGAACTGAACTATAACAAAAAAGTTGTCTGTTTTGTTCTACTGCCAATGTGTCTGCCCCGGGAAATTTGAAGAAAGAAGAACCCTGAAGAGGATTGCTCTATGGTGCTCGCTGGAATAACCTCGGGTAGGAGCAAATTTAGATTTATTATAAACAGAGGATGGAAAAAAGTCTGAATCCAAAAATCCGGCATCTCAGATCTACCAAGGTTGTATAGAAGTCAAAGAGAGAGGTCTCTATCCAATTTGGAAGTTTCTGTGTTCTGAGCTGGAATTAGCCTGAAAATCCAACTATTTGGGCCTTTTCAAGCAAAAATCCGCAAAAAACGATTTTTTCATGTTTGTCCCCGATCCAATTAAATTGTGATTTTTAAATAATAAATAAGGAATTTTTATTTATTTAAATAGTCGGATTTTGATAAATAAGACCCTAATGGGGGAATGTATTAAAGAGCAAAACATTGCGCACCAATAAGATTAAAAATCCACATCCCACATATTCCTTAAACGGTTATTGCATTGCGAATAGTTATTGTGCATTGTAATTGTGCACTCTTAAGAAGTGCTTGAAGGTGTCGTAATCTTTTGGAGCAAACAGTGACTTTTTCAGTAAGAAGCTTTATTACGTTGACAGTGCATTAGCGCAAATTATAAAATTCGCAAACGGCCTTCCACTGGCGGAAGTGGTCGCTAAACAGTTTCCAGGTTCGCAAAAGGTATACTACATTCGTGCAAAATTTGTTTGCTCAAAGGCTTAACTTTTCGCATTGCGAATAATTTTTGCGTTAAAAACGTATTACATTCCCCTATAAATCTACTAAAAAAATATTTAAATATTGTTTTGCCTCTGGTAAGGATTAATTATATCTTAGCTGGGATCAAGTACAACATACGGTTTTATTAATAATAAAATAATTTTTGAAAATTGTAATTATTTAATGCAGCCAATGGGAATTGGTCTGGGCTTTCGGATAGCAGATCCTATGCCTGTACATGGACAGTAAGTTCTTTAACTGTTTTATACTTTTTAGAATTGATTGCTTTGTTTTTTCCTTTGTAAGGTTTTTTTTCCCGAGATTGGGTTTTTAAAAAAATTATAAGCTTGCCACTAAAATAGTTAAAATAGTAAGTGGTAACAATCCAAACTGGAAAATTCCAGAATAAAAAGTTCTACATTAATCTAAAAGATAATAAATGAAGATAGACTGAGAATAACTGTAATACAATTATCGACATCACAGGTAATGAATGTACAGGAAATGTATTAGTTATCCATAGGCTACAGATTTGTCATGAGGTAATAACATGATAGCAAGATAAACTACTAAGCCTCAGTAGGTTTCTCATAGCAGCCAGATAGAAAGATAGAAAGATAAAGCAATGTATCTACAATACTGTATATCTGTTTGGTATTGTAGTGTTTATACTAGTAATATAACAAACATTGAGAACATCAATGTAAATACTGATACACCTTATAGCAGTTGTAGGACCCAATTAAGCCATAGTCAAAATGATATTTGCTGTTTAAATTAAGAAATTGGCCATCTTGAACCCAGGATACTAAGTACACAGCATTCCTGTAAAACTATAGGTATTAATTATCTTTTCTCTAGTGACTTCCCATAGTAGAAAATCCTGTTATTTCACTAATCCATCTACCATGTGAATACTGTATGTATGTTGGTTCACTAAAATGCATATTTGAACTAGCCCAGAGAAAATGGGTCTATTGTTTTTCTCAAAGATTCAGAACCAGTAGCAGCCAAAGCACACAGCAAAAAAAATAAAAAATAACAAAATACCATATATAGGTATAAACAATTTTTAACCAAATGAAAGGTAACCAAGTATTTTCTCAAAACCAAAAACTCAACCTACAAAAAAAAAAAAATATTTGGCAAAGAAGTCTGCTCCTATGATGCATTATATACAAAATTATTGCATCTGTTTGACACCGCTCTCAAATATTGTGGTATTATTTATAATCTTGTGAAGAATAAATGAACCAGTAGCTTGCAATGATGAACATGGTTGTCTAAATCCAGTGTCACCGCAGAATTACAGTACTTAGTACAAAAAGCCCCCAAAATCTAGTACCCCATATGCTGAAATATTACATAAACATACATGCTGTAAAAATACATCTTCAACATAAATTCAGTAGTCAAGACATATGGTATACTGTACTTTACATGTACCCTTACTGTATGGTTTGTAAGCAATAGGACTTCAACATGTAGTGTTTTATCCACATTGAAGTCCTATTCCTTACAAACAAGGAAATCTATTCTCTAAACTTCACCTTTTAATATACAAACATTTTTAAGCAAAAATTGCCCCCAAACATACCATATCCAAGAATGACGTCTGCTTGGAAAGTCTTTAATGCTCAGCATGACTGCTATACTCCTCTCTCTTGGCTTGCTTATGGCTTTCCTTCCATGGGTAGCTGATATATTGCTTCTTTTCTCTTCAGGGTTCGTGATTATTTTTCAATTCCAAGCTCGTGACCTTTCAGATTTCAAAATCTACATTGAAGCGGTTGTGTTTCACACCCTATATGCGAACGTAAATTGAAATTCCTGCTCTCGAGAACATTTACTTAGCTGCAGCAGAAAAGTTTTCCAGACACAGCTGTAATCTGTTCAGCACAAATCCTTTCTCGTTGACTACTAAGAAGTTTAAAAAGAATTCTCTGTGTTTTCAAACAGAGCTTTTGTGTCTTTCTTTTTCAAGGTAGAATCCTTAAGAGTAAAGAACAGACATATTCTGCGATCATCTGCCAAAGTCTACATCACTAAGGTTAATTAAGCTGAATTCCATGTCTCTGTTTCACTTCATGTTTCTAGCTGTAGTGGCTCCTGTTTGACTTGTTCTACATTGTTTAACCTATTGAATGAAAGCTCGGGAACACCTTACACATAAGATCAGATTTCCCCAATGACAAATGTATGTTGCACAACAAAAATAAACTCCATGGTTATATGGTACTACAATACAGCTCTATTCTAGAGAGATTTTGTTTAACTCCTTAACAGCTGGTGATGCATGTACAGTACAGTGTACAGTATGTAAACTTGCTGGTTCAGTAAAATTAACCCTCCCAAGTTCAGTCTGATACCACATTTGCAGCCAAATGAATTTCCCTGCAGCCAGTTGTGAGTAAACCACATTCATTAAGGCTAATGCCACATGGGAGCTGATCTCGGCCTGCAAAAAAAAAAAAAACAGTCCCTATGCCAGCAGCTTCTTTCTTCTTCACCAGCACCCAGAACAATTGCGTCCACCTAGGTGCAGGCACAAACTCCATTGTGGAGAAGAAACAGTAGAGTTTGCCTGCACCCCAAGGTGGATGTGGACGTTCCGGGACGTTCCTGAGTGGCATTAACCTAAATGTATGTCTGTAAAAATGAGTTCCTTGCACCTCCATATAGTTGTGCTATAGAATTGGAAGCATGTGTCACAATCATGTCGAGCAATGGAAATGATACCAACTGGGAATGGAAAACTTTCCATACATGCTATTTACAGTAAAGTTTGAGTGCAATTGCCATGTGATGCATTATATTTGTGGCAGGAGCAACTCCCTGTGGCAAGTGCAAGAACACTGTAAGTCTGGGAATTTGGAAAAAAAAAATCATGCCAAATGTGTTTGAAATTTCACTTTGCTCACTGCACTGATATTAATTGAGCCGTAGTATGAAGTGTCAGATATACTCCATGTACCCTGGGTTACTAACATGCTGATATTCATTATGCAGCTGATTTCCATTCACTCCTGTTCAGGGTTGGACTGGAGTCCAGGGTCCCGAGGGCTACCACCTCACAGGTACCTGATGCCACAACCTGCCTCCCCCTCCTTTCTCCCTCCACATGTTGCTGTATTAATTTTTGGGTGTCATACAATAAAGGCATGCTCTGGTCAGCTTACAAAATCAAAACATTATTCGGTGTGCTGTCATTCATGTGCTGATGGATTATGAATTGAAATGAACCAGTGTTTGAGTGCTGCAGAAATCTGTTGCAGCTGATTAATGTGTCTCATAACAAAAGAAGTAAATATTTAAGAACTCAGCAATGTGGATGGATATCACATTGTGAGTGTTGATTGCAGTAATTACGCAATTACTGTCTAGAGTAGAACAGAGATTGCATTCAATCCGGGCTATTTAAAAAAGTGGACGTAACATTTTTCCACAGTGTGCAATAAGTGTTTGATATTTTATGTATTCATAGGCATGTTCAGATAGTGGCTCTCTATTAGTTGATCTACAATCCCCTATTGACAGACAAACAGACAAGTAGACAAAATAATACTCTTTCTTTGTGTGTTCTTTGAGCATCTTCACAATTAACCTCTCATAAAATTTAACTTTCTATAAGAATCTATTTATATTTAGTGCTTTTTTGGGGGAGTGGAGAACAATCTCCCTAATCTGATAGTCGCTGACCACATCTCCAGTGAACTCATGATTTCAGTGTGATATCCACACTTGAAATAATAGCACATAAATAATAAAGATACAAGAGAAGTTGCAGGGAGATACCTATCATCCAGAGTACACCATACATAAGACTGCCCTCCTTGAGTCCATTAAGGAGAGTGACTTGCCTTTGGGGACCACCCTGAGCCCCCATTTTTCCCTTCAAGTTGGGATGAGCAATACATGAACAACATAACTATTAATACAGCAGAGCCCATGGTTCAGGGGGCAGAGGGGCCAGGACCACTATCTCTGCAATGTATGAGTTTATACAACAAACATAAAAAAATGACATAGAAGATGTTTCTACAGACCATTGCAATTTATTTAAATTTTTATGAACAATGACCCTTAACCCAACATATTCACTTCTTACTATTCTTCAAAACCTAAAGGAAACCTAACAGAATTTCA
This sequence comes from Xenopus borealis, assembly GCA_024363595.1. NCBI lineage: Eukaryota > Metazoa > Chordata > Amphibia > Anura > Pipidae > Xenopus > Xenopus borealis. Next base: position 64,807,196 of record CM044438.1, read on the forward strand.
TTGCAAAAAAAAAAAAAATCCTCCTACCACATAGAACAGGATATAGGTGGAGTCATAGGGTATAGAGACATGCTTATGACCCTGTTTTTCTATTTTACAGATTTTACAGGTTTTTGTAGAACCTGTTTTGTTCGTTTGCTATAAAACTGCCTTTTCAGCCTCAGAGCTCATTCAATCTGCATTCTTTGTAACACACGCTTCTCCTACATGCATGGGACTTACTGTTAAGGTATAATTGACTGGATTTGATTGAATTGGGAATAATACTTTCCCTAGCTGGAGCATGCAAAACTTGATTGCAGTTTGAATGTATCAGCACTGATTTTGTATTTAAAGATATTTTAACTGTGTATCCATTTTCCAACTCGCTCTTTAACATATCCACACAGATTCTAGACAAATAAAAAATGTGCAATTGATTAATTCATCAGCTTACTAAAGCATTAATATACCATCACACAATGTAAACCAGTAGGTTAAAAAAAGGGCCATAATTCCTTAATTTGTTTTCCAGATGGACATATTATGGACATATAAATTAGTTAGTTAGTTCCAATTTCTCTTTAGCAACAAGGAAGCTGTTACTGGCCCAGTTTGCAGCTGAACCTTTTCCAAGCCGCAAATATCTAAAAAAAAAGCAGACTGCAATCTTCCTTATAACTTTCCATAGTTAACTTATTACATTTTATCAGCTAATAAGAATAAAGTAGATGTGGCCTATTAGAATAGCAATAATATCACTATGGACATGACCAGACAAATGGGGACATAATGGGAACTCTCCAGAGTATGACCCATGTCTTTTCATAACAAAGGCTGCAGGTTTTGAAGGACAACTAAAGCCTAAAAATGAATATGGTTAAAAATGCCATATTTTACATACTGTACAAGCCTAAAGTTTCAGCATCTCAATAGCAGCCATGATCAAGGACTTCAAACTTGTCACAGGGGGTCACCATCTTGGAAATTGTCTGCAACACTCACATGCTCAGTGGGCTCTGAGCAGTCATTGATGTTTCTCCCTAAACTCTGTAAGTGACAGCAGCACAGAAAATGTGCAGTGAATCAGAAAAAAACAAGACGGGGAGCAACTGGGGGATCTTTGGAGACACCGATCTTTACTGCTAAAGGGCTGTGGTTCCCTTGGGCTGGTAGAGAATCCCAAAACATATATACAACATTTCTAGCCTACTTCTTTAGTTAAGCTTTATTTCTTTAATTCTCAATAAATGAGGCCTCTCCAGCACAGTGAACTGACTGGGAGCGTCTTCCTGCAGTCCTCTTGGACTGCCTTATAGGGGTGGTTCACCTTCAAGTTAACTTTTAGTATATTGAAGAAGGCCCAATTCTAAGAAACTTTTCAATTGGTCTTCATTATTTATTTTTCATAGTTTTTTTTTAATGATTTGCAATTTTCTTCTGTTTCTTTGTAGCTTTCTAATGGAGGTCACTGACACCATCTAAAAACAAATGCTCTGTAAGGCTACAAATGTATTGTTATTGCTACTTTTTTATTACTTATCATTTTATACAAAATTAAAACCAATTGCAAATTGTCTCAGAATATCACTGTCTACATTATACTAAAAGTTAACTCAGAGGTGAACAACCCCTTTAAAAACAGTAGAAGTGATTGGTATGGCCTGGATGTTACTAACTCTCCTTTTAAGCTTATGTTAGAAATGTTGTTTTCCAGGTGGTGTGTGTTTCCAGATAAAGACAGGGAACAGTAACACTGTGAACAGAAATCTATAGTTTGTTCTTAATCATTGCAACATGCACTTAGATCACTTAGGAGAGTGTCACGGTCGGCACCCTAAATCCAGAACCAATCCTAAGCACCCAGTTCTCGACTCTTGCTTCTGCCTCTAACAGCCACCTTTCACCTAGGGAGGAGCCCTCGGCTAATTGGATGCCGCCAGGTCTTAATAAAAGAGGTGCAAAGCAAAAGGTTCTGGACAAGCAAAGGGGCACAAACGTAAGGCAAAGTCTTTTGGGCAGAAGGTCACAGTACAAAGCAAAGACAGATAGCCTAGTCAAATCAGGCCGGGTCGGTGCAGGCAGAGTACAAGCGGAGTCAGACCGACAAGGTTCAAACCAGGAGATCAATCAGAAGGGATATGGATACAGAAGAGTTGGTTACCAGGCAGGGTCAGGATAACAGAAGTCAGGATCGTCAAAACACAGGCAGCAGTCACAACAGGAATCTGATATCAAAATACAGCAGCTTAACAGCACAGAAGCACCAGGAAAAAGATCCTATAAGGGGCAATGAAAAAATACAAATGTCTCTTTAAGTACTTAAATTTTGCACAATTGCTTGCTGACATCACCATGCCAGCACGCATGCGCCTATAAATACAGAAGATGAGCACCACATGCGCCCTAAGATACCAGCACACAGGAGGAAGAAGGGCGTGGCAGGTATCCCCTAATACAGAGAGATTAGGTAAGAATATCTATTTGTACCCTAAAACTGACCTTGCACATAAACATCCGCTCCTCTGGCAAGGTGATAATAAAATAGATAATTGTCCGATTGCAATCTATTGCCTGTTTTAGATTACTCCTTTTATATTACATTGTATTTTTATACTGTAGGAAGAACTTACTGCACCAGAAACCTAATCAAACAAATGCTTTCAAAGTTGGCCACAGGGGGCTGTCAACTTGTAACTTTGTTATACATCTTTGCAGTACCAAGACTACGCACATGCTCAGCGTGATCTGGGCTTCAGTTGGGAGGTTAAGCTTAGGGATTGTCATAAATGATCAAAACAGCACAAGTCAAATAATTTCTGCCATAGAAGCCGATACAGCAAGACTGATTAATAATCAGAATCTAGACTGCACTGGGTCTGCGGATCCAAATCTCTACACTTTTGCCGGCTACGCTACAGGGAAACAAACAAAGCTGCTCATGGTTAGTAAGGTGGGTAATTCTCCCCCCTGCTGTTTGAAAGTGTGATTGTTTCCCTGCAGAGCAATTAGGGAAGTCAGAGCAAGTAAAATGAAGTGGAAATGTCACTGCATACAGTAAAGTTTATTATAAAAACGGTACACATTTTAATTAAGTTATATTGGAGATAGATTTCTATTTCATTAAAGAAAGTAAAAATGGGATTTTATTTTTTTTGCCTTTACATCCCCTTTAATACCTTTAGAACTCAAGACTAAACTATATACAGTACAAAAAATCTTATATGAGGCTATACCATAAAATAATCCATGATGTTATTTTATTGTTATTTTAACACGTATTCCTAGTCCTAATTATAGTCAGGTAATTCAAGGTAACATAAAGTCCTTGTTGGCTAATGGAATCTACATCATTTGTATTTGAGCATCATAGGGCTGCAGGCTGCCCATGGGTATTGATATACAATAATGAACTTTATTTATAGATGCATTAAAAGTTTCCCTTTTACCATGCCTTTGGTACTTGTTTGCCAAGTGATAGTTTCACACTTAATTTTCTGGTTAATACAATGCACCAAACAAAGCAATTATTACAGAGAATTCCAGGCCAAACATTATTTAGAATGACACCACATCAAGGTTCTATTAACAAGACATGAGTTATGTGCAGAATAAGAGAGGGAGCCAAAAAAACACAATGTAGATCCAGAATGAAGCCATAATTATATTTTCCACAGTTACATGCCTCTAGGCTAGGAACACAACAATATGTTACCGTTTGCTAAATATATAGGCAACATAATAGCCTCTAACTTTTAGAATTTTGTTGAGGAAATTTAGGAACATTGAAAGACTGTCACCCCTGGTATTTAACTCCTCAGGCAACAAACAATGTTAGGTACAACAGGGCTCTTTTTAGAACAGAGTGCATAAAAGAACTGTTTCGCACCTTGCCCCCCACTTATAAAGGAGAACTAAAGTTTAACAAAGAAGTAGTGGAGAAATATATATTATTTTTTGCAATTCTCAGCCCAGTAAAGATCTGTGCATCTGAATATTATCCACAGTAGTTCTCCATCTTCTTTTATCCTCATATTCTAAACACATGCTCTGTGCTATCGTCGGTTAGTTTAGGGGATGACTCACAATAAATAAAATGTAAATATGTATATAGAATATAAATGTCACAATACAAGGCTGATGTGTGAAGTCCGGAATCATTGCTACTGTTAAGATGCTGAAACTCTAGGCTGTTGCATTATGTTCAGTATATAAAATTTGTCATTACTAGCCATATTTATTTTTGGGGTTCAGTTCACCTTTAAGTGCATGGTAAATGATAACAAAGCTTGTGGTTAGCCTAGCATAGCTGCTTCAGCACAGCTCTAACTGCAGAAACAAACTCGGTCTAACTACCATCCAAGAGTTTGGCTAATTTACTAATAAACTTGAAAAAATTTGAGTTTTTGCGAAAATCTCAAATTTTTCATGTTTATAGGCTTAAACAGCACACATTTTTCGAGTTTATAGGTGTAAAACCCTTGAATACCTAAAATTTATTGAGTTTTTGAGTGAAAACCAGCATCAAAACATCCAAAAATCATGAAGACAAAAAATATCTTCAAATGGTTAAAAGGACCTCTGGCATTGACTTTACATTGACAGGTTGGATTCAGGTTTTTTTATGTTGGTTTGGGGCTTTTGGCTACTGTCTAAGCAGTTCCAAACCCCCCCCCCCTCAGAATAATACATGCATGTTTAGTTTTTGTTAAATTAAACCATACAGACACTTACTTTCTGTCTCTGTCTAGGTCTCATTTAGAAAAGGCAGGGCTAAGTGCAAAATTAAGTAGCAAAACCCACACTTAAAAACAGGACTGCATTGTGCCCAAAAAGGGCAAAGGCCCATGTTTTCAGCAACACTGGAGGTACACTTGCCTTATGAAATCTTGGTATTCTAGGACACTCTAAGGGGGGAATTCACAAAAGTGTCGGTAAAATAAGTAACCCAGAAGTGGCGGTCGACAAATTTGTAAAATGTCGTACAAACGGCAAATTTACAAAGGCAGATGTTACCATCTCTGAATGTCTCGTAAGTCCGACAATTTTCCGACAAATGTCCTATATCTTTTCATTGTACAGACGACATTTAACATGACATTTTAAAGACATTTTCATTTTGGAGAGCCTAATGTGTCGGAAAAATTGTCGGCAAAAAAAAATTAGTTTACGAGTAATTCATAAAAATGTCGAGGAAAGTGGCGCCGAAAAAACCAAGCCCACTTTTCACTACACTATTTCAGAAGTGTCGTATATGTCGGAAAATTGGCGGGGAAATGTTCTGTGAATTTGTCGACATTTTAAAGACATTTTTTCCTTCTCGACACTTTTGTGAATTCCACCCTTTGTGTTGCACAGATGCTATTGGGGTTAACCCCCTTCCATATATATATAGGCAACATAATAGCCTCTAACTTTTAGAATTTTGTTGAGGAAATTTAGGAACATTGAAAGACTGTCACCCCTGGTATTTAACTCCTCAGGCAACAAACAATGTTAGGTACAACAGGGCTCTTTTTAGAACAGAGTGCATAAAAGAACTGTTTCGCACCTTGCCCCCCACTTATAAAGGAGAACTAAAGTTTAACAAAGAAGTAGTGGAGAAATATATATTATTTTTTGCAATTCTCAGCCCAGTAAAGATCTGTGCATCTGAATATTATCCACAGTAGTTCTCCATCTTCTTTTATCCTCATATTCTAAACACATGCTCTGTGCTATCGTCGGTTAGCTTAGGGGATGACTCACAATAAATAAAATGTAAATATGTATATAGAATATAAATGTCACAATACAAGGCTGATGTGTGAAGTCCGGAATCATTGCTACTGTTAAGATGCTGAAACTCTAGGCTGTTGCATTATGTTCAGTATGTTACCATCTCTGAATGTCTCGTAAGTCCGACAATTTTCCGACAAATGTCCTATATCTTTTCATTGTACAGACGACATTTAACATGACATTTTAAAGACATTTTCATTTTGGAGAGCCTAATGTGTCGGAAAAATTGTCGGCAAAAAAAAATTAGTTTACGAGTAATTCATAAAAATGTCGAGGAAAGTGGCGCCGAAAAAACCAAGCCCACTTTTCACTACACTATTAGTGTACGAGTAATTTTCATTTTGGAGAGCCTAATGTGTCGGAAAAATTGTCGGCAAAAAAAAATTAGTTAACCCCCTTCCATATATTGCAGCAAAAGATATGGAAGGGGGTTACCCCCAAGGACTTCTATGCAGCAGCAAAAAAATTTATAATTTTTCAGCCACAATGGGGATGGCATAAAAAAAGCAAAATAATAATAAGAGATTCTGTAAGTATGTAAACTATACGGTTAGGGTCAAGTAATACCTTTCATCACTTACGAAAAAAAAAGAATAAGCAAAATTATACAGTATGCCAGATGAGCCCCTGCAAAATGCTATGTAAGGAAATTGAGGGGTTCACAAAAAAAACAAGGACAGCAGGAACGATTACAGGCAATACATAAGAAAAGTATTTTTTAAATGAGCTGTAGAAAAACAAGAAGTACATGCACAAGGTTTAAGAGATATTGTAATAATGGGGACAATTTTGTAATACATGTTAAGTTTGGTGTGTTTCTAGTATTCCAGAAACACAATGATAATATATTGATTGGCTAGGTTTAAACACTTAACAAGCAAAATAATTACTGAAAGCCTAGGAAGCATGATGAAAAGAACATTCCATTGTGCTACTTGTAATTTAGGAAAATACTGTAATTTCAACCCGTTTTGTAAAAAATATAAATGCATACAGAAGACCACGGGAGACCTCAATAAAGGCTTCAAAAGTAATATTTTAAAATAAATTGTGCAAGTTAATTGTGGGAGAAAATCACACCTTTTGGTGAAAATCCATCAATATTCTAGGTCACACTATATTCTAAGTCCGCACTGACATGTACTTCTAACATAATACTGTGGGTTTTTTGGTACTGAAATATTTTCTTATTTTCACAATAATAAAGTTTGATTATTTAAGTTTTAAGAAATATATTGCTAATAAATATATAGGGGAATATATAGTGGTCAATTACAGATCCCCAGGGTGCAATAACTGTAGTAGAGTGGTAAGGGGCACAAGAAGATGCCCCTTTGTGCTCACTTAACAAACACATCAAGGAACACTGCATTCTGCCCCAAGTGCCACATAAAATTCAGTGAGTAGCACTGAGGTGCCCACGCTAGTTCTGTCCTTACCATCTGATATAGTTGTTTTATTATACAGAATGACCACATAGAACAGTAGCAGTAATATACAGGATGACAATATAGATTTTTTTTTTTAGATAAAAATGGCAATGCTAGCACAGGCATCACAAACTAGGAGTAAATGCACATCCTTTTAGTTGTTGACATATTTCCTGACTGACTTAATGCAAAAAACACCAAGGTCTCTTCCCATTGCTATCATGGGCACAATTTTAGACCACTATTAGACTCCACTGCAGTCTGCAACAAATGCAGCAGTCAGACATATAGAGGCATGTTTACTATGTTGTATAAAACTACATTTGCAGAAAGAATGGTGTAAAAAGCTGTGTAAAATGGCGTTTGTAATATTGGCATGGCGTTTGTAATATTACACCACGTGAACCCAGGATTTACCACCGTTATTTTACATTGCTTCTGGGAGAAGGGCCATATTTTTTAAGCTGTGTGCAATATTTTACAGCATACACAGCATAATAAACATGCCCCCTAAGAAAAAAACGCATGAACATTTTATGCTGATTTTTACGTCTTGTGTTGTGATAATCCTGTTTTTTTTACACAGCATAACAAACATGCCCCTAAGAAAAAACACTCTTTTACCTGTGGTGAGGAAGGGGGACGCAAGTCGGGACAGGAAGTTGGTAGGGTGGAGGAGGGGCTTGGGTGGGCTGGGTAATGGGAGGGAGGATGGGGGATCAGCATGAGCCCCTGCAAAAAATCTTTAGAGGGGCCTGGATCCCATCCTTCCTCCCATTTACCATCCAACTGTAGCCCATGCACTCTAGTTACATCACTGTATGTATATATAGATTATGTGGGGGTATGGAGGTGTCCGTGTGAGTGTGTATGTATGTATGGACATGGGTTTGATTTTTTAGGGGTTGAACTTGATGGACTTTGGTCTTCTTCAAACCCAACTTAATTATGTAACTATGTAGCTATGAACCAAGCATGGGTTGAAACAAATGCTGTCAATATACACTGTATCTTTATTTACTGAAATGTTTTCTTTTTTATGACAGATGCTTTAAAGGGGTTGTTCACCTTGGAGATAACTTTTAGTATGATGTAGAGAGGTATTTTCTGAGACAATTTGCAATTGGTTTTCACTTTTTATTATTTGTAGTTTATGAGTTAATTAGCTTTATATTCAGCAGCTCTTCAATTTGCATTTTAATCAATCTGGTAACTAGGAACCAAATTACCCTAGCAACCATGCATTGATTTGAATAAGAGACTGGAATATGAATAGGAATGAGTCTGAATAGAAGGATCAGCTTTAAAAAGTAGCAATAACAATACATTTGTAGTCTTACAGAGCATTTGTTTTTTAGAAGGGGACGGCAACGCCCATTTGAATGCTGCAAACAACCAGACAAATAACTTTAAGACTATAAATAATAAATAATGAAAACCAATTAAAATGTTGCTTAGAATTGGCCATTCTATAACATATTAAAAATTACCTTAAAGGTGAACCACCCCTTTAATTTTTACCCAGGTAGTTCTTTTTATATGATGGAACCTTTCATATTTTAACAAGTTCTCAATGACTTTGCAACTGCAGCCATCCAGCTTTTGTAAAAGATAGCTTCCAGAATCTTTAGCATTGTTGCAAATGTTTCTGGAAAATAAATACGGTTTTTCATACAGTAGGGTTGCTACCCAATAGTCAATAAGAATGCTGTAATCTGTAGTGTACCTCAATACTACTAAGATCGTTTTAAATAATACATTTTTATTATATATATGTTTGCGTTTCCAACCTGTAGTATTTTAACAGGTTTCTTTGTTTGGTGTCAGCTGCATCATGGTAAAAGTTTCCTTGGCTTTGCTTTGTCCCCAGATGACATGAGTGATGTCACAGAAGCTGCGGTACACCAACACAAGGAGCAGGAAGTTCATTTGCATTTGAGAGTATCTGATGCAGATTTTCTTCACTTCCACAAGCACTGAATATAGAATCTAGTATTTCAGCCTGTCATTACTGGAAAGAATAGTTTGTTTTTATTCCAGGCACCAGGTAAAATGTTCACTAACAGAGTGGGATTCTTCTACCTTAGCAAAAAATGACTCAATTTAATTCACTGCAGGGTGACTTTTTATTTTTCAATATTTCTCAATACACAATAGTTAAACTTTCTGTCAATGCATATGACACCACAGGACTGACAGGCATTAGTTTAGATAACAAATATTTCCATGGTACTGTATTAAACGTGTGGATCTCAGCAGATCACAGTACAGTAATATACTGTAGCTTCTAGTATAAAAAGTAAAGAAATTGGTTTGACTTGATCAGCCAGGCTGTTTCAGGACAGAATTGTAAATGTGAACAATACTTCAAATAACTTCCCAATTACAGATGTCAAACTTGTAGACCTATAATTGGCTGGCTGAGATCTCAAATCTTGTTAAATTATAGGAATTACATATGCTTTTCTCCATTTACTAGTACCATACAGAGAGAGATACAGAGAAAAAAAACTGAACTAAGCCAGCTCTGGAGCCTTATTAACTTTGCTTAAATTTTTAAAGTACCATATCACCAAAAAATTCTTCTCGATATGGATGAATTACATAGACACACTTCCTACAAACACTAAATACCTCATTCAGACAAACAACCTGGTATGACACTGAGTTATTACTCAACAACACTATATTACAAGAAGTGGATCAATATATTCAAAATCTAAGTCGTCCACAGGAACAGAATTCAAGATCAACCTCTAGGAGTCATCAAACAAACTGGAAGTTACATACAAACCGCTAAATACCCATAATCTATGGAAAAAGAGAAAAAATGGTTTACAAAGTAATAACTCTATGCGACAATAAATCTGAAAGTATACTAAATTATTCTGGTAACTATAAAGAAAGCAAATGAGTATGGAATATTATTATTATTATTATTATTATTATTATTATTATTATGTTTTATATACCTTACCTCCATATTCTCCTTTTGTTTATACATGTTAACTTGTATATTATGAAAAACATATTTTAAAAAAAAGCACCATATCTTATTTCAGCCACTGACTATTTGTTTGGGCTAAACTTTCTCTACAGTATAGGTCCTGTAACACCAATTGTTAAATATGCAAATAAAGCAATTAAGCTGTTTTTTACACGGCACTCCCATGTTGGTTGATGTATCCATCTATATCAGGGGTGTCCAAACTGCGGCCCGAGGATGGATATGAATGTGGCCCAGCTTGAAATGCTTGGTTCCCGAGGAAGCATCATGTTGCAAAGTATATAGGAAGAGGAAGACTTTTACCATTGCCCAGTTGGTAATAATAATAAGGTTATTTACAGGGGACATTTTGCATAACATTTTGGCTGATTTTTTCTTTAGTTTTAGATAAAATGCCAGATTAAAACTGTATTTTTTAAGAAAAGTACCTTTGGTGTGGCGGAGACGGGTTCCTTCTTATTGCGTGCACCGCGCGCCCTTCCTGGATTTAAAGGTGCAGGCGCGTTGGCTTTTGACTATTTTGATATCTGTATCCTGACCCGTGCCTGTTAAATGACTATCAATTCTGCCTCATCCTCATCTGATTGATTACCCGGTTTTGCCTGTCTGATGATCCTAGCTATCCGCCTGCCTCGACCCAGCCTGTCTGACTACGCTTTTGCCTTCTCCTATTGTACCATGACCTTCGGCCTAACTGACTTTAACAACTGTCGTGCCCCTTTGCTTGCCAGAACTCCTTGCCTTGCTCCTCTCGATAAGTCCAGGTGGCATCCGAGTAAGCTGAGGGCTCCTCCCGAAGCCAAAGGCGGTCACACTACTGGTGATGCCGATCCGAGACCAGGGAGCTTGTCATCTGTTCTGGTTTAGGGTGCCGACCGTGACATTTTGTCTCAACCTAGATTCCAGGGCTTCAGATATATTAATTTGCCTTCAGTATTGTTTTTCCTCATTAATTAAGAATGAGGGCAACACACAAGGTGATAAGGGCAAATATATTGCATGCTCCATAGCCCCACACAGCTGATTAACAGCAGCATGCCAATTAAATAATAATGGTTCAAAAAATGTCAGGCTGAATGGTCGGCCCCCATACATTTTCACCTCACATTATCCGGCCCTTGTTGCAAAAAGTTTGGACACCCCTGATCTATATATAACAGATCAAATGCCTGGGTGCAAGAGAATAAGCCCACAATAAAGAGCAATAAAAAGATTTATTGTGCAAAAATCAGTGGTGTCAAATTTTGGTCACAAACCAGTGACCTTCCTCAATGATTGTCACATGGAACTATTATGCAAAATGTGTAATATAGCACTTTCAAAGGGTTAATGTAATAAACAGCACATGGTTGGCTACTGTTCTAGTAACCCATAACAAATGATCAGTTGTTTAAAAGCAAACATCTTATTGGTGACTATGGACAACTAAACCTGAGCAAATGTTGCACATTATAATTAACCCAAAAGTGCCTTGAGGAGTATCTGACTTATTCAATGAAAACTGAGCTACAGTAATCTATCTTTGATATCTTTTTTGTCAGGCTGACATATAATCAATTCATGAAGTCTTTCCTAAAGCTGGCAAGCCCCACAAAACATGATAGAGCTTGCCCAACAAAGAAACACAGGGCACAGAGCCTGGAGGAAATTGGCATCCTAACATTAACTTATGATTATGATATTATGATATTATGATTTCTCTTATGATTCCAGCAAAGTCCTTTATTTTATTTTTTTAGTTCTTTTTTTTCACAGTTTTAGTTAGTGTGGCTTTAATGAGAAACCTTTTGGTAATATAATGTGGAAGTGGCAATGTTGTAAACTTTCAGCTAATAAGCTTCATGGAACCTATTGCCTCCTGTGTCACCACATGGCACTCTCTGTGTATAATTTAGTTATTTCAGTGTTTGGTCCATGTCAAAAAATTGTTCAAGATGACTAACTGCAGCAACAAGAATTGTGCAACAACTTGCTTAAAGAGATACTGACACCTGAAATTAAACTCTTTTTTTTAGATCTAATATAATATTGGCTTTGAAAGCTACTTTGCCATAAAGTATTTGCATGATGCTTTTACATTACCATGTTGCCCCATGTTCCTATATGACGGAGCTGCCATATTTGTGCAGGAGGAGTCCGTTAGCATTAGAAATTGTAACTAACAGGATGAGATGGGACAAAGTCAGGGTGTCAGAAAGTCAGGCTTAGGAACTGTAACTAACAATTATTTACAAAAACAAACCATTTAATTCATATCTTAAAATTCATTTTTAGTGTCAGTATCACACAAATGGAGCAGAATGAAGTGACCTACTGGCTCCCTTGTGGAAGTCTGTTCTTCTTACAATGTGATCCAGTTTGTAGTCCCTTAACTAGTGATGGGCATATCTGTCCCGATGGATTCCTGATGGAGTCAATGGTCATCAAAATAATTTTGACGAGCGACAATATTGATGCAAGTGACAATTTTTATACAAGCGACTATTTTATCCAAATGCATTAAAATCAATTAATTTTGATGCACAACAATTTCTATGCGCGCACCAATTTTTACACAGAACAATTTTTTTTTGTCTTGGTGAGTTTTACACCGGCAGTTTTCTCCACAGTTTCGCGAAAACATTTTTCAGGTGGAGAAATGCAAAAATTCACAGCGAATCCATGCCAGGCAAATTTATTCCCCATCACTATCCTTAACTAAAATCTCCACAATGGAGATTTTTTTTTAAATAATTTAGTTATACTTCCCCAATCGCTAAAACCTGCACCTTAGCAAGTTTTAGTTGTGGTGGCCATAAAGAATAAAAAAGGGCTAATTTGTTTTTTGACACAGTTTACACAAATCATGGCAAAATATGATAAATCAAACCTAAAGTTTCTGCAGCTTGTGTACATTGTAATTACATTATTTACAGATGTGTAGATTCATTTTCAAACAAAAAAGGCATAGGTGTAACAGTCAGTAAAGATCATCATTATCCTTCTGCATATACAGGGAGTCCTAGAGTTACATATACTCGACTTACATATAACTTACATACAGAGGCTGTTACAGTAAAGTATTGTGGCTTACTTGGCCTTTATTAGCATTTTAAAGCTTTAAAATAAGTGAATGTGAAATTGATGAGAGGGCTATTTTAAGCACTTGTGCAATTGATATTCATGATTTATTTTCTTTTTTTCTGAAGATATTAAAGGGGATCTATGGTCAAACATTTAAAGCCCCCTTTGGCTTTGGGGAGTGAATATAAGCTTTTTTAAAATAGCAAATAATAATTCTTTATTAGCAGTTTTTTAGGTAATAGCAGCGCAATCATATCCCCCACATACCTGCTCCAGCTTCAGCATCGGGCAAAACCTTCAGGCCCTGTGGCCGTCTCTTCTTGGCCTACCAGCTTTTGCTAGTCCCTGAAAACAGGCCCGGATGTGGCAGGATTTTAGAGGGCGGCATGCTGCCCAGCCCCACCCACATTGGTCCAGAAACACTGGGTATACGCAGATGATACTATAGATTTTCACATTTCCCATGTGCCAATCCCCATTGCTCTGGTCTTGATGATGAAAATTTGCGAATATAGGGCAGAGTATGGGGGCGATGAATGGCAGTGGGCCTAGGGGCGCCTGCTATGTAAATCCGGCCCTGAATGAAAAAGTAGGCAGTGACGGTGAGGCACATCGAGCAAGAGTCTGCAAATCATCACAGCCTACTGGTATTTCTTTGGTAGGTGGGCAGGATTAGCAGAGGCAAGCGGGCCAAGAAAAAAACTGCTAATAAAAAATTATTATTTGCTATTGTAAAAAAAGCTTATATTCCCTCCCCAAAGCCAAAGGGGATTTAAATTTTTGACAATAGAGCCCCTTTATGGGATACATGTACTGTTAATATGAATGAATTTTGTTACAACATTGCCACAAAGTGACCACAAAGTGGTCAAGTAAGTTGTCAGGAGAAAGAAAGAGGCTGCTCTGTTGTTCTTCTGCTTAGGAAAGATTTGAGAAAGGTTTATTATTTTTTCCTAAGCAGAAGAACATCAGAGCAGCCTCTACACACGGAAGGGGGGGGGGGGGGTTATACCAAGTTTCCTTCTCCTTTAAAGGAGAATTCAACCCTGTAATAAAAAACCCATACCCCCCACTCCAAATAGACCCCCCTCCTCCCCCAGCCTAACTGTCCCCCCCCGGGAAATGCCCCATACTTACCATTCGGCGCAGATTCAGGCAGCGGAGATTCAGGCAGCGGAGCTCCATGCAGCCACTTTGCGGGTCTTTGGCAAGCTGATTGGGAGATCAGCATGCCGTCTCATGCGTAGTTGGAGCAATTTGCCGGTTTGCGACAACTGCGCATGGAATAGGGCAATTTTTACCCTAGCAACCATTTGGCTGAAATTGTAAATTAGAGAGCTGCTGAATAAATGCAAAAAAAACCCCTCAAATATAAAAAAATGAAGGCCAATTGAAAATTGTCTTCTAATGTCGCAAACTCCAATTCCGGTGCTCAGCCAGCACTGCCACCGGCCAGGTTGCCTAGGATGTGTATTTAAAGGTCAACAGCCCCTTTAAGAGGGGTCATACACACAGTTTGAGAACAATTCACTAAATACCAGATTTAGTCATTTGTGTTTTGCTACAATTCTTCTATATCCCAGCAAAAATCACATGATGTAACATGCCAGGAGTAGCTCCAACCTGCAGTTGTATGGTAACACTGTCCAGCCCACCTTCTTTGTCACTTGTGGTGGCAGGCTGTGGTGCTGGAGCCATACACACACACACACACACACAGAACAAGAGCCATGCACATCCTGTAAATGATATTCTTATATACAGTGCTTAGTGATGTCATCAGTGCTTACTGATGCAATACCTATAAATATATATATATAGTGAATAAAGTGCCCCCTGATGTAAAATCTATGAAATCTATGAGCATTATAAGTCAACTGTTAAAGTAAAGCATAATACAGTTACAAAACAAACTATAAAATATTACAAGTGAAAAGAAGATAAACAGATATGGAAAATGTGTTGCACATTCACCCAACTGGGGCTGGTTTATGGAATTTTCTTAAAGCAAAGTATTTTGTGCAACGCAAGTAGAACACATTTGTTTCCTTGGAAACAAACCCCTTTCACCTTCATTGCACAGATTCTTAAACACAAGGAAATCTGTAGCTTGGACTATGAAATGTCTATTTAAAGAACATAAATTGTGAAGCAAATTTGGTTTTTAACTAGACAAAATAACACCCAAACAAAAGGGAAAAATGGGGGAGAACTGTCAATTCTACATGTAAATGAATCTAATTGACGCCAAAGTTAAATACCTGATAGTCATGAAATATCTATTCATACACATTTAAATCAGTTATTTAAATTGACTGTGATTAATCTCATATTCATGTTTTTTTTTTTTAAACTGAGAAAATCACATTTTCATAACTGCAAGAAAGCTAAGGGTGGCTCACTAGCAAATCATTGTCTCTGCAAGGTGCCCTCATAAAACCTCCAGCTGGTCCATCTATTTCCTTTGTGCCCCTGGCATCAGAGTCCAACACTGACTAGGGTATGCTTTGTGACACTGGCTTATATCCTACCCTATCCTATAAGTACATTATGGCCCTATGCTAATGCCAGCTTTGGTCCTTCTCTCTTTTTCACACACAAGTACTGTGATTTTGTTCTTGCAGATCATGGTGCCAACACTGTTTCACAATGATACACTCCCATTATTCCACAAAAGGCCAGTTTGGTTAGATAAGAGGGGTGGGCAGTTTAAAAGAATCAGTCATATAACACCTATGTTTAAACTTGGCCCTCTTATCTCTATCTGCAGTGTGGAAGCCTGGAGGAATTTAGTCTTCTCTTTATCCTGGGGCTTGAAAAAGTGAGTGGTATGGAATAAGCTGGCTTTGAGGGAAGTGGAACAGCAAGAGCGAGTGAGCGACTACTGCAGGTCTAAGGGTAGGGACAGACAGGGAGATTCGGGGAGATTCTGTCGCCTGGCGTTTTTAGCAGGCGACAATCTCCCCAAATTTCCTTCTCCCTGCCTGCCGCTAGTATAAGTGATAAAGCGCCAGCGCCTGTGCACACGCTGCGCGGCGATTTCCGGAATCACCCGAAGTTTCCTCACGAAGTATCTTCGGGCGATTCCGGAAATCGCCGCCCAGCGTGTGCACAGGCGCTGGCGCTTTGTCACTTATACTAGCGGCAGACAGGGAGAAGGAAATTCGGGGAGATTGTCGCCTGCTAAAAACGCCAGGTGACAGAATCTCCCCGAATCTCCCTGTCTGTCCCTACCCTTAAGGATGCTGTAAAGTATAATGGAGGGGAATATATCAACAGAGGAAATCATGTGTGTGCATTGTGAGCCGGACATAAAAAAGTCAGGTACAGGTATGGGACCTATTATCCAGAATGCTCGGGACCTGGGGTTTACCCAATAATGGGTCTTTCCATAATTTGGATCTGCACACCTTAAGTCTACTAGAAAATTATGTAAACAATAAATAAACCCAATAGGATGGTTTTGCTTGCAATAAGGATTAATTATATCTTAGTTTTGATCAAGTACAGCTGTTTTATTATTAGAGAGGAAAAGGAAATCATTTAAAAAAAATTTGGATTATTTCATTATAGTGGAGTCTATGGGAGACGGCCATTCCGCAATTCAGAGCTTTCTGGAAAACGGTTTCCGTTATACAGGGTTCCCATACCTGTAATACCTTATGTCTCCCAAATCAATATGGCATTACCGTTTTTACAGAAAAATTGTCCGGATCCTTAATAAAACTATTTAATGACACTTTTCAGCCCTTAACAAAACCAGCAGTAATTGGCTAATAATATATAGGGAGGCTAACAGTTAAGCCAAATATTACACAAAGGATTCCTACCTAATTGACATTGCTGGGTAGTGTGAAGTGGTTTATTTATTTTTTCACTACAGCGGATACAACTTGGGCTGGAATCAGGAATTACCTGATTTTAAAACTATGAATTTGGATTAATCATGACATTTCCTAGGACTGTACATAATGGAAGCATGTAACTGATTCATTTGCAAATGAATTCTTGATTAACATCAATTGAACTTCATACAAAATTTGATGAATTCAGAAATTAACCATTTGATACCAATGGATTTTCATGCGCAAGTTGATGAATTCTGAAGCTAACCAGTGGATTTCAACACATGCACTTTATCACTTTATAATTTATTGATGTGCAGACATAATTGATATCTTGTAAATATGCATTAATTCATTTTATATTTGATGATAAACTGGGTGATCTCAAAAGAATTAAAGATAGTAATTTTAAGTATTATTACTGACTGCGGAATATGAGATACTTTGTTTGCCTATAATATATCAGCCATGTATTAAAAGAAGGGACGTTGATCTCCAGATGCTAGCTAAAATACAACTGGTAATATATAACCTTCAAACCTTTAAATGATTTACATCCCAGTACACACTCCATACCTGATGTCACTGCATTAAAGAGGATTTTCTATAGTTTTGTGCTATAATACTATATTATATTATTATTCTCCAGCACCAGTTTCTCATTATATAAATACTTGCTACCTAACTAACCTCAGGCATGTTGTCAGGCAGAATCAGTCAGTTGCTGTTCTCTGCGTCAGCAAACCCTTTTTACCATTTTCAGCATTTATTTGTTCTACGGTTACTATGGGCTATTATTCCTTTTTATATATCTCGTAATATCTGTAGTATCAAACAGACAAGCCAAGCAGCAGTGGCTATAGCAAAAATGAATAGTAGCATTATATATATATATATATATGTATATATATATATATATATATATATATATATATATATATATATATATATATATATATATATATATACACATACGTATATATGTCGAAATCCCAATATCCTCTCTCCATTCACCCCATGAATGACATGTATTTGATGTATGTGAAAATATTTACTTCATTAGTAATAAAGCTCCTGTCTAATCACCATATTACATAATAAATGTACATTGTTCCTTTTAGAGAGTAATGTAAATTCAGATACATAAAAGCCATTGTGAGTGATCATTTCCTCTTTCTTGATCGAAGTGCAAAATGACTCTTAGGCATTACTAAATCATTAACAGGGCAAAAAAGTAACAAAAAGGTGGTATAAAGGTAAAAGCTTTATTGGCTAACTCACAGGGCAAAAAAATACCACCTTTTTGGATTGTTTGCCCTGTGACTGGCTAACATGGTACAACAACTTTACCTAATTCATTAACAAAAATGGGGACCATGTTTTGCAGTGCATACATTTTTAGATATTTATTAGAGTCAGTCTCTTTGACTCCACATATTTCACTTTTATTGTTCCATTTAAAATGTATCTATGGAAGCAAAAATGTGTATGCTGCTTTACTTTTTCTACTGATTGCTTTAATCACCCTTTCCTGCTTAACTTCTTGATTAGTAATCTTAATTTCCGCATTACTGCAATTCAGTTCAATCTTGTGAGAACCTTTTTCTTTTTTGAATTATTCTTGAAGTTGAATAATTGAAAGTGACGGGTAGAATGTGATTTTGCTGTGTTCAGTGTAATGTTTTCCATGTTTTGATTCAATTGAGTTTTTGTCATAAATAATCTCACATGCAAAAAATAAATAAATCACAAATTCCAATTCTGATAAATAAGCTTTCCCGTCTATGGAACTTTAGTTCCTCTTTAATGCAGTGTTTGCTATACACTGTATGTATATTCTTTCATACTAGTGGGTTTGCTGTACAGTTAAATAATTGTTATAGTTACGCACGGATGTAAATCTGAGTTACAGTATCCAACAGGTTTCAGCTGTCAGAAATTGCTGGTAGTTTTCATTCAAGAAATGTCTTATTTTACATGCAGATCCTTACAGAGAACAAGTTATTTTGCTAGTGACAAATGCATTTAGTTAGGCCATATTGTTGGCACATGGTGTAAAAACTCAGATTGTGTGAATTAAGGGGGGCACATAGGTTATAACTGTTGCTTAAGGGCCCTTACACACGGGCGTTTTTACCTGCGCTCCCCCGCGTTCCGTTTTGCTGCGTTCAGCCGCAGGGGAGCGCAGGTATAGACGCACTAAATTATTATCAATGGGTCTGTACTCACACGAACGCACGTAGGCGCCAAACGCAGGAAAAATGCAGCATGTTGCGTCTGGATCTGCGTTCGGCGCTTGCATGCGTCTCGTGGGTACAACCTCATTGAACAAAATGAGGTGCGTCTAGACCTGCGTTCCCCTGCGGCTGAGCGCAGCAAAACGGAACACAGGGGAGCGCAGGTCCAAAACGCCCGTGTGTAAGGGCCCTTAGAATCTGAGCTGAATGCTAATAATCAACTGCAAACTCACTGAACAGTTATGTCCCACGTGCTCCCCCTTTTCAAGTCACTGATAGGGCAGGACTACAATGGTGATTGACGTTTGTTTTCGGTGGATGCGATACTGGGCGCAAAAACAGATGCGACGAGTCGGATGCAACGGAAAACAAGGTAAGTAATAGAAAAGTCGGATGGTGTTGCAGGGTTGAGGCGATATCAGATGAAGATGTAGCTTTCAGCATTTTCACCCGACAGTTGTGTTACGCCGCATCAACCCTGCGACACCATACAACTTTCTATTACCTTACCTTGTTCCTGTCGCATCCAACTCGTCAAATCTGTTTTCGCGGCCAGCATTTAGTGATGGGCGAATTTATTCAACAGGCGGAAATTCGCAGTGAATTCCCATGATTTGCCGCCGGCGAATAAATTAGCGAAAATTTACCCGTCAAAAATTCGCCGGCGTAAAAAAAACAAAAAACGAGTTGCACGCCGAAAATTATGCGACGCATCGTAAATGACGCAACGTGCATCCTACGCGACACGACGCGATTCGTTTTTCGTTTTACAAATTTTTCTGCAAACCAAAACGGGATAGATTCGCCCATCACTACCAGCGTTACATATCATGTCACTCCAGCCTTTATACATTACATTTTTGCCTAACTATTTTACAAAGATTTTTTATTTTGCACAGCCAACTGTTTCTATTTACCCAGTTTTTATTTTTACACTGCACGGTTCATTTAAAAATGAACCGATGCTTAACTATAGAAGTAGGCTAGAAATGTTATACAGGGATTTTTAAAAATGATTTCCTTTTTATCTGTAATAGTAAAATAGTACATGTGCTTGATCCAAACTAAGGTATAATTAACCCTTATTGGAAACAAATCCAACCAGTTGGGTTTATTTAATGTTTACATGAGTTTATAATAGACTAATGGTATGAAGATCCAAATTACAGAAAAAGCCAGAAAGCCCCAGGTTCCAACAGGTTCCATACCAGTACATGTTTTGGGTGTGTGTACCAGCCCAAGTGAGCCACAGTCCTTTAGTAGGGAAGATCTGTGCCTTCAAAGATGCCCCAGTAGCTCCCCATTTTCTTTTCTGCTGATTCTTGAACTTAGGGACTCACAATATACAGTACACATAGAAATATAGACATATACTGTAAATGTCATAATATAAGGGGGTTCATAATAAATGTAGATAATTGCTACAACAGTTCTGGGCAATTAGCATCAACATTTTAATGTTTTAATTTTTATGTTACAGACAAACCTCATTTTCTGCTTGATAATTTGCAAAAACCTAGCTTCTCAACAGCTGCTCAGAGCCCTTTCCAAGACGGTGAACCCCTGTGACAAGTTTGAAGTCCTGGATCATTTCTGCTATGGAGAAGCTAAAACCTTAGGCTGATGCAATAAGTTCAGTTTATAAAAAATGGCATTTTAGCCAACTTCATTGTTAGGGTTTAGTTCTCCTTTAAGGAAAGGCAAACATCTTGTGCAAAGGAAAGTAGTGGACTTGGCAGGAAACATGCTTACTTTATTTTCAAGCTAAACAATGCAACCATCACATCTAAAGGTCCCCATAGACACAAAGATCCAATCGTACAAATCAAGGATTCTTATGATTTTCGAACCTGTGTCCATCTCCCGACCTGCCACTAACCTTCAGATTAAATAAAGTAGTAAAAACACAGATCAGTCGATGTTCTGCCCCTACAGGAATCATATGAAAGTTGTTTCTGACAAAACCTAGTGACAGTCTCCCACTGAAAATCGTACGATCGGCGATACACACAGAGATACTGTCGGCAGCCAACAGAAATTTTCTAACCCAGTGATCCCCAACCAGTAGCTCGCGAGCAACATGTTGCTCCCCAACCCCTTGAATGTTGCTCCCAGTGGCCTCAGAGCAGGTGCTTATTTTTGAATTCCAGGCTTGGAGGCAAATTTTGATTGTATAAAAACCAGGTGTACTGACAAACAGAGCCTTCTGTAGGCTGCCAGTTCACAAAGGGGCCACCAAATAGCCAATTACAGCACTTATTTGGCAGCCCATGAAGTTTTTGTATGCCTGTGTTGCTCCCCAACTCTTTTTATTTTTATATATGGCTCACGGGTAAAAAAAGGTTGGGGACCCCTGTTCTAACCTGTCCGATCGACCAAACGGCCAATCTCCGCCGGACGAAAAATGTCGGGACTCTCCACACACGGTCCGAAAGTCGTACGAATCCTCTATTCGTACGATCAGATTGTTGCGTCTATGGCCAGCTTAAGACCTTTGAAATACAGTCATAAGATAATTGGCAAGTAAGCGTTCTTCATTAGCATGTTCCAGTTTAACAGAAGGCAGCTCAGCACTTAGGGTGATAATGTATCTATGGTTACTCAAAGGACTTGGTGAGGGAACACCAACAAGCACATTAAATTAGCTTTTCATGGGTTCAACGGTCTAATACTTATAACACGTATATTAAAACTCTCAAGACTAGAATATAGGTGCGAAATGTAATGATGGCAAACAAACCTTTCACTTTGTAGTCTAAGACATTTAAAGGGAAACTATACCACCACAGATTTCTTACAGTCGTAGAGGCACCTAATCCCAAAGTAAACCATTCAAAAACATAAGTAAAAACTATAAGGACATAAAACATATTGTGCCTCCAATACATCTATATATAGGATGTGGCAAGTACGAGGAATAATAATGCAGCTTTGTAAAAACAGTGATAGTGTCTTTTTATCTCTGTCAGTTTATTATTGTGTTATTTACTTCTTCCTTCGTTTCACCTAAACAGTACAGTACTGTTTCTTTCATGTTTCTCTGTGTGACTTTCTTGGGGTTATTAAACCAGTACTTAAGCACACATAATGCTTGAATTTGTGTACACACTGAAAATGTATTCTCCTGACATGGCAGCTGTTGCCAACCAAAATGAATATAGCTATTTGTCTGACGTACATACACACAGATCAGTAATATAAACAAAACATTGGGAGAAGGAGGTCATTTTTTAAAGAAGAGGCACCTGGCAGGGGGAGGTTTGCATGAATACAATTCCATGATTTAGAAACCCCATATGCCCTAAGAACAAGCTTTACTCTATATCTAAAAGTGCCCTTAGGGCATACTTTCATGAGTGTTTATTCTGTCTTTACAGTAGTAACTGTATTGTTGTTTGATGAAAGTTGAAGTGGAATAGTGAATGTAATCTAACAACAATGAAATATATTTTGCTGTGCTGAACCACTCAGACACTTGCTGGAAGGCAGCATGGACAGATTCTCTGCCAGGGGAAACCACCCCATCTTACATTAGCCTTACACTGGAAGCGGGAGAGAGGAGTAGGGCTGGTTTAAAGGGATAAAGACTTTTTCCAATTACTTTTTATTTTCTATTTGTGACCCTTTTTCAGATATTGAAGTTTGAACTAGAATTCTTCACCTTCTTATGTTTTTCTTAAGCAGCTCTGGGAGGGGGAGTCACTCTGTAAACCAGTGATTCCCAACCAGTGTTCCCCAACCCATCATGTTGATCACCAACCCCTTGAGTGCCCTCAAAGCAGGTGCTTATTTTTCAATTTCTGGCTTGGAGGCAAGTTTTGGTTGCATAAACACCCAATGTACTGCCAAACAGAGTCTCCTCTAGGCTGCCAGTCCATATATGCGAGAGAACTCTTGCTGTAAACTGTTCTTAACTGATAAACTTTACTAAAGCATAACTACATTCCTGCAAATAGTCTATATTATCCACATATCCATGTCAGAAACCAGTGTCCTTAGAACTTTGTGTTGCTATTTCAGTTCCTATTTATTTTAAAACTCAGGGTAAGTATGACTGTAACCATGTTTTAAGAGATGCAGGAAATCACTGCTCCCAAAAAGATATGGTAATAGAAAAGGAGTTTGTAGACTAGAATAAATTGGTCCACTTTTTACATATAAACTAGTTCACAGGACAATGCAATAAACAAATGAATGGCCAACAACTAGCTATTTATGATCATTGTATTTTAAGGTGCAATGTAACATGTGAGGTTATGCACTTTGGCAAAAATAATGTAAATGCAAGTTATACACTAAATGGCAATGTGTTGGGAGTTTCCAGTGTCGGACTGGCCCACCAGAATACCAGGAAAACTCCTGGTGGGCCAAGGTGTCAGTGGGCCCTCATGCTGCTAAACTTTTGGCCTATTTCATGGCCATTCCCTATTTCTATGAGAACAATAATTGATTATAGTATGTAAAGAAAACAAACTAGGGGAATAGAGGTTGATTGAGGAGATGAAGAATATTAATACTGAGAGTGGCCCCCTGGTCTAAGGTTTTATGGTGGGGTCCTGGTCTAAGGTTTTATGGTGGGCCCCTGGTGTCCCAGTCCGACACTGGGAGTTTCCTTAAAGGGGTTGTTCACCTTTGAGTTAACTTTTAGTATAATGTAGAGAGTGATATTCTGAGACAATTTGCAATTGATTTTCATTTTTTATTGTTTGTGGTTTTGTAGTTATTTAGCTTTTTACTCAGCAGCTCTCTAGTTTGCAGTGTCAGCAATTTGGTTTCTAGGGTACAAATTACCCTAGCAACCCTGCATTGATTTGAATAAGAGACTGGAATATGAATAGGAGAGGGACTGAATAGAATGATAAGTAATAAAAAGTAACAATAACAATACATTTGTAGCCTTACAGACCATTTGTTTTTAGATGGTGTCAGTGACCCCCATTTGAAAGCTGCAAAGAAATAGAAGAAAATTGGAAATCATTAAAAAACAATGAAAAATAAATAATAAAAACCAATTTAAAAGTTTCTTAGAATTGGCCCTTCTACAATATACTAAAAGTTAACTTGAAGGTGAACCACCCCTTTAAATGAGAAGGATCTAGGTGTTTTTGTAGATAACAAGTTGTCTAATTCTGGGCAGTGTCATTCTGTGGCCACTAAAGCAAATAAAGTTCTGTCTTGCATGAAATTTAACTCAAGGGATGAAAACATAATTATGCCTCTTTATAGATGCCTGGTAAGGCCTCACCTGGAGGATGCAGTGCAGTTTTGGACTCCAGTCCTTAAGAGGGATGTAAATGAGCTGGAGAGAGTGCAGAGATGTGCAACTAAACTGGTTAGAGAAATGCCGCTCCTGGTAACTAAGAGCCGAATTTCCATTTTTTAACCTGGAAATTCAGCTCTTCTAGTACGCTCTGCGCACTAGCATTGTGGACCGCCCCTGACCCCCTCTGGCACTGAAAAGGTGAGTGGCTTAGGGAGGGGTAGGGGCATAAAAAAGAAGACCGCCTCAGGCGGCATATGGGCCTGGATTGCCCCTGATGAAACTGTGCAAACTCTCAACCTCTTCATTCTTGATATTGATGTTCTGATCACAGGGAAATCTTAGCTATGAGACTAAATTCTATCTTATGTGTCATAGATACACTCTAGAAGCCCTAGGGTGATGCGGAGCAGGGAGTGTTTACTAGGGGAAAGTGGAGATACAAGATACAAGTGGGGAGCAAAGCACTTCTGCCTAGCCCTAGAGTCAGCTCTGCCTAAGGCAGTCTTCCCAATGCAACCCTTCCCTGAGTATATCTTTTGCAATTCTACATGGGTAAGGAGAGGCCACACTGTTGTTATTAGGGTTGCCACCTTTTCTTGAAAAAAATACCGGCCTTCCTATTTATCTTTTTTCCTATTAATAACATTGGGATCAACCATCAAAAATACCGGCCGGGCCGGTAAAATACCAGCCAGGTGGCAACCCTATTTGTTATACATCTTTGCAAGACTAAGACTGTGCACATGCTCAGTGTGGCTTGGGCTGCTTAGGGATCTACAGGGAAACAAAGCTGTTTGAGTTCTACATGGCTGGGAAGTAAGGTGGGGGCTCCCCTGCTGTTCAAAAGTATGATTGTTTCCCTGCCCAGCAGTTAGGGACTGTCTGACAATTCCTATCCACAGCAGTAAATGAAGGGAGAATTTCACTGCATACAGTCATAAAAACGGTAGACTTTTTTTTATTAAAGTATATTGGAGAGAGAAAGTAAAAATGGGATTTTATTTTTTTGTCTTTACATGCCCTTTAAGTGATTTGAAAAGCATGAGTAGCACAGCAAAACCTCTGTTTTGGTACAAAATGATAAAACATAACCAGTCCCTATCTGCACTACCATGGGTTACCCTAAAATTATGCCCCAAATCATTCCAGTATTGAAATTTGGGACTTTGTTAAATAAATTGCCCTGCTCAAACCAGCCGCCCCCAATTGAAGTAATCCTGGAGTTTCTTCTGGTTCAGTTCAGCATTGTAAAAATGGAGTATTAATAAACACTCATGCTACACACAAAAGACATTTGGACTTTGCCTGACAATTTCTCAGAATGCCCTTTCTTTTCACTTCAAATTCCCTTCAAAACAAAAGTTGCATAATTATGAAATTCAACATTATTTAACAGCCTACACGCCTCTCCATTCCTTATTGTTCTGGCTTTGTATTTTATGTGACAGCTACCCTCATTCAAATGGGCTGATTTCACTGTTGCTGAAAATTCTACATAAATTATTTTTTATTCTCTGGTAGCACTGACACATACACACACACATTTCCACAGTGCTTTACAGAGATTCTACACCACTCAAATTGGCCCCTGCTGCACTGGAGCTTACAAACTGAAGTCCCATCACACACACATGCACAATAGGGTCAGTTTTATCAGGTACCAATTAACCTGTCCATATGTATTCTAATGTGGAAGGAAACTGGAGTATCTGGAGACATTGGGAGAACATATAAACTCCCTGGCTGGAATCAATACTAGGACCCGAGCATTGAAAGACTATATCTGTAGAGTTGCAGAGGTTGCATACAGGCACATCTATTATAGTTAATCATTGACATAATAATTGATTTTATTATTTTCTTTGATTCAATGAAAGGCAAAACAACACAGTTAACAAAATATATTAAGATGCATATTTAATGTGTTGATTGCTTAGGCTGGAGGGCGACTCCTGACCCTACTCCATGTGTGGCCTGGAATGGGGATATTTAATTGCAACACTGAGGTTATAGGGACCTGAGACCTCTGTTCAGCATAAGTGGAATGTTCAAATCATAAGTTGAATAGATGGATGGCAAGATTTGTTTTCAATTATTTTTTATCCCAACCCAACGGGAAGAATTGGGAGGGGGTCAGTGTAATAAGTTGTTGATCCCTTACCCCAGGCCTGGTCAAAGGATCAGCCACAGAAATGTTTACAAATTCCAATTTATGGATAAATTGAGGTTCTATGGAATGCCTCCTATATGATGGGTATTTCTAAGGGTCCACAGCAATGTAATAAAATAACCCCTTCCCCTTTGAAAACTGGGTAATAGTCAAGAACATACTGTAATTAAAGTAGGATATCAGACCACTTGTACAGTATTTGCTGTATAGAAAATGTTGCATCACAATGTTTTACTTTAAATCAGGTCAATAAGGACTAGGCGTTTCTTAAACTGTGTTGAATATGCCATTGGAATTTCATCATTTTCAGTGCATTCATTTGCAATAATATGAAACTGTGCATGGTCTGCCCTCTGCTGGCAACAACCAATATTAGCCACACCCTTCTGTTTAGAAAAGGGCTCATGCCAAAACAAAATAATATTTATTTCTTTGGCCTTAAATTGTTTAACACATTTTTATTATTTATAATTACAGTATTATAGCAATAAGCAGGTTCTCTCTTTACTTCTAGCTGGTGCAGATGGGTCAACTTTGATCCCACAACGGGTTACAGTTGCCACCTCAACTGTCAATAAAGGATCATGGAAAAGTAAAGATTAAAACTTTAGAAAGGATCTTGAAACATTCAGTGTTATGTGCATCTCTAAATCAACCTTTATATTTGCATAGAATTTTAAAAGTTCCAATACACTTTTTCATGATGTAGAAGAAGGTGTTCCTTCCAAGCCCTGTACTTTTTTAGGCAAAAGTATAAAGGTAAAACTGTGTGAATAAACATAAAACTTTTGCAGTAGAAATTGTGCTGTTAATTTCCATATTACTTTACTTAAAAGGTCAAACATGTGTATAGTGATGGGCGAATCTGGGGTGCTTTTCGATTTGCAGAAGTTTTCGTGAAAAATTTGGGAAATGCAGCATCTTGTTTTGGACTCGGGCGTCCGTTTTCAGACACAGGCGTCCATTTTTTTATGCCGACGCCAGGCAAAATTTTCCTGGTGTTTCGTGAACATATTCACCTGTGGCGAATCACGGGAATTTGCTGCAAATTCACCCCAGGCGAATAAATTCGCCCATCACTACATATGTACTGTTGTTGATATTTACAGCATATCAGCCAGGCATATCCAGCCCTCCATTTGTTGTTAAACTGGAATTCCCCACACCACAGCACTAGCTGAAAGCCAGGTAATGTGGGAGTTATAGTGTAAACGGCTACATTTTGAGGGAACAATGGAGGTAGGCAAACAATGAGAAGGAAAATGGGATTTGGATTTTCTTATCCTTTGTGCACTAGTTCTTGGCTTTAATGTTGCATACATGTAGGATCAATATTATTTTCTTTGTCTTTTGTTAAAAGTTAGTGCAGTCACTAAAAGACGGATGTGATGGATGAACCTCATATAAGTAATTCATGGTCCCACGATACACTACTCAATATTCTTCCAAAAGCCAGATAATAGTGGAAATGTAGTGTAAGCTCATCTGAGATCATCAAACTATTAATGCTATTAATGTTAATAGAGAAGCAAATAGATTAACCAAATTATACTTTCCCACCACTTATACAGTATAACTTAAAGGACCAGTAACATCAAAAAATTTAATTGTTTTAAAGTAATAAATATATAATGCAATGTTGCCCTGCACTGGTAAAACTGCAGTGGTTGCTTCAGAAGCACTACTGTTGTTTATATAAATAAGCTGCTTTGTAGCCATGGGGGCAGCCATTCAAAGGAGAAAAGGCTCAAGTTACACAGCAGATAGCAGATAAGCTCTGTCGAACATAATGTTATCTGTTATCCATTACTTATCCTGTGCCATATAGCCATTTTCAATTTCCGCCATTGCTACAAAGCAGCTTGTTTATATGAACTATAGTAGTGTTTCTGAAGCAAACAGATCAGTTTTAATAGCGCAGGGCAACACTACAGGATATTTTCTTTACTTTAAAACACTTTAATTTTTTGGTGTTACTGTTCCTTTAAATGCTTGATAAAATGGTAAATTGGCTATAATAAGGAGTTGAATTTAAAGGGAAACGCACCTTTTTAAAAAAAAAAAGGAATTGTAAGCAACCTTAGAGTATATTCAGTAAAGGTTTTGTAGAAGTTTTTTGGAAATACGATTGTTATTGAAAGCAGCTTTTGTCTGTCTATTTCTGTTTGCTGCACTATGGATTCTGGCTCATGGGAAATGTAGGAGCTGGAATATAGCTGCAGAAGTACTGCATTGTATCAAGAATCCGAAGCAGTGGAGCACTGCAATTCACAACCTACCATCCCCAACCTTCCATTCCCAGTAGTCTGTTTCTGCAATAGTTATGTCAGAGGTCAGAAAGGGACAAAGTACGTAATTCTGTGTTAATTACAAATAACTCTAAATCCATTGCATTGCATTATATTTTTTTCAATTTTCAAAGAAAAAAAATGGGAGGGGTGGTAGTTCCTCTTTAAAGTCATATAAAGTCATATTGAGACCGAATTCCTGGAGATTATTTTTGTTAAAATAGCCAGTGCTAGGTGGCATTTTGGTTAGATTACTTTGGACCATAATCAGCTGAAAAGCTTTCAGCTCAATTTGCAGTGCAGAAAATGTGTAATGCATGTATGTTAATTTGAGCAAATTATGGTGTGCATTAACCACTTGACTGCTGGGACTCTCTGTTTCACCTGTTGCCAGTAAATTCACAGCACTATTTCAGGAGTCAGATCAAATATGCATTTTCTGCCCAGAATCTGTTGACGTGACAGGTGGATTTAATTAAAATAAATAATAGGCTGATATCCATGATTCATTGGTCTTTAGTTGTCTAAAAAAATGTAATAGGTGGAAAATATGCTCTTTGTACTATAGGCAGTGGCAAATTAATATAGGGAAATCTGGGTGTATAGTTCAGTCTCATAGTAAAGGGGTGGGGTTTGGGTATACCAGGGGTAGAGCTGGGGCAGATTTGGGGAGGTATAGGGGAGGGGTTGTGGCACTGACAAGTGCCCCAGTCTAGGTTAATTGCTCATGCTACATCAGCTTCTCCTGGTGTTGCACCAGTCATTGGTATTACTTACAGACAGACTGTCTCTAGTGCAACTTCAGCTGAGTTTAGGATGAAGCCACTTTGGATTGTGCGTTTGACACAGAATAACTTAACTCATCTATCCCATTTATCCCACTTAGCACAGAATATTGTGTCACAGCATCCCATCCAATTAAAGAGTTCACCATTGAAAACAATGGTGCTTTGGTATGCTAATGAAAAGGTTAAATGCATTAAATGAGTTAAGATAACTGTAGATAACACAGTTTCTTCAATTAACCCTGAGTCACAACGCATTTAACTCACAAATCCAAGTGGCTGCATCTGTGCATCAGTATGCTTAATAGTGATGGGCGAATCTCCCGCGATTCGCTTCGCCGAAAAATTCCCGAATTTCTAGAGAAATTCGCGAATCGGCGAAGAATTTGCGAAACGAGTCGCGGGACGCTTTTGATGCGCGTCGCGTCAATTTCGGCACGTCGCGTCGTTTTCGGCGCGCGTCGCGTCAAAAACGACGCGCAACTCGTTTTTTTTGGCGAATTTTCGCCAGGCGAAATTTCGCAGGTGATTCGTGAATTTATTCGCCAGTGGCGAATCGCGGGAATTCGCCGCGAATTCGGGCCCTGGCGAATAAATTCGCCCATCACTAATGCTTAATTTGGGTTTAACAGCAACAGGGCAGTGGTCTACAAAAGTCAAAGCATAGGAGATAGTAATCTCTAGTCTGAATTTTAATTCAGTGCAGCCGCAGCAGAAGCCTCTTAGAGCAGAGGGATGGTAAGTTAACCCTTGATATTTAAAAAAAGGGTTGAGAATTATTATTTATAAAATATATAAATATGTAAAAGGGTTACTTAACAAGAACATGTATACACATGCCTTGGCAGACCCACATACTGGTCTCTCAAAAAAACATGCATTTTAGTATTTATACTGTCAAAATTGGCAAATTTAACTGGGTCTAAATATATACAGTATATATATATATATATATATATATATATAAACCTTTAAAAGACATATTAATATTGCCAATGCATTCTGCTGTGTTGTACATACAAATATCATCAGAGCTTACAATCTAAACACAATATTCTGTGAATAACGAACCAGCACCATGTTATACTGCAATTCACTAGATACAGTTTTCATATTTCTCATGTGTGGCCATTCTCATGTAGTGTGTGCAACTGGCAGAACACAGATGTGGTGCACAGCAGTCAGGTTAATTTAAAAAATGGAAATACTCAAATGTTTTAGTGATTTAACACCAGGTCTGTTAATCCTTTAGCTTCCTGGAGGTTACAGCCAACTGCACTTCCTGATTGTTTTCAAAGCAAAAAGTATATACATTTATGTGGTATATACATTTCTATTGTGCCAGATGGTCTCTCTGTTGGGTTTTCTATTCTATTCTTATTGCCCTTTAACCTAGAGTTTAATTCCTTTTATTAGTGTGGTTTTGTACAGGAACACTAACGCTTATGTGTCTGATATTACTTATAGCATTCAACACAATATTATAACATTTTCATTACATATTCCTCAGTTCAGTTACACAGCAATACATTTGTTTTAATTTACTCTATTATACATCAACAGTATGTACAACAACAAATCACACATTTTAACAGTTCTCTGAAAAATACCATGATAAAGTTCTATAAGGCATTAAGAAAGATAGATAGACAGACAGATGTTATCTTCTGCTATTTGTTTTTAAAAATAGAGACATACCGTATCTTAGAAACTATGGAAATGTTTTCGAGTTCTGATGCCATGCCAAGCAAAGATTCTTTTCTCACAATGCAATGATCCCTGTGTACCTACTGGGCATCTTTTAAAGGTGTCAGAACAAGGCTGATAAAAAGGATATAAATGAGAAATGAATTCAATATATTTGGTCTTTAGGGACCTGAATGACACAGGGGAAGTTGAGAAACACTGCAGCAGGAAATACATGTAAGAGCTGAATACCTCACATAGGCTTGGCAGCTTTATGATTATTAAAATCTGCTGAATAAAATTCAGTCCCAGCTCCTGACCTGTCTGGTATATTCTGTAGCGCAGTTATTAGCGACATATATTTTCTCAACCTACATTACCTGTTGAATGAATATGAAACACTGTCATTCTTTAGGCCTAGGGCTAATGTTACACAAGGCTAAAACTTGGTCAACTATAAAATGCAGGCTGAGAACCAGCCCCTGTGCTGAAATAAGTCCCTTACCTTGCTTGCACCCAGATCCATTGCATCAGCATGGGTGCAGACACAAGTGGTGAATTGGATCCAGGGTGCAGACACACATGATGCAATGAATCCAGGCACAGGCGAGATAAGAGGCTGATACAAGCACAGAGGCTGATTTTCAACCTGAGTTTTTCAGCAGGCTGAGTTTCAGCTCACCTCATGTGACATTAGCAGGACTGGACTGAGAATTAAAATAGGCCTTGGCATTTCAGGTACACAGAGGCCCAATCAGCCCCCACCAGCCCACTAAATACTGATTTTCTATGTCACCTAATAGCAGCCCCTCTGCATTTGCCAGAACCCACAGATTGCCAGTCTGAGCCTGGAAATTAGCCTAAGTATATGGGGTATTTTCATTATGTGATGCAGTGGAGAGCACCATGGCAGCTTGAGATAGACCAGTGACAGACTTGACTACAAAATACTCCTTGTGTATCATCCAGGTATTTTCCCATTAAGTCCCATTGCAAGCAGAGATAGGAGGACAAAATGCCTTGCATATCATTAAACTTGGAAACAATCCCTTATATAAATGCAATCCATTTTGTAGCACAATTATGAACATGAAGCATTACACTAAGTACCACTACTAGTGATGGGCAAATCTACCCTGCTTCGCTGTATAATTCGCGAATTTCCAGCGAAATTCGCAAAAAAATTAGTGAAACAAGTCGCGGCACGTTTTTGATGCGCTTTGCGTCGACTTCGACGTGCGTCGCGTCAAAAATGACATGTGACTCGTTTTTTTTTTTGGACATCAGCGAATTTTCGCTGGCGTTTAGCGAATTTATTCGCTGGTGGCGAATCGTGGGAATTCGCCGTGAATTTGGCCATCGCTAACCACTACCAAGCCAAGTATACATGGAGAATGATGGGGTATTTGCTGAATGTAAACTACAGTATATGTAGTATACTGTGGGTTGATGTTTCACCAAAATGCCTTTAAATTCTCCTTATTTTTCCCAAGTAGATGAGAACCATGATTATTCCATGCATTCCCTCACATAGCTCTGTGGTACCTGAGTTGCTTTATTTAACTCAACATGGGGTAAATGAATAGGACTTCTGTTAACCATACTCTTAATCATAAAATACTATGCATTTTGTTATTTCTAAACAGGGCAAATATAAATTGCAGCTACTCCATAGTCCTTGTGAGGCAGATATTAGATTACCACTGCACAGCTAATCCCACCCCTGTATTATAAACTGCAGGGGTTGTGTACTGGTAATCATATTATTTACCTCACAAGAACCAAATATGGAGTATCTTTTATTTTCATATTAAGCTCAAGAGATAACAAAAGTATAATATTGTTATGATTAACACAATAGATAAAGCATTTGTTCATCACAAGCCCTATTACATTCAACTCATGTTGAACAAGGTGGGTAACAGTGCCTATATAGGAGTACAGATAATACAGATACTTCAGATGACGGATGAAATTGTATTTTATTTAAGCTGCACTCCAATACAGTATACTTTCAGTCACAAATACATTGCATGTAGAGGACATTATCTATTTATATGTAGTTGCAGAATCAGTAGAATCCCTGCAATATCTTTGTCACGAACCTCTTGTTTAGCTGACAATTAAGTCATCTTTCCTCCAAGCACAAGACTGCCTCTTGTCACTTGAATGGCCCAGGGAATAAAAGGTTCTCATGAAAATATCCAGTAATGACATTGGTTATATGTAAACAGATTCATCATACTGAATGAAAACAGTTTTTGTTTAGTAGCCTCCCTCATATATCTATATATAACATCCTGTTAGTGAACAGCTGTGAACAGTTGAAAGTCTCTAGATACTCCTATGGTTGATCACATTATTGCCCTCCTCGCTAGATAAAAATGTCCTCTATTGGTTGGTCAGGTGAAGCGATGACTTTATTAGATATTTGTACAAATAAATGCACTCACAATTCTTTGCATTAATAGTCCAGAAGGAAATTCATATGCCAGTTAGTTAACCAATTCAATTTTATTTGCAACATGGTATACTTATGAAGCGACGGGGGCAGTATATGAGACAAGCACTGAACATGAAAGGAATATCAGTCCTTATATAGTATCCTAATTTCATCATGTTGACAGCTAGCAAACACTGTACACAAGTCACTTATTATACCAGAAAACATTTTACAAATGTCACTTTAATCTAATCCTGCTTTGCAATACAAGTTAATAGATTTGAGTTTGACATTACAATATACTGTATCTAATAGACTGCCATAACCTGCCAATGTGTCAGTGAATTAAACGATTTGCTCTGAAAATACAAATGGGGAATTACAAAATGCAGAGCAGATGTTGCCATATGGATCAATCTAAACAGATGAGCCCCCAATCAGTTTTGATTAAGCAGGACTAGCAATACAAATGCTTCCACCGAGATACAATTTATATTAACAGTTCATCAAAAGACTCAACACACAGAAAATTTACCATGGTCTCATAGAATTCAGTATATAAGGCTAATTAGTAATTAATAATTAGTAATTAGTACATATAATTACTACATGACAGCACAGAAACCAGTGCAACTAACATCACAATTTAATAAAGCAGCCTTGTAGCATCAGCTTATATTACAGACAAACCTCCTTTTCTGCTTGATAATTTGCGATGACCTCTAAGCTTAGCTTCTCAACAGCTGCTCAGGGCCCACTGAGCATGTGTGTGAGTGTCACAGACACTTTCCAAGATGGTGACCCCTGTGACAAGTTTGAAGTCCTGGATCATTGCTGCTATTGAGAAGCTGAAACTTTAGCAGGTGCAATAAGTTCAGTATATAATTATGGAGTTTTTAGCCAAATTAATTTTTAAGGTTTAGTTCCCCTTTTAATTTGTTATATGACTGAATTTGCAAAACTAGCTATGGGTGGGTGCAAACTTTGTCAGCTTGAGAAAGGACCGGGAGGTCCGAAACGTTGCTGTGCCATTAATAAAGCTGCAATAAAGGCGGTTTTATCATTATATGGGAGTGCTGCAAGTTTCTATGGATTTCGACTAAAGGATGTGCAGGTGAACACATCAAAGGACATGCACCCCAGATAAGTAAATTCCCATTATTTGAAGTGCTGGATATCTGTTGGGATTTCTGGGCGCATACTTTGACAATGCACATAAACATAAGCTATAGAACCAAATTCTATTTTCATGGAAAATACAATTTCTTATTGTTTGTTATTAATGAAACATACAAAAGAGTTAGGCTGAAACTGAAGTAAACTGAAATAGTTTACAATTTTGGAATGAAAGATGTTGATCTTTTTTTAAAAAAATGGATTGAAAACAAAATGTGATGGAGCTTAAAAACTTACTTTGACATAGTTATTTATGCATATACAGAATTAGAAAGTATAGAGAATCTGAGCTTATTTCATACCTCCCAAAATTTGTGAAATGGAAAGAACAAAAAGATCTGATGTGCGTACCGTGGCAAAAAAGTTTGAGCATGTCCATTTTATGGCCACACACCCAAACTACCATGTCCATTTGACAAAATTTTGATTTTATGAAAGTTTGAACACATTTCTGGGAGTTTTAGGGCCATGCTTTATGTTTTATAACACATGACTTGGGGCAGCTGGGAAATTGACATTATGTCTAGCCCCATGTCACATTTCAAAATGAAATATAAAAAAATCTGTTTGTTCTTTTGGGAAATGTATTTCAATGCAGATTTCTTCTGGAAAAGCACTATTAACTGATACATTAAAAACAAAATTCTTATGACAGGATCCCTTTAAGCTCCGAGTCATAGTTCTCTGAAGAGACATGCTTATCTTAAATAGTTTGCTTTTTTAAAATTGTTACATATTTATTAAAGTGCAGGTGCTGAGTGTTCTGGGTTCTCTTCCAAAAAGCCTCTTATTTTAATTAAGTTTCAGAAAATGTGTATTTTTTTCAGGAGACCAAAAGTTTTCAAAATCCTGCAGAAAACGGGTCAGTTGGGAGGTATCTGATTTTCCTAGGGCCCTAAATGAGGGTTCAGCAATAACTGCCAAAATAGCAATGGGAAAAGCAAGAGAAATAATCTCATCCTCCAACTTTCCCCCTTCCCTTTTTTTACTTTATTAGTGAAGTTATCATTTGAACTAGGACAACCTTAAGAAATCCAACTGCTAGAAACAACAACGAAAATTAAGTCAGCAAAATCCCACCATTTCCCCCTATTCCTCTTACTTTCCCAGAGGACAAATGAAGAATGTAATATGTGCTTGCAATGCAGTGACTGTAATCAATAACGTTTAAACACTTGTACATTTGAAAGATAGCTTATCGTGAAACCTCTGTGGAATAACGTTGAGTTTATCGATCCTCAACTTACTGTCATACAGAAAACAAAACATTTGCTGAACTCTGTGGGATGACGATATAGCAAGATAACAGAACGTAGATATTATTTAAAGGAAACCTTTTGCTGGTAAAGTACTGCCAACAAAGGAAGACTGAGACACAGATACTACGGAGGACAGCCATCAGCCTGAATATGTATGATTGATTGTAGATA
Organism: Xenopus borealis; assembly: GCA_024363595.1. Taxonomy (NCBI): domain Eukaryota; kingdom Metazoa; phylum Chordata; class Amphibia; order Anura; family Pipidae; genus Xenopus; species Xenopus borealis. Next base: position 64,843,779 of record CM044438.1, read on the forward strand.
CAGATTAGTACTGTTGGGGAAGATCACCTTCTATTTAGTTCTATGTCCCCCATTTGCATCAGTTCATAATGGAAAAAAATGCTCAAAATGTGTTGTATTTTGAGGTACATCAATTCATTCTTGTCTATTTTTTCCAGAGTGCTACCACCAATATGCATTATGTCAGTGAATTCATGAAATGTTGAAGATAAGATTCATTAGCAGTTTCTGCTTCTGCAGTCATCCCAGATAAAGTTGAATACAGAAGAAGAATCTGAGTGATTGTTTATAAGTATCCTGCAAGGACTGGCTCCCAAGTTATGGGAGGGAAATCCAAAAAGGTGATTGGGAGGACTCATCCTCAAAGTCACTTGGGATATGATTTTGGGGAAAAAGCATATTTGCTCCTTTATACACCTAGAAGCCCAGACAGAGGTTGTGACACTTATTTGATGTCTTCAATATGTCGTTGAACCATATCTGAATTGCTGAAATAGTAGTGTTTCCATTTCAGTAACCTTGTCAGGAGCCCTGGCCAAATACTGAGACCTAAAGGGAGACATTCAACTGAAAAAATCCTAAATGTGACCTAAGGTGGCATCTTCATTCTAAAATAGTATAACAATACCAGGATGCAATAACTGAACAATGAAAATTGTACTTTATAACCTGATAATGCAGCAGTCATTTTCCCAGCAGATGCCTAGAAACTGCCTATGTACAAGATTGAAAAATCCAGCTGACACAGACTCAGCATCTGCATTTCAATGACAACCGCTGTGTGAATTATAAAGTTAAATCCCGTCTATATTTATACATGGAAAAGCCACAGCTCTTACAGGAAATTAGAATGCGCTCTCAGATGGCTTCAGTTTTATCTGTTCTTGCAGAGTTTTACAAACCAAGCTGTTTTTTTGATTGGATAAATCTGCAAGTCAGTAATCAGGAATCAAACATGGATTGGATGGTGCCAATTAATTTTGCAAATGAAAACAACGTTACTGTGCAGGGAGCAAAGGGGGGTGAATAACATTAACATGTATAAGAAATCTTGTTACGAACAGTATAAAGCATTCCTTCTACATCAGTGGTTCTTAACCTGGGGGTCGGGACCCCTTTGGGGGTCAAACAACCCTTTCACAGGGGTCCCTTAAGGGGTTCCAGGAGCAGGTTCATCTTTCTCCCAACTAGCCCTGGGGCAAGGTTGTAGCTCTCCGGGTGTTGGTGCTGGGAGTTGTAGTTCAGTAACCTGTGAAGGGAAGCCAGTTGCACTACAACTTTCTATATCCCCTTAGTAGTAGTAGTAGTGCAGCTCTCCCTGCCCATTTAAAATTTGTAAAATTAACATGGTAATTGGGGTGTGGCCACAAAATGGGTGTGGCAAAAAAAATTGCCACACTATGCACGGAAAACAAAACTTTATGCATCCACGCTGTCTCCTGTACTTTCCTAACAATCCACTCTGGGCTGGCAATGAAAATGTTTTAATATTTTATGGTTGGGGGTCACCACAACATGAGGAACTGTATTAAAGGGTTGCAGCATTAGGAAGGTTGAGAACCACTGTTCTACATAATATATAATAACATTATTACACAATAGCAGTAAATAGGGTTTGTAAAGTCCCCCTCCCAAAAATGCTGCTTCATTAAAAAAAAAATATTTTCATCAATATTGCAATACACTTTCATTACACGTTTTCACTGGCTAATCTGTAGACATAACTGCAATTGTATCCAATTGAATCCATTTGATTAAAAGACCTGTGAAGCATCACTATTGCTTTCTGAAGTCGAGAAAGGGGCAAAAAAAAACCACTGCATTTGGTAGCAATTACAGTTAAAAGTTTCATTAAAACTAGAGAAAAATGTCATTTGCAGTAATTGGGAAAGTTACTTAGAATAACATTTTCTTTCAGGAGGCTAACATTTATTATTTGTAGTATACCTCACATACACTGGTGCCACACAGGTGTTAAGCACCTAAAAAGCTAAATTATATCTCCAGTTTTTTTTTTATTTGTGTCCATTATTATTTATAGTTTTTCCTCTATATACTGAAGACAGATGGAAATTCTAAGGGTTTGAGACTTTGAGACTTAAAGGAACAGTAACATCAAAAAATGTTTACACCAAGACAAATTAAACTTTAAAATAGAAAAGTCTTTATTAAGAAATAACTTACAGAAACTCTGCTTCCTGTCCTCTGCAGAAAAGGCAACAGGGTGATGTTGATCCATTGTGCAGCGTTTGATTTCTTCTCCCATATTCTTCTAACAGCCTGTGTGTTCATGTATAGTAACTGCCACAATCTTCACCTCAGGGTCCGTCTCCACCGAAGCCCAGTCCTTGGGGGTGCCAGTCACAAGGTCAACTCCACAGCCAAAGTGAGGGATCCCCCGCACCCAAAACTCCTCGCTCAGCACCCGACCCCCAAATAGACAAACTTTGCCCTGGAGTTGGGCACAGAGGATACGGCTGTGCTTTTGCACAAAGAACCTGCTGATTCTTCTAAAGCGATTCTCTACTCAAGCTCATTGGTCCCGTTATTGTGTGTGGTATCGGGGATGAAGCTCCCCCGATAGCTTATCTACATATCCTTATCCTCCATACAGTTGTATCACTTAACTTCTGGTTTTGGCAGAAGTTAGTAGTTTTGGCAGAGGTTTGGAGGAGATGTTGAGTGAGTTACCCTATTTATTTGAGTAGACAGGAAGCATTGATAATAATAAACTTTATGCAGGATACAGCTACTATTAGTGCAGGAATTTTTTTTAACCCTTTTTAAATATTTTTAACCGTTTGCAACATTTTATTACATACACTGCACGTGTTTGCTAAAACCATTTCTTCACAAACTTTGCAAGGAAATCATTGAGGTCTCCAGTTGGTTATTATTATTATTAACATGTATTTCTATAGTGCCAACATATTGCATAGCGCTTTAAAGAAAATGTGTTTATACAACGAAATCACATGAATTACATACATACGAAGTTACATACATCACAATCAATGCCGGTACAAGAGCTGAGGAAGGTCCTATGCAGAAAGAGCTTACAGTCTAAAGGTAAGGGAGTTATACATAAGTTGTGGGAATGGGCAAGATCAAATTAAGTGGGTGAGAAGTGTGGTACTGTATATAGTGTTGCATTTGGTAGTTAAGAGTGAGGGTATGATTCTCTAAATAAGTGCATTTAAAGAGATTTCTTGAAAGCAGAAAGGTTGGGAGAAAGTAGGACAGATCATGGGAGAGAATTCCAGAGGAGGGGTGCAGCCCTTGCAAAGTCTTGAATCCGAGCATGTGGGAGACGGGGTGATAATGGAATTGTTAACTATGATTGAGACTTCAGGGCTGTTACTGGTGTTAGTTGGAGGAAAAGAACCATTTCCGTTTTAGAGAGGTTTAATTTAAGGTAGCATTGCGAAATCCAGGTAGAGATACTGTAGGTTGTAAAGGATGCAAACAATGAAAATCTTGATCACTAACCTTTGCAAAAGTGTTTGCAAGCATTTTTCTTGAGCTTACAAATCATATTACATTCTCCAACAATTGCCTTGTATGCTTCAGTACAGTGTTTTATAATGTTTTATAGTGAATTGAAATCAGCCACAGCACACTTCATATATATCATAATTATAGCTAGCAACTTAAGCAACAAGCTAAATTTACTTTGGGAAAAGAAAGCCATTGTCCATAATCCATGGAGTGTCTCCAAATCTAGAGTGAAGATTGTGTTGCATGGGGCTGACTTCACGTCCTGCACCAGGGCCCTGACGGCAGTTGTTACTTACTGTGTAAAATATGCCATCATTATAAACAAGAAACCATCTATAAGTATTATAAAATATAGTAATATAAATAAATGGATAATAGCATACTAAATAGCAATCCATGAGTCCCTAGACACATTTGAAAAATACAAATATTGCTCAAGAACAAAAGGAAGCTCTAAGAAAAACTCTATGGCTGAAAATGAACTACAATTGCCATCACCGATAGACATTCAGGCAATCTAGAGAAAGTTTAATGAATAATTATTTAATAAAGTACAATCCACTTTCATCCATTCATGGACAAGCTAATAAATGTAATTTGTGATGGGTGTTTTTCCACAAGGGCTAACTGACTGGCTTTCATAGTTTATGTTTTGACTTAATTTATTTTGAGATACATTAGCCTTGTTGGCTGGAAGAGTTTGCCAGCTCACAGATATAATAACCATAGTATTGTGTGTGGGAACATAATATGTCTTAAAATGAAAGCCACTGACTTTTGCCTGCTAGCAGCTCTGTCATTGTCTTTTGTTTTGTTCAGGACACAGTATGTGTACAGCAGGAATATAAATATGTTTGTTTGTGTTTTCTATGACAAGACACTGCTTTTTTATTGCCTTTCCTGCATTCCTGAAAATAATTGGGCCAACCCACTCATCCACAGGGGATACATAAAAAGGAGATGACAGTGGAAAACATTTTCAGAAAAAGACGTGAATTACTTGAATAGAGGCTGTCTTAGCTCAAAGCATAATAAGTGTCATATAAAAGTACGATTAGCACTGAGAGCCTGTCATACATTTTCCAAAGCAAAACATCTGGGTACCAAAATGATGGGAGTTTTTCTCTCTGCTTCCGCTGATAATAAACCATGAACAGTGGCAACCATTTTTGATGAATAGTGGGTAACTACATGTCTAATTTAATGTCATTAAAGAAGAAGCTGTAGATATAATTAATAAGTTGCTTCTACAGCAGTGTCCCACTGGCACAGTCCAACCCTGACTAAATGCATGTATTTAGGGCTATGTACAAGTAGTGTTAGTACGCATTTTTACTAAGCATTTAATGGATTATAATGGTTTATGATTTTTTTGCACCTACCCGGTTATTAAGGTAGGTGTTTGTTCCTGGGCTCTTTGTAGATGCAGAGATTAGCCAGTTTGCTGTAAATGTGCTGGCTAAAATGAGATGTAGTAGTAGAGGTGTAACATGCTTAATATATGACCACTGATGCTTCAGACATATAACTGGTGGTCTTTTAACCCAATTAATAATAATGTCATATCACTCTTGTATATAAATATCAGTGCCATACTTTTGGGTATGATTCTTTATAAGAGGCAAGATGGATTGACATTTATGTGGAAGTGCAAAAAAAACATGTTTGGGTGCAAGTAAGATTAATGAATACTATAACCAATTCATGTGCTACTATATGCCTTTTTTATCATGCAGCACTTGCTTCATAAAAAAAGCCTTATGGTGTCCATGCTGTCTCCTAGACTCATTATTCTCTTTGGTTCTCACAATCTTTTGTGGAAGCTGTAGCAACCAACATTATATAGAAGTTACATTTATGATAATTCAACTTTAATTTATATTCCTTTGTTAAGTGTGACCTTTATCACTTATGTTAGTTCATTCAAGTGCTATGTACATTGACAGTGCTATAAATAAAAACATGCCCACATATACCAGATGATGTTAGTGCAGTTCAGATTGCTTTGTCTCTTTGCCTGTTAAGTAATGAGAACTGTATTTACAGAGCAAAAATGATCAATTGAATTACCCTTGTTTTACATTAATACCCCAGCAGTGTTTTCCTGAACTAAGTTTGATTATAGGATGTGTGTAATTTTCAAAAAGAGATGGTTCATAAAGGCTATTGACCTTTTCATTATCAGGCATTTGGATTATTTTTTACACAACTTTGACTTAGATATTATATCACTAAAAGTATCAGTTTTCCAGAGAAAGCTCAGCCTGCACCCAGAGTTGTACTGGCCCACCCATCATAATGTAATGGGTGCTCTTAGTACAAGTATTGGGTAGTAAAATATACTATGAATGTGCCATTATTATTATTATTTATTAACATGTATTTCCATAGCACCAACATATTTTGTAGCACTGTGCTACTAATATTTGTGTGCTTGTTCCAAAATATATTATATTTGACAAGCAGATAAGTGCTGCTTGCTGAAATATAATATGCCTGCTTGCTTATATTAAAATAGATAATATTCACTTGGTTATAGGACACAACATGTAATAAACATTAAATTCAGATACAGGTATAGCACCCGTTATCCAGAATGCTTGGGAATTGGAGTCTTTCTGTAATCTGGATCACCATACTTTGTCCACTAAAAAATCATTTAAACATGAAATAAACCCAGTAGGATTGTTTTGCGTCTATTAAGGATTAATGATATCTTTGGGATCGAGCACAAGGTTCTGTTTTATTATTGCAAAGAAAAAGGCAATCATTTCTAAATATTATTTAGATTATATCACATAATTTGGATAACGGGTCTCTAGATAGATCTCATACATAAAATAATACATATATAATATATGGATTTTTGATGCATACAGTATATGCAGGTCCTCCTACTTGATATGCATGTATTGAATTTCAAAGTTTCGGAATGTTATCCTTAATAAACAGGACCTTTTTTCCCTGCTGTAATGGTCAGTATATATACGTAACCACAGATTGAGGTGTACAACCTTCTATTACATAGCTTTTTGTGCTTTTTAAATACTTCATAAATACTTGGGATTTAAACCCAAAAATTTGAATTTATGTAAATTTAATCGTACTTTTGCAGATAACATTAATCATCTATGTTTTATGGTTTCTAAGAAATTAGCATTTGTAGAATGGTAATATCTGGCAGGGCTGGAACTAGGGGTAGGCAGAAGAGGCAACTGCCTAGGGCTCAATGGAGAGGAGGTGCTGGGCAGGTACCTGACTTCTGCCTACCCCAGTCCATGTCGCTGCTCTCCCCTCTGGCGCTCCCCTGTCTGCCCCCTCCTCTCTGACTATCTCTCTTCCCCTTCCCTCTGAATATCACCCTCCTCTTCCTCTGACGCTCTACCTCCCGGTGCTCTAACCTGCCTGCCGCGTTGCGTACTCACAATGTGATGGGAGGGGGACTGCGCACACAGGCTGTACGAGCGCGGAGGCCGGCCGGGATGCCTCTGGCGCTCGTTCGGGTTGGCCCGGGCTGATATCTGGCTTATGGCTCAACAGCTCTTTTTGAAGGCTAGAGTGGCAGTGATTCTTGCTATGCATTCATCATACAGTCAGTTAACATTAGTTTTACTGAATCACTGACTTTCAGCTGTTGAGCCAAAACCAGATATATGCAGTATCCAACTACTAATAGAAAACCACTAAAACTAAGAATAAATAAGAAAATTAATATGAACTGCAAAAGTGCAGAGAAGATTGTGCTAAGCAAATTTACATAATTCCATTTTTTTTTTTAGTTTAGATCCCCTTTATTATTCTTGACAATCACAGTTTTAAAGGGGTTGTTCACCTTTGAGTTGACTTTTAGTATGATGTAGAGAGTGATATTCTGAGACAACTTGTAATTGGTTTTCATTTTTTATTATTTGTGGTTTTTGAGTTATTTAGCTTTTTATTTAGAAGCTTTCCAGTTTGCAGTGTCAGCAATCTGGTTGCTAAGGTCCAATTTACCCTAGCAACCATGCATTGACTTGAGAATGAGAATATGGAATATTAATAGGATAGGGTCAGGAAATAAAGATGAATAATAAAAAGTATCAATAACAATAAATGTGCAGCTTTAGAGAGGATTTGTTTTTTGAGGGTGTCAGTGACCCCCTTTTGAAAGCTAGAAAGAGTCAGGAGAAGAAGACAAATAATTCATAAACTATAAAAAATAAATAATGAAGACCAATTGAAAGGTTGCTTAGAATTGGTCATTCTAACATACTAAAACTTAACCTGAAGGTGAACCATCCCTACAATGTTCAAAAACTTTAGTAAACCATTATGTTTAGAGCTCAGTTCTAGCAAGTTGGGATTATTAATCAGTTAAGAAATTATTAAGAAATGATTGATGATGTATTTTTCTACCCAGCAGTAAGCATTACTGCTCAGAAAAAAATTACAGAATCATTTTGTAGCCTTGTGTTCTGGATACTCTCAGGTAAGTTAGATGCTTGTTGACATTACAATTTTGGGTAAATGAAATCCCCTTTTCCAATTAAAAAGTGATACCTACTGTATGTGAAAAAAATATACTTGGCTTATTTTGCTGGCATTACAGTGAAATATAATTGTACACCTATTTCTGTTCTCAAGGGAGGTTTGTTACATCTGTTCCAACATATTAAAGTATCATATAATTTACTTCAGAATCTGCTGGCAATGCAGTATGCAATTAGCTTGCGTAAAATGCTTGTGATTTACATTTAGTACAGACTTTGGGGTATAATTAACATTGTTGATCACTGAGTTGGAGCAAATTGTCTGACACTCATATGCAGATTAAACAAGAACATGTGTATTATATGAACATATACATAAAAAAGCCTTCTGTTTAACCATGTCACAAGTTTATGTTAAACCCAAATAAATTATTTGGATGAGGAAAAGGGAATATTTCAGGGCTGTGGTACAAATTATACACAATAATTTATAGATATAGGAGGTAGGGATGCACCGAATCCAGGATTCTGTTCGGGATTCGGCTAGGATTCAGCCTTTTTCAGCAGGATTCGGATGAATCCTTCTGCCTGGCCGAACCAGGAAAATCACGTGACTTTTTTTGCCCAAAACAAGGAAGTAAAAAATGTTTTTCCCTTCCCACACATAATTTGCATATGCAAATTAGGGTTCGGATTCGGTTCGGTATTCAGCCAAATCTTTCGGGAAGGATTCGGGGGTTCGGCCAAATCCAGAATAGTGGATTCGGTGCATCCCTAATAGGAGGTAAAGAGAACCATGCTCAGTAGAGTTAAAAGCTAAAGGTACCCAATTCCTGCTTTAGATAAGACCATTTGCCTTGAGCTATTCCACTGGACCCTATTATTACATACCTTGAGGAAACCAGGAGACAGAGCTGGGTGTAAAATGACCACGGCATTTATTCACATTTTATCAAATAAATAGAACCTTGACAGCTTAACCCAAGGCAATATTCTAAACCCAGAATTTAACAAGAGATCGCTACTATGCTGTGCCGTCATCATGAGAGAAGTTCAGCAGCCTTGCTGCGGGACCTGCTGCTCATTTGGATCCCTTGTCATGCAGCCCCTGCACTTATAGCTCCAGGGCATTACTTTCATCGACTGATAAAATGACACAAAGATTTTTAACAATCAGGGTTGGCCTGGGTTCTTGTTGGCCCCACTGACACAGAACAGCTTCCTATGCCTCTCCCTGACCTCCCCTCCTGACACCGACCACCTTGTGTCTTGCAGGAAGTACTGTACAAGCAGAGTGGGAAGATGTCTATTGCTGGTTGCTCCTGGGGCAGGGTATGATTGGAAGGAGTTTCATCTGGGACAGGGGGCCATCAGAGGGATTTTTGCCTTGGGGCAGGGGCCTGTTGGAAGGGATGAGGGGTATGAGGACCCATGACATGGCCACTTGGTGTGCACTGGTCCCCCAGTCCAACACTGTTTGCAATTTTTGAACAGGGTCAGACTGGCCCACCAGCACACAAGAAGAAAACTATTTGGGCCTTGTCCTGGTGTTCCCCACTGACCCAGGTACATTGCGGTTTGTGTGGCATGTGGTGGGTATGAGAATTGCTGGTAAGCAACAAGGGGGGGGTAGTACAACAGCAGGTAGTGGGCCCTTGACTGACTAGTGCGATAGCTAGAACAACTTCTAGCAAAATTGACCCCTCTGGATCCAAAAAAAGGTGTATGTGGGGGTTGGCAGCAGCAAGCTGCCCCAGGCAGTAATGGGTCCAGGATCACCCCTATCTAGGTATACCAGTCTGACACCGTTTTATGCTGGCAGAACAATTGTCACCAATATCTATGAACTATGAACATCAGTCTGTTCATCTGACAAGTCTGAACATTCTAGTTGCACAGCCATTGAATCACATTGAAAAGTGCAGCCTTTCTGCGAGTTTGTTTCTTTTTGCGAGTTTTGCCAGTCTAATCTACCTCACAAGGAGTAAACAATGGCTTCAGTGTCCTTTATTTAGCTCAAGAAAAACAATAACCATAGATTTTTTGTGTGCTTTAAGCAACAGGCAAAATGTTGAGCATATTCAACGCAAGCCCTATTCATTGAACTCATGTTGAACAATGAGTAATACAAGTGTATTTATTTATAAAGCTCCAACCTGTTCCATACAAATTACTTTCAAATACTGACTGAGGGTAAGGATGTTACAATCAAAAAGAATTGCATGGCAATCAGTTTGGTTTGCAAGGCATAGGTTAGGGGCCTCTTCAATAACCATGTATGTAAAGGGATGATCTTGGGTTTTTTTTCTGTGTTCAGCAAATACCCACATCCTCTTGAGTATGGAGCCGTATTGATCAATAGCCCACATCAATGGTATTATTTTTTTTATCAAAGATAAAAACAGCACACGGTCATAAATGCACTTTTTGTGTACATACTATGAACATAAGTCATACCAACATACAGACCATATACACAACTTCCCAGTACATTTTGTGGTAAGGCATTAGGTAGAGTAGTCTAGTTTTCTCTACTTACTACCCATGATTAAATTTGGGGGAGATAAAGATTTTACTGTAAACTGACACTATGCTTTCCATGTAGGAACATACACAAAGCAGACGCATTACCAGGAATGTGCGCTTTCAAATAATGTGAGAAGATTCACGAAAGAGATGATATGTTTTGGCATTTAAAAAACATTTTTAAAATGACATGTTATTCTTTACCAGTGAGGCAGACAGAAATAGGGAAAAGGGGAAATGAAAATGCATAATATTTATCCACTCATAATCTGTCAGTCTTGTAAAAAAATATGGCAGAAAGTGATGGCAAGAGCTTCCATTAAAGTAAAACAATAGCTCAAGGAAGTACTATTTTTACAAATATAACATGCTGGAAGATACTAGGAATGTTAACAAATAAAACAAGGAAAAGGCATTGAATAATATTAGCATAAGTAGTTTTTTGTAGAACTGAGGTTGCTGAAGGGAAGAACTACTGTATTCAAGAATTACACATTTAGAATCATTCCCTTGGGTGACCAGGCGAGACTGAGAAGCTGGCCTTGGTTGACTATTGCCCTAATAAAATTTCAATTACATATTATAGCATTACATTAAAATGACTGTGGTAGCCATAGACTGTATGTAATAATCAATTTGTTACACATATGACTTTCAAGGAATAAATGGCTACCGGCAAACAAGGCTCTTCCAAAAGCAGACTTGCCCTTGTGCTTTTTTATACCAAAGAACACATAATATTTAAGTGCTAACCCCTTCATCAATTGTAGAATGGGCTTGCCCCCACATATCATTTGGTTTATGTAACAAGTATGCAACAGGACCGCTTAAACTTTGATACTCTTATCGGCCAAGTAATGAAAATCTGAATTCATTATTAATCAAAATTATATTATGAGTTGGACCCTAAGCTCAATAAGTGACAGCAAAACAGAGCACATCAGCAGTAAAGAAAATGGGGGTCTACAGGGGCATTTTTGGAGGCACACATATTACTGCTTATGTGCTGTGGTTGCCCTGGGAGGTTGCAGGACCCTTAAAACATAATGTACATTTCTACTTCTTTCATCCTACTTCTTTAGTTAGCTTTAGGTCTCCTTAAGCAACTTTCCAATTTACATTGCTTTGATCTTTTCAATTTGTTTGATAATGTAAATGCTATTACAAGTAGTATCTGACTAAGTATTGAACACGACAATGTTTTTCTCAGTAAATATATTTCCACTATTAGGAATATCCTCCTGTGGGTAAGTTCCAGATAGGTTCTGCAGGCAGGAAATAAGTTCTCTTTCCAGGACTGCTCTGGGAAAGCTTTGAATTTACAGTACTATTGCCTAGGTTGTCAGATGGGCAGGGGCGTTTCAGGGGCTGCTGCTGCCTGAGGCCGCAGCCCCCGATGCCGCCCCCCCCCCGCTCCGCACTTCTAACTTCTAGCATTGGAGCGGTAGGAGGAGGGGCTGCATCGCTAGTGCAGGGAGCGCAATTTTAAAAAATGGAAATTCGGCTCTTAATGTTACCAGAGGCAGCTTTTTGCCGCCTGAGGCAAGGGTCTCACCGGAGCGGCCCTGCAGATGGGTTACCTCATCCATGAGGCAGAGGGGATTCTAGTGTACAACCTTTTTGGACACTACTTTTTGAAGGCATTGGCTGGTGCTGGAGCATGAGGAAGAAGGAGTAGATATTTAAACATTCTTGGATTGTGTTAGGAGTAACAGTGGGCTCTGAGCAGCTGTTGAGAAGCTAATCTTAAAGAGATACTGACACCTAAAATTAAACTCTTTTTTTACATCTATTATAATATTGGCTTTGAAAGCTACTTCTAACTTTGCCATAAAGTATTTGCATGATGCTTTTACATTACCTGTCTGTTGCCCCATGTTCTTGTATGAGGGGGCTGCCATATTTGTGCAGCAGGAGTCCGTTAGCATTAGAAACTGTAACTAACAGGCTTAGATGGGACAGTCAGGTTGGCAAAGTCAGAGTGTCAGAGAGTCAGGCTTAGGAACAAAGGACGCAAAAAATTAGCAACATGACCTATAGGTAACATTTAATGTACATTCATATGTTAAAAAGTAATTTTTGTGTGTCAGTATCACTTTAAGGATTGTCGCAAATTATCACATATCACACATCACATATTGACTTTTTATTGTTCAAGTCTCGTGACTCACTGGACTCACGTGGGGTTTCTGTTTCCTATTACTTTGGCTGCTGAATGCTTTCTTTAATCAAGCATATTTTTGGATAAAAAAAATAAAAAGCTTGTTAGGTTTTAGGTGCCAAGCTTTTTATTATCTTCAAAAACCTGCTTCCTGAAGTAAAAAAAAATCTGAGGTAAGCATGAGTTCAGGAACTCAATTGTGGTTCAAGTAATCAATTGCTTGAGCCCATAGGCTAGAGCAAAAATAAATCAGCCCCTTAGTGATTCTATGAGGTGAACATTCTGAAATAAACTTTTGATGACAGCCTGTAGTGAAGTTCCCCAAACTATATTTTAAGAAGTACTCAGCATGGAATCCCTATCTCCTTTATTACAGCAACAGCCCACACGAGAAAATGAATCATGTGTAATGCATGTATGGATGGAAACAACTTGGAAAAATTGCCCTTGATTACTTTACCTGTTACCCAAATACTTTTTGTTCTTGGGTGACTAAAAATCTGAGGAACAAACTCACAATACTTATACAGTCTGCATCTGAGTCTATTTCTTGACAAGAATGTTTGAAACCTTTAAGTGGATGTCTCAGGAGATCCTTGCCCTACAAGCCTGAAAAGCTCTGATCAATAAATATGTTCTATCAGCTCAAATTATGTACATAGCTTCTTTCCTGAGTAAACCAGAAATGTCTACTTGCAATATGTGTACTGTACTATTGTGTAATAACTATAGTTAACTTTTATTCTGGTATATCAGGCAATATTAGCTCATATTTGAGTGTCCCCTTTTCCCCTTGCTTCTATTGATACCTTCCCATGCATCATTTGTTGTTTATTTTGTGATTGTCTGGTTGTTGTTGTTTTATTATTATATGAAAATAAATATTTTATAAATGTCATTGTGCTAAAAAACTCAGTTTAAATGCAGCAGATCCACAACACCCACTTAGATTTAGCAGTGCTTAGGCTTAGAATCTAATAATAGCCCACGCTATCATAAAACAATCACAGTGAGGACTGCCCAGAAATGTTTATATTCCCAGTCGATAACAGCACAAATTAGCAAGTGATGGCAAAGAAGAAATGGCACTCGGGCTCCACTGAAGCACAGAAACACATTTATATAAATAAAAGAGCTGCAGTTTCATTGCTTATATGGAGAGTTTTAACATAATAATTACTATAACATTTGCAAAGAGGCTTTACTGATGCCACAAAAGTGTACTGATTCCTAGTGGCTCATCAGAGATATGGGAAGCTGGGAGTGTGATTAACTATTGGTAGCTCCTATGTGGACTGGCAGCCTACAGGACTTTTTGTTTGGCAGTACAGATGGTTTTTATGCAACTGAAGCTTGCCTTCAATGGGAATTCAAAAATAAGCACCTGCTTTGATGCTTTGAGGCAACATCCAATGGGTTGGAGAGTGGAGAGCAACATGTTGCTCAAGAACCACTGCTTGGAAATTACTGCCTTAGAGCAATGGCAGTTTTTTTGTGTTACATCTGTTGACAAGTAACAAATTGCTCACACAATTTTTAATGTAATTGCAATTGAGATTTAGTTCACCCCTTGCTGTTGCTTGCACTGCTCCTCCTTACTACATGCACTACTGAATAATTTTTGTAACAATTAGTTTGTCTCCAGTCACAACACAATATCCAGCCTGAGACAATGCCTGCAATTCCTCCTGCCAGCTCTTACCTTTTTCTGCACCGGAGGGGGTCTGGGTGTATGCATAGGTAGTGTGGGACTTCAATTGCACTTTATCATACTAGAAAAACAGAAATTTGACCTTTAAAGGTACCAGGAGCAGCTTTTTTGCCTCCCTTAGTAACCTGGCCTTCACTGCTGACCCTGGTCAAAATCTACCAGGCTCCACAGCACAGGCACACTTGCCTCAGGTTGTGGCAGCATAGCCTGTAGTACAGTAGCTAAACAAAATAGTATCTAACATCTTGCCTTCAGAAAACTAAGCAAAAAAACTGCTCATTGAAATGCTGTGTCCCAAACATAGTACAATTTACTTAAAAGCACTGTAAAGCAGATCACCTATATTTTTGAAGTAGCAGTCTGGTTCAGATACTAAAAATGTAATAAAAGGCCATCATTTTATAAATACAGGTATTGGCTCTGTTATCCAAAATACTCGCGACCTGGGTTTTCCAGATAACAGGTCTTTGCATAATTTGAATCACCATAATTCAAGACAACCAAGCTACCATATAAACATTGATTAAACCCAGTAAGCATATTGTGCCACCAGTAAGCTTGTTGTGCCTTCCCATAATTTGGAGCCTTATGAATACAGCTCTGCCAAATGCATGCAATACTGTATTCACTGAGGTAGCCACAGAGATCTGTGGCAAGCTGCAAAATAATGGGAGATTGTGCCACATCTATTTATAAATGGTACATACACACACTGTATGGATTATACAGTCAAAGACTTTCAGTCATTCATTGTCAGCTGTTTTTCCTTCCCGACCAACCATTTAATGCAATCTATCGGTAGTAAAATGAGCTAAGCAGAATATAACGAAAAAAGAATGTTTAGTATATAAATATAAGATAGAAACCTTAGTATGTTTTTCCTAGAAGTATATGCAATAATAAAGCTACAAACCAGTACATATTTGGGGGGAGGAGATTGGCATTCATGAAGGTTGGGCAACTGGAGCCTGTTACAATGGTCAATTTGGCCTCAACTCCCAGACCAATGCTGACCAACTTGTTACATGAAGTTGGCAAATTATTTCTCATACAGCATGGGGGGGGGGGCGGCTTAATTAAAATAATTATGTTATGTAGTGAAGTCTATGAAGCCTTTTGCCAGACTGGGGCATAAAAATCGCTTGGATGGTCATATCCATATCCAGCCCATGGACCTCCAGTTGGAGAGTCTTGTCCTAGATTGTCATTATTAATATCAGTATTTGTGCTCAAATTGCCTCTCTGTTCCAGAAAAACTCATTGTGATGGATTGTATGAAGGCTAATTATACATTTTAGTCTGCGTTTGATTAGACATTAACCCGATTTGGCAGTCTGGTTCAGAGACTATAATAAAAGGCCCTCATTTTATGAATACAGGCATTGACTCTGTTAGCCAAAATGCTCATGATCTGGGGTTTTCTGTATAAGGGGTCTTTCAATAAATTGAATCTCCATGATTTAAGAAAACCAAGCTACCATATAAACATTGATTAAACCCAGTAAGCTTACTGTGCCTCCAGTAAGCTTGCTGTGCCTTCCTGTAATTCAGAGATTTCTGGATAACAGGTTTGTGGATAATGGATCCTATACCTATTACTGTGTCCCAACCTTTTAACATAAATGACTTCTGCACAATATTTCTGGAAAATAAATATTTATGAACTCAGACAAAAATATCATTAAATCCAATCCATGTAATTTGTATGCCTAGGACAAATTATTTTGTAAGTGCGTTGAAAATTAGAACTAATAATAATCTTCATTGTGAGTTAGAATAATGGTTCATAAAATCAGAGAAACTATGGTATAAACAACTTGATTACATTACAAATCTTTTTAGTGTCCTTATGAAAAGGAGAGTATAATTAAAATCTACAATCGATGTAAACAGACATGCCCAGGATGAATTCACAGAAAAGCCATGATTACATCCAAACTGAAAAAATTCTGGTTTCATTGGTTTTTTATCACAGACCACAAAAGAAAATGTCACCTCTAAGGGGTTTTCAAATGCTCTTTTATCTGCATCAACATTTTTTAGTCCTTACTTTAAATTCATGAAATAAATTGTACCCTGGGACACAAAAATGATCATTTAATCCCTGGAGGGCAGTGTATAGAGATTTGTTTTCTGATTATGATGCCTTTACACAGTTAACCACTGTTTCCTTTCATGCATACATCAACATTCCAGGTTGCTACGGGAATATGACATTTTCATGGCATTGCTGCTTGTTGCCCCTAACAACCTGAACCAAACTCAGCCAGTCACCAAAATTTCTAATTTCTGTTGTGGACAAATCAGGTAGCCTTTATGTGCTTTATGTTTTTAATATGCAGAACTATTGAACATTAACAGTCATCTGTCTTTTTTGGATAATGTATTACTGCTAAATTTAGAAGTAATTTAAATCTGCATTTTGCATAAAGAAAACATCAGCAATGTTTTGTTTTGTGCACTACAATAAAAATGTTCAATCAAAAGCATTTTATTGTTTTAAATCATTTAAAACCATCCATTTAGCAAATACCAAAATGGCATGTGGCTCATGTTTGCATGGGATAGAATATTGGGGTTAGGATTAATAAACAAGCGATAATTATCCATTTTAAGAATATTACCACTTCAGGGATTTTAAAACAATTTCTATGAGATGCAATTGGGAAGGAAGTGCTGTGGCCCATTTGAACACTGAAAATGAAACCATATAGAATTATGCTGTGCAAAATACCCTAAAAATGCCACTGTGACAAAATGTTATGGAAACAAATTAGTAAATATGTTTCATTTAGATATAACTTTAAAAGTTAAATGTTATGTTAAATGTTAAAATGTTAAGTTACATCTAAAAAAAAATTATTTAATTAATAAATTAATTTTCCAACTTAGTCAAATCACTCTGCAAAGTTGCAGCATTCTCCACGGAACTTAAAATTATCTAGGTCATTAATAAACAAGTAAGAAAATCAAAGAACCAAGTACAGACCCCTGCAGCACTCCACTGACAAGTTCAACACTGATCCAATGAGAAAATGTTCCGTTTACCACCACCTTCTGTGTTGTACTGTATCAAAAGCTTTAGCAAAGTCTAAGTAGATTACATCCACTGCCATCCCAGAATCGAGGTCCCTGCTCACCTTTGTATAAAAAGAAATTAAATTAGTCTGGCAAGATCTATTACACATAAAACCATGCTGGAACAAAATCATAGTATTATGATCTGCAGTGAAATCAAGTATCTTATCCGTTATTGGCCATTTGAAAAGATTTTCTACCAATGACATTAAACTGACCAGCCTTTAATTTTGAATCTGAGAATGGGATCCCTTTTTGAATAAGACACCACATTAACAATTAGCCAGTCTGTCAGCATCTTGCCAGACCTCATGCTGAAAATTTAAGTTTGACAATCACAGTCAGAAGCGGGCCAGACTGTCCGGGCATCCTAGGCAGCCAATCCAGTCAGCTCGCCCACTTCCCCCGTCATCTACATGCGCATGAGCAGTAGCATCTTCCACATGTGTGCATGGGTGGTAGCACTGTTTGCCCGTGCATGCACGGTAATGTCTCTTCTGCCTACCTCTAGTACCGACCCTGTGTTTTGTACCCTGGGATGAATATTATGCCATCCCGGACCTTACATTTCCTCTTATGTGAACTATGCATAATTTGTTATATTACTTGTTATATTACTTATTTTCAATAAAGTTGGGATTAATTGCAAACTCACCGAATAACTATGTCCCTTGTGCCCCTTACCCCTTAAAGTCACTAATCGAAAAGCAGAAAGCAGTGTTCTGGCTATTATGTTAGACATTTAGTCACTCCAGTATTTTTTTGGCTAACTATATAAAAATTTCGTATTTTGCAAAATCTATTTACCCAGTATTTAATTATTACACTGAGCAGTTCCTCTATGGGTCCCACCCAGGGCCGCTTTAATAAGCGGGCAAAGTGGGCAGCTGCCCATGGCCCACTTATTTTGAGGGCCCATGGCTGACTTCTAAATTTTTTTTTTTTTTTTAATTTTGTTTTTTTTTGGCTTTATTTATTTATTTTTTAACTTGGTGTGTGTCCTTGGTGGTACTTGGTGTGTGTCCGTGCTGCTCCCTCCTCAGTCTGATCCACATCTCGCACCATACACCCCCAACCCGGTAAAGTGAAAATGGCCAGAGGAGTAAAGGAAGCCCCTCCTGCTGGCTGCCGCCATCTAGCGTTGGAGCTTCACGTTGGCGCATCACACACAGGTGCCTCGCTGGCCTGTGCCTGCTGCACAAGCAAATCCTCCTGATCTCACACACCATGATGCTGCCCAGCAGGCATTCCACCTCTCCAGAAATCCACCAGGCACCGTCAATGAATCTAGGTGAGGGTGAGTCAGTGTGGTGTGTTCATCTGCTTGTCTTTTTTCCTGCTATGGGTTCTGGCCTGGGGGATATTTTTACATGGATTTGTCCCTTGCTATCCTGCTGTGGGTTCTGGGGGTATCTATACATGGATTTTGCCCCTTGCCATCCTGCTGTTGGTTCTGGGGGGTATCTATACATGGATTTGCCCCATGCCATCCTGCTGTGGGTTCTGGGGGGTATCCATACATGGCATTGCTCCTTGCTATACTACTGTGGGTTCTAGGGGGTATCTATACATGCCATTGCCCCTTGCCCTCCTTCTGGGGGATATTTATATATGGAATAGCCCCTTTCCATCCTCCTGTGGGTTCTGGGGGGGGGGAGTATTTTTACATGGATTTACCCCTTGCCATTCTGCTGTGGGTTCTGGAGTGTATTTATACATGGAATTGCTCCTTGCCATCTTGCTGTGGGTTATGGGGGGTATCTATACATGGAATTCTTCCTTGCCATCCTGCTGCGGGTTCTGGAGGGTATCTTTACATGGCATTGACCCTTGCCATCCTTCTGGGGGATATTTATACATGGAATAGCTCCTTTCCACCCTGCTGTGGGTTCTGGGGGGTATTTTTACATGGATTTGCACTTTGCCATCCTGCTGTGGGCTCTGGGGGGGTATTTATACATGGAATTGCCCCTTGCCATCCTGCTGTGGGTTCTGGGGGGTATCTATACATGGCATTGCCCCAAACCATCCTGCTGTGGGTCCTGGGGGTATATTTACATGGAATAGCCCCTTGCCATCCTGCTGCGAGTTCTGGGGTGGTATTTGTACATGGAATTGCCCCTTGCCATCCTGCTGTGAGTATCTATACATGGAAAAGGCCCCTTTCCATCCTGCTGTGGGTTCTGGGGGTATCTATACATGGAATTGCCCCTTGCAATCCTGCTGTGAATTCTGGGGTTATTTATACATACTATGTTCATCCTTCAGTTTTCATAGTTTTTAATTTATTTGACTTTTCCTTCTGGCGTGGCTTTCAAATGAGGGTCAAAGAGTAGACCCCCGGCAGCTCATGCTATGAACTGTATTGTTAACAGACTAAATTTTTTGTTATTGGTATTTATTACTAATCTTCTACTTAGGTCTTTCCTACTCAAACTCCTGTTTCTCATTGAAACTACCACCTGGTTGGTAGGGTAATTTTGGCCCTAGCAACCTGGTAGCTGTTAAAATTTCAAACTGGAGAGCTGCTAAATAAAAAGCTAAATGATTAAAAACGCTAAATAATAAAAAATGAAAATCAATTGCCAATTGTCTCGGAATATCACTCTCTACATCATACTAATAGTTAGCTCCACTTCCACAGTTTCACTACATAACCAGATTTATATTTTCTCAGAATTGCTTCTCTTGGCTCTGCTTTACTGACAATCACAAGCACAGACAAGGTCACAGAGACTTTCTGTTTATCGTCCATGTTTTAGTTATCTTACTTGCTTATCTGGGATCAATGGAGTGCTCATTGGCCATTTTTATGGTGATAATACTAGAACACCTGGGGCAAATTTACAAAATTTGTGTGAAGAGATTGAAGTTCAATCGAATTCGGTCGAATACCGATTGTAAGATTTTTCGGATATTCAAATATGCAAATTTGGCCCTTAGATCATCGAATACGAATAGATCGAATGATCGAATATTCAATCATTCGACCAATCGATGATCGAAGGATTTTAACTTTCAAATTTCTTCAAATGCCTACTTCGGCAGATTGAACCTACCGAATACCAATAGAAGCCTATGGGAACACCCCCCCCCCCCCCCCCCCCATAGGCTTCTTTTGCAAAGACCTGCTCGAATAACATTCATACGATCGTACGCCTCGATCGTTCGGACGCTAAAAGTACAATTTTTTCGTGAAATCGAACGATCGGTATTCGATCGTACCATTTCATTGAGAAATCGAATATCGAGGAAATAATAGGCTAAACCTATTAGATAAGCATTCGTTGCTTATCAAATTTCGAGGGGATTCGAGGGATTTTAGGTGAATTTTAGTAAATTTGCCCCCTAGAGTTAATATGCTAATTATCCATTTTTATGTAGTAAATGTCAGATCTGCATTTAATATTCTTATTATACATTTAATACTGGCATGACTGGGTGTGCTGTTTGGGGGTGTAGCCAAAAGTGGGCATGGGAAGAGGATAGAGCTTCCGCACACAAAGTGGGCATGGGTTCACAAAAAATGTTGCCGCCAGTTACTGTAGCTCTTTGCCCAGGGCCCACCAAGGCCTTAGTGTGGACATGATCCCACCCCATTGTGCTTTATTTTTACTATATACATAAATGAAAAAAGGATTTTGGATTCACTCCTTCCATAGCAATTTTAGCTGGTCTGATAGCTATGTTGCATAATTTATTCGCCTCCTTATAGACTTCTATATTCAAGGAGTTTGTATGTGTTTCACCTTTGTATAGGTTTTTCTTCCACATTCCAAAAACCAAAAGGCGAGTTTTATTGGCTCCCCGTGAAACTGACTTGTGTGTGTTATGTAAGTGTGATAGGGAACTTATAAGCTCTTGTGGGGTATGGAATGAGGAACAATTTCTATAAAGTGTTCCATAGATGAGATGGCACTGTAAAAATTATTCAAAAGGATACGAAATATTTATATATTTTACAAGTTGATAATCATATCTGCTGTTTTTCTGTCATCATTGAAATCATTTTTTTTAAATATAATTTATATATATTATTCATACTATCTACCACCAAAGTACCCATCATCCATCCATCTATCTAGATATCTATCTATTCCTCCATTCATCTATCTAAAGTTCAATACAGTCGGAAGTTTCAATACAGTCGGAATCATTTTTGTAGACAGCTACTCAGGTCTTACTTTGCAAATAAACAAAAATATATGCCAATATGGCATAACAAACCTTGAGCACAACTCAACAAATGTTGTTTATTAGCTACACACTGGATTTGAATAACAATAGCTACACTCTCAATCTGATAATAAATTTGCTGTTGCTAAATGTATAGGCCTTTTAAAAAAAATATCTGGATATCTAAAGTTCCCAGCCTGAAATGATGGTGTTGATAGAACACTTAGCATAATATTTTCTGCAAGCAAACTATGCAAATATTTGTCTTGCATTTTACTAATGGAACATGACAAAGACGTAAAACCCATAGGCATAAATTGACAGAAGCACAAAGGCAGACTTACTGCTTGTACTGACAAATGCAATGACGTCCTTTAGTGGAAGAGTGGAATGTTGTTCCAAAGGGATTAAAACAAGCACAATGCTGAAAAACACTTTAGAACACACTCTTAGAACAGAGGGGATAGTTCTATAATTTTTGTACGTTCTGTATAAAACAATAACCCATATGAGAAGACTGAGTAGAGAAAACTAAAGTACTTATTTGGTAAAAACCAATCATATTACCCCAGGGCTGTCATTGGTACCTTAGGGGATGGGACGGGACTACTATAAGTCCATGTTATGGCTATTTTGCGACATCATCGGTAAGTGAATAAATGCATGCTAGAAATTCTAATGTGAAGTCATACAATCCTTAAAGCAAAAGAATTATATATAAAATGCAGGTCAATTCCCTTTGAAGTTGTATCATGCCACTGCTTTAAGTTTGCACTTCTTATAATTTTCAGTTAGCCTTTTATTTGTGGGTCTATGTTTCGCATTATGCCAAAACATGTATTTTGTTTTAAGGAGAACTAAACCCCCCCCAGTAACAAAATTCCCCCTTAACTGCCTGCCATTGTCCCATTCCCCTCTTCCTCCCCCCAATGTGCATTAGTCAAAGAAGAAGAAGCCCCTGAAAAAAAACCTGACCCTAAAATGCAGACTCCTGACCCCTGGAGTTCCCAGGCACCATCTTCTGCCTGGCAGTCTGCGATGGCAGGCAGTTAAAGGGGGCTTTTATTAGTGGGGGGGGGTGGTTAGTTCTCCTTTAAAAAAAACTCATGATCTGGCATAAAGCAAAACATAGCACCACACATAAAAGGCTTTAAAGATTCAGATATTGTTTTATGTTTTTGGCAGTCATGATGCTTGATATTATATTTATTCTACATAAATATGATTGCATCTGGCTCCCATACAGCTGCCAGAACTTTTTTATTATTTTGCTTTTAGGAGAAGCAGGCAATAATAACACACTACTTCCAAGGAATGATGCCTTTCCTTTATCTTTGTGAAGGCACTAGGACATAACATTGTGTGGGTTTGGGGTGCCACAGGGCTGCTGTTTTGGCTGAGTAGGCAGGGAAAATCAGCTGTGAATACAACTCTAAAGATAAATATCTTAATAAGCACTGCTTTCAGCTACAGGGCTGCACATAACTTATCATGTAAGCATTTTTTATTGTTCTTTGTAGGTGACTTAATAATAATTGGTACTACTGTGTGTGTTGCTGATGGAGACAATCAGCCTGAAAATGGATATTCTCTCTGTCCAGAAAAACAGTAACTTCAAGGATATCTAGGATATAATTTGAAGTCCTTTAAGCAAAGCAGTATTTTATATATTTGTATTTTGACAAAATATCGAGCTCAACACTGCAAATGAAAAAGCCTATTCATTTCATAAAATAAACAGCAGTGTAATATTGTTCTAGATAATGTGGTAAATCTGCTCAATCATGCAAAGGAGATAGAAGTATTGCACCTACATCATAGGCTATGACTACATTGTAGGCAATGTCACTACAAGCAAATTATGGGATGGAATGCAGTTTTGGAGAACAAAGGACCTGCTGCAAGGACCCTTCATGCCAAACAGTCTGCTGCTTGCCTGGAGCTAAGGTTCAGCATGTGGTGGAACGAGTGGACAGATTATTGGGAGGGGCTGGGGAAGACCTACTAGCAGTCTTGGTACAGATAAAGTGATAGAAGAGGTGGTGAAGTCCTCAAAAATTATTTTAAATACTTAGATGTAAAGTAGAGGGCAAACACTAGGTAATTTTCTTAGCGATAATACCTGTGTCACAAGCAACATAAAGAAGACAGTGGCAGCTTAATTTCTCAATCAGCTACAGGCTCTTTGCTAGGGATGGGCTGCACCTCAATAATGATGTTGCAGCTGTTTTGGGGGAGAAGATGGCTAGACTGTTGGAGGAGATTTTAAACGAGTTGTGTGGGGGGAGGGTTCATTAAAGGATTCTGTGGAAGACAGGTTAGATGAGATAGTGGGCAAAGGGAAGGGAAATGGGGGAGGAGATTTGGGTAGTGCTACTGTCAAGGACAAAGAGGACCATATATGCAAGATGGTACCAGTATTAAATGTATGTTTGCAAATGCAAAGAGTCTTACTGTTAAAATGGGAGAACTGGAGGTACTGGTGCTGGAGGGAAAATATGATGTTATGTTATGTTAGAAAATGAGGGGGCAGAGGTCTTATGGGTGGAGCTCTTCACCGATTGTATAGAATCCAGCAAATTAATTGTAGGGGTATGCTATAGACCTCCAAATGTAAGCGAGGAGAAAGTGGCTAAGCTCCTGATGTAAATAGAAAAGGCTGCTAGTTTGGGGAACATAATGATTACTCATTACTGTTCTATTCCCTGAAGGAGTAAATGTAGCAGCACTAAGAATCACCCTATGTGGCTTAATATAGAAGTAATAGGAAAGAAGAGAAAGGAATTTAAAAATTACATGTCTGTTGGGACAAAAGCTGCATTTAATGAATAGTACTATAAGAAATGTTGCAAAACAACAATCCGGAAGGCAAAGATAAGTGATGAGGAGAGCATTGAGTTGAATACTAGCTCCAAAGAGTTTTATTAAGTATATTAATAGTAAAAGGATGTGGGTTGAGAGTGTTGCTCCTATAAATAATGGTACTAGTTTGGTTGTAACAGATACAGAAAAGGCAAATGTGCTAAATCTGAGAGCCCAGGCTCACTTCATAGCTGCACTCATGACTCAGCTCAATTTAGTCAGTAGCTGACTAAGAATATGATAAATAAAGCTTTAACAAAAATGAATGTAAACAAAGCACCAGGGTCAGATGGCATATACCCCCCGGTTCTAAGAGAGCTTGGTTCAGTTTCAGACTGGTCCCTATTTCTGATTTTCTCAGATTCACTTTAATCTGGTATGGTACCTAGGGATTGTCATTCCAATATTTTTAAAGGAATTATAGGCAATTATAGCAATTATAGGCCAGTAAATTTGACTTCTATGGTTGGCAAATTATTTGAAGGCTTGTTAAGGGATCACATAAAAAATTTAATCCTAGTGAATGGCATTATGATCAGCAATCAGCATGGCTTTATGAAGGATAGGTCAGACAAATTAGATTTTTTGAAATTTGAAGTGTTTGATATCGTGCCCCACAAATGACTGCTTTCTAAACTAAGGTCTGTTGAGCTTAAGTAGTTCGCTTTCACATGGATAGGAAACTAACTACACAATAGGGTACAGAGGGTGGTTGTTAATGGTACATTCTCTACTTAGAGTATGGTTCTTAGTGGGGTCCCTCAGGGCTTGGTATTGGGTCTACTTTTATTTAACTTGTTCATTAATGACTTAGATGAGGTCATTGTAAGTGTTTGCAGATGACACAAAACTTGCCAGCCCAATTAATTCCATCCAGCATGCAGCAACAGGATCTTGACAAACTGGCACTCTGGGCATCTAAGTGGCAAATGAGATTCAATGTTGATATCACCTGGGATGTAAAAATATCCAAGCCACTTCTACCCTTAATGTGACTACACTAGGCAAATCCCTTATGGGAAAGGACTTTGGAGTCCTTGTAGATGATAAGCTTGGCTCATCAAGGGCAAATAAGGTCTTGAGCTGTATTAAAAGGGGCATTGATTCACAGCAGGAAGGGGTCATTCTTCCACTGTATAGAGCACTAGTAAGGCCCCATCTGGCATATGCCGTACAGTATGGGTCTTCAGTGCTCAAACAGGACATTATTGAATTAGAGATGGTACAGAGAAGGGCAACTAAGAAGGTAAAAGGAATGGAAAATCTTAGCTATGAGGAAAGACTGGGCAAATTGGGGATGTTCCTGCTGGAGAAGAGGCGCTTAAGGGGTGATATGATAACTATGTATCAATATATAAGGGGATCATATAATAATCTCTCTAATGCTTTAGCTACCGGTAGGTCTTTCCAGCCAACACCAGGTCACCCATTCTGAATAGAAGAAAAAGAAGTTCTGCCTAAATATTAAGAAGGGTTTGTTTTACTGTGAGAGCTGTGAAGATATGGAATTCTGTCCCTGAATCATACAGGCTGATATTAGATAGCTTTAAAAAAGGTTTGTATGGCTTTTTAGCAAGCTCATAGTACAAGTTGATCCAGGGACTAGTCTGATTCTCATTTTGGAGTCAGGAAGGACTTTTCCCCCCTCTGAGGCAAATTGAAGAGGCTCAGATGGAGTTTTTTTGGCTTCCTCTGGATCAACTAGCAGTTAGGCAGGTTAAAAAGTTGAACTTGATTGACGTGTGTCTTTCTTCAAGTTAACTACTATGTTCCTATGTTACTATTCTAGACCATCTCATTCCACAAAACTACTACTTCATCTGTTCAAGTCTATCTTCAGTTTATTAAAAATTAGGATCTTGAGTATATGGGATTGAAAGTCTAATATCACATGATATTGCATCATATCAAGCAAGCTTTAAAAAAATATTTTTCTACAAAAGAAAATCAGCACTATATCCACATTTCTATGCAAGTAGTAGTCACGAGTCTCATGAATAGTACCTTGGTTTTTTCAATATTTCCTACATGTAGCTCGGACTTGGCTACCAGATGGAAAACCGCAACAGAGAGTTTTCAGCATTTTACCCGACTACCTGGATCTATGACCCGGTGAGTACTACTACCTGCAGCCAGCACTAATTATCCCGATGGTACTCCACTATCTCTAGTTCTTATTGGCAGACACAGTGATTGATTGAAGCAGACCTAACACGGATTCTGATCTTTTTGAAAGGCATAACAATTACTACCAAATTGTGAGCAGATCTGATGTGTCATATAACCTTCTGCTTAAATCTGTAATACACTATCGCAGTTTATTACCCCTTTTTAGGACACCCTTACATCCGTTAATCTTTTAGCGCACCCCCCTTTCTTCGAACTGTAAATCGTGACCCGTGGATAAGTGGATCCACATCTATACCTCCGGTCCTGCTTAGAGACACTGATACTGGACATGGTGCTGTGTTATACATTTTTGTCATATAATGGGGGCAGTAATCCCCTATCTGTGGAGTGGGCTGATACCTTTCCAAGTAAGGGTCCTGGGATGTAAAGTTGAGTAAGGCCATTTGCTCCTACTTGTCCATCCAGGTGCAGAACATTTGGGTGGCCTGCATGGTGTTAGCCAATTCACTCATTGGAGTAATTGGTTAGCTAAGCATTCCCATTGGGTTGCGGCTTTTTAAACTCCATCCTGGGCTCCAAATGTTGCTATTGTAATCATTATGTTATATAAGGGTTAAGAGGAAAGAGTAAGACCAGTGACCTTAATGCTGCCCAGGTTATTACACCTGCATAAGGATAAAATTCAGGTGAGCTCTTTGGCACAGATCAGTTACTTTCACAGATAATGGGGGCTCTGTCAACAACAGTAAGTCCAACATATCTGTACTGATTTGATTCCAGGAAGATGTTTATTGTTAGAGTTGATTTTATTGAACCTTTGAGGAATTAACATAATATTAACCTTATTTTGGAGTTTATAAGGACCAACAGAATAAAAAAATGTTGCTGTTTTGTCAATTGATGAAAGGTAATCAAAGCTGCTTTAATATGTGAGGCTGTCCAACAACAAGCAAGATATTTATGTGTAGTGACCTATAGTTTTTACAGCACCCTACCTTCTTAGTTACTAGGCAGTTACTAGTTATTGGCCAAAGGGTGTAATGACCACTTCCTGCCACACTGCCTTATAGTGTGTTTAGGGAGTGGTCTCTTCCTCTTTGGCTGCTGGTGTGCCTTATGCTTTGATCCAAATAAGTTTATTGTTTGAAGGAAAATCAATCCTATTGAGATTAAATAATATGTAAATGATTTTAAGCAGACAAACTGTGGAGAATACCTCTTATCTGGAAAAACCCAAGTTAAGAGGATTCTGGATAACAGCACCCATACCAATAATACAAAAACTGTATAAAGCACAATGATCAACTGAAAACTGCTTAGTATGTGTCCATCTAGAACATAATAAAAGTTACTGTAAAGGTAAATTCACATTGGACAGCTGCTTTGTTGTAGCTGAACTTTTGTGTCTCCTTGTTCACCTGCATAATTTGTTCTAAACTATGTAGAAAGGAAAACATATTGGTTGTTCCATTTCACTGTGTCTTCAAACACGTTTTTCATTTTAAAGCACATAAAAAACATAAAGGCTTCCTAGCATCAAAGGACCACAATCATCTTCTACTCTCTACATATCAAGGCGACCATTTACTAAAACGCGGTAAATTTGACTATAAGTTTCCGCATGTTATCGTTGAGAATATTTTTCCGCCAGAATATTCGCAGTGACTAAGTTTACTAAACAGCGTTGCACTCAGAAGTCATTGCGGTAACTACGTTAGCGAACCAGCTTACGTTAGCGATAATTTTAGCGAGTTGCGAATTTTCTTGACGACAAATTACATTTGCAAATATTTATACTATAAAATAGTCTTTTTTTATGGCGTTAATAATGACGTTCATTATGGCAATTTTTACTGTGACGTTTATGGCTAGAAATGCATCTTCAAAACTCAAACTTTATTGACCGATGATTATACCATCCAACAACATTACCAGAGTGACACCAATCAAACATGTATGTATCATATAAACCCATACTTCATCCATCCACGCACACACCCTTCTGCCAATAGAATCATATGAACAAGAAATCATACCAGTTATCTCTTTGCATCATTTAAATGCACTGTTTATTAAGAATTATACTCCCATTATATAGATGGCAGTAAAATGTTGAGAATATTCTGGCCTTAATTTTGTCTTCCACACATTTTGCTGTTTAGTAAACCAGGCGTTAATGTGTAAGTAGCGTTATTTTCAGTGAATGCAATAACTGGCAAACATATTCTTGCGCAAGAAAATTCGCAAATTTATATTTACCATAGGTTAATAAACTTGACAAAACATATTTGCGTTAAATTTGTGTATGTTTTGTGCACAAATGTTTACCCCCCAACTCTATCTTTTATTTTACAGGCCTGCATGTATACTGCATGGAACCTTTCTTTTATGTTTCTCCCTTAATCATTTTTTTAATATACTAACTAAAGAAATATAAATTGTGACGAATAGAGCAGTTTTCAATTTTATGATAACCCATAACAATTAAACAGACCCATTACTGGTACAATTGCCAACAGCTGAATAATTCCTGCTATGTGTATTTTATATTTTTCAGAGTTCAGTTATGTTAAAAAATGGTATGTTTAACAGCACTTTGGCTCAGTTGTGTTTGTGTTGATATATTGTATATATGCAACTCTGTAGATGTTTACATACTGGTAAATACAGAACAAGGAGTTATAATAAAACAAACAGTTTGTAATGTCTCTCATAGATGTTAAACCGTTTTGTTCACAAAGCTCTTTTTGCTCAGCAGGCAAGATTCACCGACTGTTCTCCAGATTATATTTGTTGTTTATAAAGCAGCCACACAAAATATGAAAGTGGCCACACTGTTAAATTCAGGGCACTTCTAGCACTGCAACAGTATCCATGGAGTATGTGCCACCCTCAAATATGGATAATATTACAATTAATTAATGCAATCTACAAACATCATAAAAAGTGAATGTATTCACATTCCTAAACACAAAAGAGAGACACCCTGGAACAGGCCTTACCACTGATCTTTGTCAGAAAATAAGGAAGAAATATTTTGGCCGTATATTTCATTTGTTTGAATTGCTTAAATCCTCTCCAAAAAGGAAAATGTATAACCTGTACAACACAAGAATTATAGTCAATGTAAAAAATATATATTGGACTTTTGTCACACCTTTCTTTAGAAAGTGCCTTTTATGATGATCTACTGTAAAAAATTATGTATTTGCTACCTTTTAGAAATAAGAATCTACCCTCTCAGCCACTTCCACATTGTTGGGGTTGGTTGTTTTTAAAAAGTGTTAGCCCTAATACACCATCTAGAAAAACAGCTCTAACACCAAGCCTACATGAAGAGAGACAAATTGCTGAGTGGGGTATTTGGAAGCGCCACCTTCTTTTGACCACATCCACTACCAACTCTCTTCTCAAACCTGTCTATCTTGCTGCTCCTTACCTCTCGAATTCCATCTCTGAATTCCTCCATATCTCTCTCAATCTCTTCAAAAAAAAACAAGAGTCTACCTTTTGGAGCTCTAGAACAATAGCCTAGTCCTGTGCCTACTGACTATGCCTTACTTTGTGCACTTTTTACTCTCCAATTTATTGCCTGTATGTTAGCCTCCGATCCGCTTAGACTGTAAGCTCTACAGAGCAGGGACCTCCTTCCCACTATGTCTCTTTCCACATAGCACTTAAGCTTGTTGTCATGATATGAATTCTGTGTATATTTATTGTGTAATTTGTCTTCCCCATGTATATTTATATATATAGTACTTTTATGCATTGTACAATACTGTGGCTCCTTAAAGGCACTTTAAAAATAAAGTGATATATATATCATATATCATATATATATATCACTTTATTTTTAAAGTGCCTTTATCTATAGATATATATATATATATATATATCTATATATATAGATATATATATATATATATATTTATAAAATAAGCAAAGAACAAACGAATGAATGAATCTTCCACAAAAGATTAAGCCAAATGCCCAACTCAATCTGGATAATTGTTAAAAAAAAAAAAAGCATCATCACTTTTATTAGATCACGGAGGAAAAGGTCTCCAGCTAAATGGAATCTAACTGATTTTGCCAAATTTGAATCGTGCAAAGTTTGCTTTACTACAAATATAAATTCATTGTGATCTAACTATATTGAAAATACATTGTTTCTAAAATACAAAAATTGCAAAAGCCCTATCTTGAATTATCAGCAATCTGTACTGAAAGTCACTGCTATAGCAGGCTAGCAGAACTTGTCCTTTATAAAAAAAAAAGTATAATTGTGAAGTCCAACCTAAGTATTTTGAATATAAATTTTATTTAGAAATGTAAAATGTTTAGCATATTTAGGAAAATCTATTCTGTCATATAATTTTCTTTAATTAAAACATTTTCATCATACAGTATAAAAAAAAGGTGCTAGGGTAGAGGTATAGGAGACACTACATGAACGCTAGAGCATACACAAGGGGCAGCTCATGAGAGGAAAATTATAGGGCCATATTTAAATGTGAAAAAACTACAGCTCCCATAACCCTTTCTGTGTTTTTGCTGTAGAAAAATAAACTCATGAAAATATTGCCACAGTCTTTTAATGAAGAATTGTATGGATAAATGCCTACATCTGATCCTGGACAGCGTTGAGTATAAAGATGACATACAGTACATGCAAGGTATGCACAGTGGTGACACACAAAACACAGTTCAGTCACTGATTACATGATTTATATATACATATATATTTATGTTTTTTATACAATATATATGATTTATAATATTGCTAATTACCATAATCACATAAAGGCTAAAGTACTTAAAATGCAACGACGGCTCAATTATGAACACTATTGTAAGTGCATTGAAGAGAACAATTCAACAACAGTCTTAAAGGGGGATCCTTGATCAGTGGAAATATTTTAAGTAAGTCTGCATGCTGTCTTTCTTTATCCCTGAAGTGCTCGGCACTGCCACAATTACTCCAATTATTTGTAAATTAATCCAATAATTAGAGTGAATATTGGTGTTAACCAAGCAAACCATTGCCTTTGCTTCAAGGTTGTCTGTACTAACCTTTGCGGCACTTATACAAATACTTATCATTCTCTCCCTGTCATCTCATCAGTTCAGATATACTTTTCATAACACCTGTCATTTCATTTAATTTTTCATAATGTACTATTATGTTACTACTATGTTGTGCAATTATTAAAGTTCTTGATACTTACACTTAGGTGTGTTTATTGTCCATTATGGTTCACTGGAAAGTGAACTATGTGAGAGCCAATCACAGTGTTATTTTCAATGGCTAGAACAATTTTAAGTGACTATAATTTGCTAATGCCACTGTTGATCTTGTAGAACTCACCTCCTTTATACACAATAGTTTTGGAATGGATTTTGAGAGCATTGGACCCTGAGCTTTACTCAAGATATGGGTTCCGATAGCAGTAACCCCTAACCAGTGGCGTGTGAGCAACATGCTGCTCTCCAACCCCTTGGATGTTGGTTGCAAGATTTAAGAGGGAATGTAATTAAAAAAATATTTAAAATGGTGTTTTGCAAATATTTAGAATAGAATTTCATGATACTGTCACTGTAAGTGTATAGTACAATTGTTCCAGTTGCCACATTTTTTCATGACACATTTGCCCCTTCTTACTGTTGCAGGGCATTGATTATTACTTTTTTATGGTGTCCATATTATGGCTGCAATAATAACTCAATGGGTATTAAAATAAGTTACCAGTAATTTAGAATATGAATTGGCCTTTCAGCTTTGGAAAGATTCTTTTAAAACAGTGATATTAGATGCTGTCTATTTGTCTGTCTATTATAAGCATCATTTTTCATTTAAGATGGAGATACTCTGTGACTATTTTGTTATTCTGTTGCGATAAATGTAAGTGAAATTAAAATAAACATTTTAGTACAGTGCAAAATCTGAATTTTCCACACCACCTTATCAATCATTACTATAGGGGTTTCCTTTCAGCACAGGGCAGTTTAAAATCTAGGCATTACCACATACATTTTAGTAAGAATTAAGCTAAAGTATTATTTGCATCAATTTTATTCAGTTGTACAAGGGTTGTTTTTCAAACCCTTCAAGTAATACGCCAAGCACTCTTTACCTTTTAGAATGCATTTCTGATGCTTGTAGGGAGAGAAACTTATCTCATTGTCACAACTAGTGATGTGTCCTCCAGCATATGAACTGTAATCCCACAGCTGAGGCATGAATCCTCTACATTTTGCATTACCACTGACCAGTACATAGAAAAGCATATACAGTACCTTGGAAAACAATATTATGACACTTATGGCCCATTAAAGCAAAACTGATATGGCATACTGTCCATAGCTGGTTTAAAATATTATCCAAGTAGCTATCTTCATCACTATCATTATTATGAACTCTAACTGCCACTGGCAACTCTTGTAGCTTGTGAAATTTGCAGCTTCCATTCATTTGAACAGAAATGCATTGAGATAGAATCAATGATTTTTATCAGTCAAAGGGCTTAATCGACAGTTATTCATTTGTGACTGATTATTATGTATTCTTTAATAATTAGACACTGCCTTGTAACTGATGTTAACTACCCCACAATAAACCCTCATTAGACTGAGATAATGCTTCAGAATTATAGAAAAGATTTCTAAATGGATCCAAGTGATTCTTTGATTTCAAGCTTAGATTTAGTTAATTCCATTTTAATCATGTTACCCAAATGTCTGAGCCACTGTATGCCACCTCAATGGGCAGCTTCATCAGACAGTTATGCAGAATGTAGTTAATTGCCCGCACTTCAAATGTAATCTGCTGTTGCACAGTGTCAGGAAAAATATGGCTCTGTGTTCTCACGCTTATACAAGGACAACCTATCCAGTTGCGTTTCCTCAATTGAACTTTAGTTCAGATTTAGGCACTCCAACTGGATACAATTTCAATCAGAATGGCTGATGTAGTTTGCCTGGGCCTAAATAGCTATGTCATGAGCTGCCTAATAAGAAGCACGTCATTTCTTCTTTTTTGCTTGTAACCTCATATTCTAAGATTGTCTTGAAGGTAGGACACAAAACAGATATTGCACTGATTAATGACCATTCTAGTTTTATAAAAGACAATGCTAAACAGAGATTAACCTGTAAATTTATGGGGCAAAACAAGTCTGGAAATCATTTTATGCTAACAGATCTCTGCTATTACTATTGGGAAAGAACCGATCAGATAGACTGAAGTATTTTTATACAAAAGAAAGACTGTCACTCTCTGGGAATAAGGACATAAGAAAGGCAGTGTGTTAGTTAGAAAGTATGAAATGCTGCTTGATATAAGACACAATTCATAAAAAATTAGTTCATTTTTCCTTAAAATGACGTGATTGAAAACATATGATAACATGATTAGGGGAAACTGTGCTCAGTACAATGCTTTCCAAATTATTTTCAGACAACAAAATATAGTCCAACAAATCAAAGTAACTTGACAGGAATATGAAAGGTCAGATATTTTCCTTATGAGAAAATATCATTGCTCAACCTGTATAACCAACCATAAGACATCAGATTGAACTGCCGTAAGTAACAACTATAGCTAATATACTTTTGGGATATCTTAATTTATTTTATTAGGCTAAAACCTACATGGATTTCATTTGTCAATATCTATTGGGAAATTGCAGTTTAGCTCTCAACAATCACATGGTTCCTTGACTGACTGTGAATATCTACTTACTTCATTCTAGAGGGCTATTAATAGCCAAGGCTATTGTGATACTAAATTCTATATTTAGTATAGATATGGGTATATATATATAGTTTATGTGAAGGTATGGAAGGGTCAGTGTGTATATGCAGGGCCGGCCGTACCAAGTGGGGGGCCCAATTGGAACCATTTTGGTGGGGCCCCCTAGAAGGAACTTTGCTGTCTGTCGCAGGGTCACAGAGCTGGATGGGCAAATAGTGCCTGCTTTACCCTCTGTCCAAGTGATGGCTTCCAGTTGGGGATGGGGGTAGGCTGGGCAACTGGGGAATTAAGGGAATAGGAATCAGAGCTCGCACTGGAGCGGGGCCCCCATAAGGGCGGGGCCCAATTGGGCCAAATTGGTCCAATGTGCTTAAAACCGGCCCTGTGTGTATGCATGATTGCTGAGTTTCATTTGGAGGGATTGAACTTGATGGACTTTAGTCTTTTTTCAACCTGATTTAATTATAATATTATAACTATGTAACTGTTCACTAAGTTTCATGAAACAGACACTAAACTACTCATACTATTACTTTCTGAGCTCCTAGGACATACTATAAATGTAACTGCTACAGCTAATATCACATCTTGTGTTTCTTTCTTAAAACCAACTCTTCTTCCATATTACATATTGTTAGAAAGAAGACCCAGAGACAGACATATGCTCTCACTACTGTAGGGATCCTTAGTGTTAAATTCCCTACTGGCTTGGCATTCCCTTACTAACTTAAGAAATTCCCTGCTGGTATATTGCCCTCTATTTTCTTTTAGAAAGTTATGACACCTGTAAGCTGGATACCTGGGCAAGATGGGTTCCCTATTGTTCCGGTTGGGTGGAGAACAAAAAATAATATATGGACTAGAAGCCAGGTTCTCTTCCTCTTTGGCTTCCACCTGCTGTGGAAGGGCTGGGATAGCAAGGCCATAGTAAAGGAAAGCCCTAATAGAGATGGGCCCCCATGAAAAAGGTATTTAGATAATATTAGGTAAGCTATAATTGTATATCACTGTGACCACTTTACATTGTACCTCAACTCATCATTAGTACAATGTGAGTGGTTTATATTGTGTGTTATACATTTGTTATTGGCTCAGTAACTCCTGGAGAGGTGTTGATGCAGCTGATAGATAGATATATAGTTCTGCAACACCTCACATGGGGCATACATTGCCAAGGACTAGTTTGTTTTTGAACAGTTGATGTGTAAATGTTACCTGCTCATTGTTTGTTGTGGGTTAATAGCCTTGTACATTGTATTGCATTATCCAATCAATCTCTAAGCAGACTCTATGAAATAAATTGTAGAGGTTGTAGGCATTAATATTTGTACATACACAGTCAAACCTTGACTTTATTCAAAGTTTTCTGACTCAGAATAGCTTTGCTAATGCTGTCCTATAGTGTAACGTTTATGTGGCACTGCTTAAAACAGGTCATTAACACAGTACTGCATTTCAAAGGAAAACCAACTTATAAGACTGAATTTCAAAGGAAAACTGTGCTTATAACCTTTGAATATTTGAAGCTCAGTTTGCTTTAAAACATTTTCTGATCTTACATTTTCAAAGATTTTCAGATTTTGTACCTTTTTTTGGTCCCCCTGAATAATGTAAAAAATCAGAGATTGTACTATATTGTATATGGATACTAATAGGCAAGATGTTTTATAACCAGACATAACTACCAAGCATTTAATATAAGCACTAACTGTGTTTCTGCTGTTGGAAATGCCTTCCAATTTGTTTCCCTAATGACTGGTGTAGTATACAGATTTCTGTTTAATTCCCTTGAACAACTAGTCCTGCTGTGTGCTTCTTAATGTGTATCATTTTTCTTTACAGCTGAAATGTAAACATAATATCTTATTAACTAGTCACTGTTATCTATGATTCCTATTTGAAGTCAAGTTTCAAGATTAAATGAAGAAACTTTGGCAAGCTGTATTCAAATATGAAGTGTGAAAAGGGCAGTGCTTTTAAAACTTGTAATAAAATTGCTTCCAAAGTGCAAATATTTTATAGGTATTTTGCTTACTATATGTTGACAACAATGCCTGTTACACACAGTGAATACTATAAATACGCCCACAGACACACTCACTATAATAAAATAAAAAAAACAGGATCTTATTTCAGGGGTTCATGAACTGAATAAGATTTAACTGTGTTGTAGCGATGTTCTTTGCTTGACACACTCTATGAGCATTTTTAAAATTGCATAATCTGTAAACAAACTGTCTCCACCTTCTGATGATCAGTGCTTTAAGGTCACATGGCATTAAAGAAGAACAAAACCCTTAATTAATAAAAACCCTACCCCCCCACCCTACATAGAATCCCCTCCCTGCTCTCCCCCACTTCTTTGGGGTAAATGGGTAATTCAGAGAGATCAGTCGCCCCAAAGAAGCGGTGATTAGTTGCCTGAATCTTCCCATGCGGACTAGCCCTTAATAGATATTTGGTAAATACACTATGAAGAGTAAGTGACTAATGTCACCATTTTTTCTGTGTCTTTGGGGCCTATTTTTTAAGATTCAAATTTCCTTTTTTTTCAAGGATAGCATATTTTTTCTTGAATTATTCATATTTCGCTAAAACCCTAAAAATTCAAGATTTAGTAAGGGTAAAAACCACAAAAAAACTCCTCCATTTAAAAGCAGTCCCATATAAGTCAATGGAAGCTGCACTATTCCCATTGGACATTCAGACTTTGTTTTTGGATTTTTTATTATTATTATTAAATTTGAATAGTGATGGGCGAATTTATTCGCCTGGGGCGAATTCGCGGCGGATTCCCGCGATTCGCCGCTGGCGAATAAATTCGCAAATCGGCAGTGAAATTTCGCTTAGCAAAAAATTCGCTGGAAAAACGAGTCGCGCGTCGTTTTTGACGCGACAAAAACGACGCAACGCGCGCCGAAACGACGCAACACGCGTCAAAAGCATCCCGCGACTCGTTTCGCGAATTTTTCGCCAATTTGCGAATTTCTCGGCGAAGCGAATCTCGGGAGATTCGTCGATCACTAATTTTGAAAGGCAAACTTTTAGAGGTTTCAGAGGCTCTAAAATGTATATCTACAGTATATTAAAAATGTGTGGATACATTTTCTGTGGTGAGCTCTAATTTTACAGCTTGATAAATCTACCCCTTAGTGTAGCTCACACTACACCATAGCTAAACTAGCTGAAATAATTAAGTCCATCCAAAAAAAGACATCTTAAGTCTAGACTTCTGAGTGAACAGAACAGCCTTATACAGCTGAGTTCCACTTTGGCAGACGAGTGTGTGTGTGTGTGTGTGTGTGTGTGCCACAGGAAACTGCTATCTCTAGATGGAAATGGTGACTACAAGAGCATGGAACGTAGACATCAAGTAGAATGTACATTAACATAATTTCAGCTGCCCATTTTCATTTAACAGATTGTTGCTTGTCAGAGCTGGTAGATTAGCTTTATATAAGTATCTCCAAGTCACAGAACCTTTATAAGTATGCTAAATGATAATGGCATCAGTGGGATGGTATCTGGGGCTCTAACAAATATTTTGTTTGGTTACCCTAGAAATGAGATCATATAATTTAGATAATGATACATGCAACTTGACTCAGCCACCTATTTGCATGGAAACCAGGGCCTGTCTCAGTTTAACAAGATTGTGCCAGGACTAAAAATGACTTCCCTGGCTAACATAAAAATATCATACAAATAGTAAGGAGCTTGTTCAATGACTATTATTGCAAATACTTTATTTCTAGTAGTCACTTCAAGGCAGGTCTGTAAACAATAGTTTACTTAAGTGATTGGATAAGCATCATCTGAACATGTTTTCCATTCAATATATCATCATAAGTGAGTTGATATTTGACAAAGGTTGGTTACCTTTTGGAAAATTAAATGTGGCAATATTAAGGAAAAAAGACGTGTGTCTATAGAAGTATTTTTCTATATACTTCTCTTTTGTTTTGCCTAGCCTGATTTTACATGGCACCTGACTAAAGTTTTTAATACATCCAGAGCTGCCTTTTTCCTTTAGGAGATTCTGTCATGGGAAAGTGTTTTTTTCAAAATACATCAGTTAATAGTGCTGCTCCAGCAGAATTCTGCTCTGAAATTCACTTTTCAAAAAGGCAGACAGATTTTTATACTTAATTTTGAAATCTGACATGGGGCTAGACATGTTATTTTCTCAGGTGCCCTCAGTCATGTGACTTGTGCTCTGATAAACTTCACTCAAGTTGCAGTGATATCAAACGCCTCCCTTTCAACAATGGGAAGGTAACCCGATAGCTCACTGACAACTGCATTACTAGATTTAGATATCAAAATAATAGTAGAAATATCTTTTGGCTGCATTGAGTATAAAGTGGCTAGCATTATGGCTGCCTACAAACCAATATTACAGCAAAAAAAAGATACTTATTGGTTTAGGAATAAAATTTTATACATGGTAGACTGAAATATTTGTAATGAAACGGTGAGATTTAGTAATAAAACAACACCATAAAATCATGACAGAATACTTTTTATGTCAGTATTAAAGCTCCTAATATTGCTAGGACATCACTGGTTATTTTAACGTGACAAATTACTTCAGGGTGTCATTTTGTCTTTATTTAAAAATCAGTGCTAAAATTGTCACTTTCTTTTATGTTTATTATGGTATGAAGTATTAAGTTTCCAGCCATATTTCTTTGTACCCAGATAATAATATAGATGAGTCAACTAGGGGGTATTTGCAAAGTGCTCCACAATTCGGCTGGTGTTCATTTCAACTGTTATTAATACTTAGTAAAACAACACTCAAATGTGATTCATATCTTGATGGGCACAGAAGAACCATACATATATTTTCATAAATTTTTATCTCTAAGGAGAAATGTGCTACTTAATGCATTTCATAGGCGATGGTAATCTCTCGATATCCCCTGCTTAGCTCATTTTAATTTATCAAATAGCAGCAATAATATGATGAACGCTGATGGGCTTAAGCAAATGCCTGCACAGAAATTTAGAATGCATTTATACCTTTACCCTTCTAGTAGGCCAATCATGAAGCAAAGGATTCTATTTTAGGTTGAGGCATTCACAATATAATTTTTCTAGCACTGGTTGTGTTTCTTTTTGTCTGCAAATCGCAGCAATGCCCAATCCGTTACATTAAATGATTCACACACTATAAAAAAAGCAAATATGTGGTTATAGAGGGAAATATTTGTATGTTTGACATAAAACCATGTCTGAAGTTTATGTTTACAAGCTGCCAAACAAGCAACAATAAACCGCTTTGTAGAATATGTACTGAACTCACATATTTTAGGTTTTGATTACTTCACCTTCGGTGTTCAATGTGCATTTATGTCAGCTCTTTAGGAATTAATTTCCTGATGCATTATGCAGAATACAGTCAATGCAGTACATTTTATAATGCTATCACATAATACTTTTTATAGAGGTCAGTAAAAAACTTTCTACTTTCTATTTATTCATTTGAATATAGCAAAAAAAATTAAAAGCCAGTCAAATCTGTACATATTTTGAGTCATGCACCTTAGCTCACCTACAAGAGGAACCATTTCACTAAATATTAGCCCTGCTTTAAAGGAAAACTATACCCCCAAAATGAATACTTGAGCAACAGATCCTTTATATCAAATTAAGTGGCATATTAAAGAATCTTACCAAATTGTAATATATATTTAAGTAAATATTGCCCTTTTGCATCTCTTGCCTTGAACCACCATTTTGTGATGGTCTGTGTGCTGCCTCAGAGATCACCTGACCAGAAATATTTCAACTCTAACTGTAACAGGAAGAAGTGTTGAAGCAAAAGACAGAATTCTGTCTGTTAATTGGCTCATGTGACCTAACTTTATAGTTTTCTATTTATAATTACCCAATGGCACATACTACTTAAAAGTATATTATTATGAAAATGCTTTATTTACATGAAGCAGGGTTTTACATATGAGTTATTTTAGGCAATATCTTTTGATATCTTTTTGAGACCTACATTGTTCTGGGGGTATAGTTTTCCTTTAATCAGTACAGATATTAATAATACACTCTTCAATGTATTAATCACATCAGAGACATCTGCCAGAGACATACAAACTCCACATTTTGCCCAAAGTAAACTTCTGACTTTAAATGTGTTTTTTAAAAAAAATGTAATCTTTAGACCTATTCTTTTTCCACTGCTTTTGAAAAGGCATTCAGAGAAGGCATGTGAAATTTTTAATAATCTCTGCTAAGGTAACAATGACAATGAAGTAATCTGTATTAGCTCAGTAAATATAGTTTCCTCTAGTTGGTGTACTAGCTACATACGCAATTTCAGAAAGAGAGCCATTCAGGAGAGCAGGACCAGAGTAGAGAGGTGTAAGCAGATGGATGCCTGTCATGGCCCAGCTGTGTTCAATCAAGCTTCTAGAATCCGGCTAGTTAATAGTGCTACATTGTCTTCTCTAGCAGTAGCTGAGCACAGCAAACATTAGTTCAGTGAGGTTTTCACTTGTGCAAACATACAGAAAGCTAAAGCTCGCTATGTAAGGAAAGATCATGCCAAACATTAACACTGAAAGCATATGGGCATGCATAAAAAATCTACAGAGGACTCCAGCAATCAGTAAATCTGCTATCTTGTAAAATATGAAGTTGACACAATTTAGTAATTTAACTATTCACAAATGACCATTTTGAGGATATACTGGTGCGGTTACATTAAAGCCACTGTATTCCACCTTCTGTGGTTTTGAAGTGAAAATTAAGTCTGAATGAAATGCTTGCAGAACCATTAAGACAAATCAGGACATCTCTATTGACTTCTCACCATCACATTATTCAGAAGATATATACAGTAAGAAGTGTTAAAAGAGGTTCATGGTTATCAACTGTAACTAAATATTAGTGTTTGCTTCAAAATTTTACACTGTGGACACAATTTGCTTAGATAATGAAATACAAAAGTTCACTAGAAAACAAAAGAAATTACTGCCAACAAAGTATGTGTTAAGCATGCAGGAGCTTCACAGTGTATGCAGTGGCATAACTAGATATTACAGGGCCCCATAGCAAATTATTTTTCAGGCCCTCAAAATGTCTGTATGTTGACCTATTCTACCAATATTTATTGAATTTGGGCATTGTGAGGCCCCTATAACTTCTATGCTTCCTCTGTAGTTATGCCTCTGATTGTATCCTTACATTATTATAACTAAATTACCATCCAGCATGCATTTAGAAGAATACTGAAGAGAGACATCTGATTGGTTGCTATAGGATACTAGATCAAAAAAAGCATTTCTCCATGTAATCGTATAACCCTCCACAAATGCCAAGTTTAATTTATTTTCTGGGTGCAACATACATTTATTTCCATTGACGGCTGTTTTATGGTACTGGTACTAATCATACATTTAGCTGCATCCTACCATATATTTATAATACAATTACTCATTAACAAACAAGTGACATATGCAATCCTTTCTCAGA
Organism: Xenopus borealis; assembly: GCA_024363595.1. Taxonomy (NCBI): domain Eukaryota; kingdom Metazoa; phylum Chordata; class Amphibia; order Anura; family Pipidae; genus Xenopus; species Xenopus borealis. The sequence continues at coordinate 64,885,613 of CM044438.1, forward strand.
TGCAAAGCATTATTGTATTCACCTACCCTACTAGCATGAACATCTATGCCTTTGCCTTATTTAATTCTTATCCTCACAAATACCTTGTGACAGTGCCCCAAGGTTATATCCAATAATATTCATTCTCACCCAGCAGTCTCAATTTCCTTCTATGTCTGAATTATCTTTTACAAGCATAATTTTCAGGGATGTTTGTACTGTTTTTAACATTATCTGAAAAACAAAGTGATACCTTCAGCTGTCAAGTTCTGATATTAAGAGCTTTCTGACATATGGCAAATTACACCTGCCTGTCACTGCACACATATGGCAGATTTTCACCCAAAAATTCTCAACTGTGTTTTTAGTCTAAAATTCACCCCATGAACGCAGTGAGAGTCAGATGTCATTCACAAAAATCTTTACAGGCAAGGGGTGGTTCGATACAGTACAATTTGTGTGACATAGCCCTAAAGGTGGCCATACAAGATAAGATCCACTCATTTGGCAAGGGCAGATATATATTGGGTTAATTGGATTATTCAGCCCTTGGGCCAAATGATTAGATTACAATGGATGAAATGGGCACCTAGGACTGCATTGACTAGGCAATGAGACCCTCGATCGCAGGAAAAATCTAACCTGCCCGATTAAGATCAAAATCATAGGTTTTTGGCCTGATATCGATCGGGAAGACCCATCAGAAGCCCCCACACAAGCAGATAAGCTGCCGAATTTGTCTAAAGGATCTATATCAGCAGCTTTCCTCTGCATGTGTATGGCCAGCTTAAGGGTTGAATTTGCCCAGACACTCTGGATCTAGTTAAATATGAATTTTGTAAAAGATGCTGGAATACGAGCAATCCCCAAATCAAATCCTGGACATCCCTGAGAAAAGTACACATAATTTAGACACATACTTTCTATGCAGTTTTAACACTTACCTCTTCCACAAGGTTTCTACTGTATAAAATAAGGTTTATAATTTCTGAGTTAAATGTCCAGTACATTTTATTTACTATTTTTAATCTTTAGTTAAAAAAAAAAAGAGTCAAAGTGTTTCTGGGGGTAAGATGAACCATTTTCTATTTTGTATTTATGGGAACCACTTTAACCTTGACATAAGGTCATGAGGTATTTGCAAGCCAACAAAGGTGGCAGATACCTTGTTGTTCTTATCTTAAACCCCCTGTCCACTTGCACTTTATTCTCATATAAACCCCTTCCTTGTACAGTAAACACCTAAATATATATTAGTCAACAAATACGTTATCAGCAGCACACACACATTTACTTCTCAGTACCCAATATCTGGTTCAGGCAGATAACTGCAGGACAAAAATGTTGACTTAGGTGATCTGACATATTTCCTACTTGATTAAAAGAACCATAATGCTACATCATGTTATGAAGAATTTTCTGCCGCTTTGGATTTTTGCATTATTTGGCATAAATGTAGGTAAGAAAATAACACAGAGTCAATATGGAAAAGTAAATCTGTGTGTCACAAGGCACGCAGCTTTTGTTGCATTTACAGTTTCGCATTTTACTTTTATTGCATAAAGGCACAAGATTAGTGTAACATTTAACAAGTCTATTAATTTTCAGCATGTTCCATTTGTGACAAGGGTCAGGAACATCGAAAGATTGGTATGTCATTTACCAGAATACCAACAAAACTACACACACATTAGAAATATATTTTAAAAAAAAACACTGACTGAATCACAAGGTATAGTACAAGTGACAAAATATAAACTTACTTGCCTTAATATAAATAACAACATAATATATATATATATATATATATATATATATATATATATATATATATATATATATATATATATATATATATATATATATATATATATAAAAAAACAACAATATATGTAGCATCCAGAGGCAAAACAGGACATAACAGTCTATAACTATATTGCGCTCAGTCATCTACACAACCACTTCACAACAAGTACACATACTGATAAAGATCTTACCATGTATGTGCAACTGTAAAACGCCGGCGCTGACGGATGCTGTTATTAACAAGCAACTTTCTGAAAAAGCATGGAGAATTCCTTGGAGAGCTTCTGGGAGAGATTTTTGGTGATGTTGTGGTCCTTTTCCCAGAAAGTCTGGGAAGTTCCAGCTCCAAGTGCATATGTTCTTTAAAAGTCCTAATGTATATATCTGAATCTGGTGTAGCAAGTTCATTGGAAGATTCTTTTGCTGTCATATCTCAGGCAATGCTTCAGATGCCTGGTACAAAAAGCATATCACCTGAAGGTAGTTCTGCAGGATGAAGAGTGTGCTTGCTGATGAGGCAACTAAATGCAGAATGTGAACCTGCTTAATGTACCATCACAACATACTTACTAACCACAGCTGGGTGGGAGGGCTTCATGAAGCTGACGGCTTCTCTGATGCTGCACCAAAGTCCTTTCTGTACCAGGGTAGTCTGTTGTGAATGTGGCTTGTCTGCAAGCTACAAACTGTCACTGGATTCATTCAGCTGAATGCACCAGCTCATGCAATATTCATAGGAATTCCTCATCCATCCTTCTTGCTCAGAAAAAGCCAATAAAAGAAATAATGAGCACATGCATCCAGAATTAGGGAAAAAATCTTATGTGCCTTTTTTTAAAACGATGCCCTTCAGAACAACATGCTTGACTGGTCAGCCTCCTTGGATAAAGAATCCTCTTCATTCAGAATTCCTTACTTAGACACCCAATCCAAACAACTGTGGCTCCACCTATTGAATGTTTATTGGATCACAATGCCTCTGAAAACGAAGCATCTTAATGATCTGTTTGTATGCTTCTCAGAATACTAGTGAATTAGGTGATTTTATATGACTTTTAAAGCAAACACGTTTTTTAAAAAAAATACACTGTATTGTGTATTAACTTGAATTTATGTCACATTAACTATTAAACTGTCAACAATACTGACAAAATATCTTTATATCTTCTAAAATACTGAATATGTACATAATGCAGGGTTGTGTGGTATTCTCATTTGATATGCAAGACAGTGGTTATAATTGCCATTATTAACCCTTTTTTGTGTTGATTCTCTTTCATCTTACCACTATTTGTGTTGCCAGTAAATACCGAAACCCAGAATCCCAGCATCTATGAAGATGACTGCACGCACAGTACTCACAAACATAAAAATACACATACACACTCGCTTTCACTTCAAAAGTCAAGCATGAACAAAAATCTTGGGAATGCATGACATAAGAACATATGGGCATAAAAGGGCATTTAGTTATTTCTTCACTGCAGAAAATCAAAGAACTGCTCAAGTAACTAATGGTAAAATTCTTCCTCGAGGTCTAGATAGTAGTATCAAGGATAGCTTGAGAATAAAATCCATCCAAGTCAGGGGGGAGCTCCCGGAGGAATCATCATACATTTAGGGGAATGTAATAAAAGTCGGTAAGGGAAAAACTATTCGCAAAGTGAAAAGTTATGCCTTTGTGCAAAAAATTTTGCTTTGCACAAACTTAATATAGCTTTTGTGATCAGGGAAACTGTTTAGCAACCATTTCCAACAGTGGAAGACCATTTGCGAATTTTATAGTTAGCGCCAATGCACAGTCAATGTAATAAAAATTCTTACTGAAAAAGTCATGTTTGCTCCAAAAGATTACGACACCTTCAAGCACTTCTTGCAATTAGAATTCGCAATGCACAATAACAATTTGTAATGCAATAACAGTTTAAAGTGGACCCTTCACCCCAAAAAATATTCAGACTCATATTTTATCACATTAGTCAAGAAAAATGAACATTAATTACACTATATAAATTATTTT
>CM044438.1:64891400-64902386 GCA_024363595.1 Xenopus borealis
TATATATATATATATATATATATGCTTTTATTCATTCAGTATATATATATACTGTAAGCATACAGTCCTGCTTTGGGTTTTTAAGTAACTGAAAAATACAGAGGCTTACAGATGGTGATATTTCACACTTAAATGTAATCCTTATATAATGTTCTGCATGCAGTGTTAATCATAAATAAATTGGTTGCTCATATAGACAGCAATAAAATACTATAAGAAAAGACACCTCAGTCTGAAAGCACTGTAGACCAAGCAAATTAATACAGTAAGATTGTCCCCTTGCATTTCCCAGTGCCATGGCTTTTATAGGCTGACCTTTCATGCAACTTTGGACATCTGCTTCCTGTTCTTCATGAGTTCTCTAAAAGATTTGCTTTGTCCTTGAACTGACATTTTCCATGGCATGCATGCTGCTTTTTTAAAGCTAAACTGTAGATGATCCATATATATGCCCCTACACAGATTTGTGTGGTTGAGGCCAAATTATAGTACTTACTTAGTTACAAAGAAAGACTCAGTTTCAAATATGAAAGAAGTAAAATTCATCAAGCAAAAATATGATCATCTTTTTTTATAACCTATCTTGATGTAATATTTTACAGCCAATGAAACTGCACATTATAGAACTGACAAAATAAACCTTGGCTCTAGTCTCTTCAAGCTCAAAAAATATATATATATATATTTACAGTTGTGCTCATAAGTTTACATACCCTAGCAGAATTTATGATTTCTTAAAAATTTTCAGGGGTTCTGTTGAAACCAAACCATGGTCAGGTAGTCCAACTAAAATTTCAGCCACAACTGCCAGAAAAATTCTCAGGAAAAAACCCACAAATAACTTCAGATGAAAAACAAAAAATACTGGAGGAAAATTTGTACTCATCAGCCTGGAAGCTGTGCATGGGACCTACTTGGACATTCCAACATGACAATGACCCAAAACACAAGGCCAAGTCATTGTCATTGGCTACAGCAAAATAAAGTAAAGGTTCTGGAGTGGCCATCTCAGTCTCCTGACCTCAATATCATTAAGCCACTCTGGGGAGACCTTAAATATGCAGTTCATGCAAGACAGCCCAAGAATTTACAGGAACTTGATGCTTTTTGTCAGGAAGAATGGGCAGCTTTACAGTCTGAGAAGATAAAGAGTCTCATCCACAACTACCACAAAAGACTTCAAGCTGTCATTGATGTTAAAGGGGGCAATACGCGGTATTAAGAACTGGGGTATGTACATTTTTGATCAGGGTCATCATGGTTAATAAAGTATCAGTTGGGATCAACCAATTTGTCAGATCAGATTTTTTCAGTTCATGAATGAACATTAATTATCATTGCATAAAATGTTAATTGGTTAAACCAATGATGGTTGGATTAGTTAAAGTGTATTGAGTGTGCTTGAAGATTAAATTGTTAATAATGTCAATTTAAAAAAAAAAAACAAAAAAACAAATACAATAATCAAAATGCAAATACATAAATAAATAAAATAGCATAGCTCAAAGCTGTAAAACATTTGCTGATAGAGAATATAAGGACACTGTTGCATGGAAAACCCAATGAACTTCCAAGTTAGTTTCCATGGCTCATTTGTGAACTAGGAATTAATACATAACCTTAATAGTCTGATTCTGCCTTTTATTAGACACACAGCAAATATTACAAACCACACAGCTGCAATTTATTCCAGTTTCAGCATGTATAGGGCAAAATAGCATATTTAAGAACTGGTTTTCCTTTAATAAACTGGTTTAGATAGCATGGTTCACAAATTTCTCAGTCAGCACTCTCACCTCCAGCTCACTTTGGTATGGTGCCAGTCCCACGGTTTTCCACCTTATCGAATGGTGCCGCCAGTTATTTTCTTTCTTTTAGATAGCATGGTGTCAGATCAGATGTTCAAAATTACATATAGAGACACTACGGGACAGATTTATCAAGGGTCGAATTGATTCGAAGTGAAAATTCGAATAAAATATGAACTAAAAAAATTAGAATTTTGAATTAATTCTGGGCTTATTTGACTATCGAATAGCCCAAAATTCAATTAGAACTGATGAAATTCGAAAATTTTAATTAGATTTTCGAAGTACTGGGATCTACAAATTCGCCAGATTGACCCTACCGTATGCTATAGAATCCTATTGGAAGTTTTTTTGATCCAATTAAAAAAAATTTGATCGATTGCTTAAAATCGTTCAATTCGACCATTCGATATATCGAATTGCGTTAAAACCCCTTTTAATCCTCGAAATTCAAATTTTGATAAATCTGCCCCTATGTGTAGTACTGTTGTTATAATGATTAGATCCCTGCTAAAGATTGTACTTGATCCTTCTGATCATATAAGCGAAAAGGCTCCCAAATGTCGGACGCTCCAGCTCACAATACAGTCTGCTGCTTCTTGTTTCACTTGCACACGGTCTCCCCTTTTCTTCTTGGTTACTGCATGCAAACTATGGATCACAAGGAGGGTCAGTCCCAGTGTCGGACTGTGACACCAGGGGCCCACCCAAAAACCTTAGACCAGGGGCCCAACATAAAACCTTAGACCAGGGGCCCACTTTCAGTACTAATATTCTTCATCTGCTCAATCAAACTCTATTCTTCTAGTTTGTTTTCTTTACATACTATAATCAATTCTTCCATCTATTTAGCCTCTTTGTTTTCATAGAAATAGGGAATGGCCATGAAATAGGCCAAAAGCTTAGCAGCATGAGGGCCCACTGACACCTTGGCCCACCGGGAGTTTTCCTGGTATTCTGGTGGGCCAGTCCAACACTGGTCAGTCCACGGAGTGCTGTGTGAGTTTTACTGTCTAATGTAGACTTCTTTTCTTTTTCCTCTATTTCCTCTCTTCGTTTTCCTTTTATTTGGGGGGTTTTTGGATGATTTTCTGATAAATTGGGACTCCTTTCCCTTGCTGGGTGAAAAGGGATCCCCAATCTTAGCAGTTTCACAAACCCTCCCTCTATAGGATTCTCCACTCACAGAGAGTGGCAGCTGCCATTCATGCTTGTTACTACACAGGTAGGTATTATTTAGCTTTAGTTTTATTCAATGGTCAGAGTCTAAGAACTTTTTTGTGGGTTAGGTTAAGCATGTATGTTGTAGCTAGTAAAATAAACAGCAAATCTTTTTAAGATAATTTGCAAATACTTAGTATTATTATTTCTTAGTATTATAAGGTAATTTGTAATTATTGTACATTTTTATCTTGTTGTTTTTGAATGATTTTCATTTTTCGTTTTGCATTTTCACAGACTTGCAATTTCAACTACCATCTTCCCCTGGGCTGTGAGCCGAAACTTATTTTGGGGTAAAGGTATCTGCTTCCTGTTTCTGAATGACTATTCTATGACCATATTTGAGTGGTATGTATAGCTAAACTGTATATTCTTGCTGGCATTGTTTGTCCTAAATTGTATATATGACAAATTAATGTTTCAATGAACTTTTTTCTAATACCACTTGGTCTGTTAATTTGGTGTGCATGCCCTTTATATGTCAGTTCATTATTTGGCCTTGTATTGGGGGTTTTCTTGGGCCTCTTTGCACCCATAATTCTCTAAAGATTCATCTAAGATTGTATATTAGAGTGCCCACCATCGATGAATATTGCCTGCTATTATTACATGTGAAATGCAAATCTCAACTGCCAGATTCCACAGTACAATTTCTAACTCCCTGGGAACTGCCTGCTGGATGATATTTAGTTGCCCATTTACTACATTTTATTGAGCCATTCTAGAACTAATTTCCTAATAATTTCTATTGCAAACAAATGCAGCACACGTGTCTACAAAGTTACAGCACACTAAATTTGTCTTCTAATGGTTGGCATTCGTTTCACGTGGATAAAAACTGGATAGAGCTAATTTTGCAGAGTTGCTGGTCAACTGCATTTTCTGCTTTAAATCTTGTTGATCTTTTGCTGTCAAAATATAACTGTTGCAAAAGATAAAAATGAATAAATATTTTTATATGAAATATCAATGCATTAAGGGGCACATTTACTAAGGGTCGAAGTGAATATTCGAATAAAATTCGAATTTAAAAAAGTTATCGAATTTCAAAGTACTGTCCCTTTAAAAAATCCTATTTGCCACCTTAAAGCTGCTAAATTGCCATTTTAGCCTATGGGGGACCTCCTAGGTTAGAACATGTCCTGAAAATTTTTATATGTCCTAGGAATTCAAAGGATTTTGTGCGAAATCATACTAATCGCTCAATTCGAACAATGTGTTTGAACAAGGTTTATTTGATAAATGTTTATTTTGACTCCAAAAAGTCGAATTTTGAATCTGCCCCTAAGTTGTTCGGGGGGTCGATGTAACATTCTTACCAAATGTATTTGTATTGTCCTGTAAAACCAATTAAAAAGAATTAGTAATACATAATTATTATTGATAATAAAATAATATTTTTGTGAGATTGTTATCAAATTTATTACAGCTAATAAATTAATAGTTAGCATTTATGTATTTTTAGCAATGAAATCACAAATAAATTTTAAGGTACGGGTATGAGATCAATTGATTGATAGAGGGTCCCAGTTTAGTATGTAGCTCTTCCACAACCGCACACTCCGTACAGGTATGCCAAATTTCCAATAATTTCAATAAATGGTTGGAGAGCAAGTATTATCAATGACTTGATTTCATTTTATTCTGCAGAAAGTCCTGCACGACATGTTTCAGCTATACAAAGCCTTCATCAGGTGCACCTGATGAAGGCTTTGTATAGCTGAAACATGTCGTGCAGGACTTTCTGCAGAATAAAATGAAATCAAGTCATTGATAATACTTGCTCTCCAACAATTTATTGAAATTACGGGTATGAGATCCCTTACCCAGAAACCCGTTATCCAGGAAGCTCCAAATAAGGAATGGCCATCTCCCATACACTCCATTATAATGAAATAATCCAAATTTTTATAAATGATTTCCTTTTTCTCTGTAATAATAAAACAGTACATTGTACTTGATTCCAACTAAGATATGATAAATTCTTATTGGAAGCAAAACCATCCTATTGGTTCATTTATTGTTTACATCATTTCCTAGTAGACTAAAGGTGGCCATACATTGAGAGATCCGCTCGTTTGGCGACATCTTGAGGTGGGCGATATCGGGCGATATCGGGCTGATCCGATCGTGGGCCCTAGGGCCCAACGATCGGATCACAATGCAGGGCATACGGGCGGGCGGATCGCCGGACCGCATCTACGGACATATGCGGCCGCGATGCGACGAGATTTTTAATCCTGCCCAAAATTCTGAAAAGTTTTTTCACTTTTAAATTTTGACCCTTAAGTAAGTCTGCCCCTATATGTGTGCTACAAAATCCGTAATTAAAAAAAGTGATCTTACTTGGTAAGTATATGGGCTCTGGAAGTTTTATTCATTTTATCTCTAAAATTCCCTCAATAAACTGATGCTTTAGAATACAGCACTAATACAATCTGCTTCAGAAAAAAAACAATTAAGAATTATAGCACAGATATGGTTGAGCCATGTTTAGCAGCCACTTCTGTCAGCTTAATATATATGAGGTGATATAGTAAATGCCATGGCAACAGAGAATGTCATCTAAGACCACTGGGGTGCTGGCCTCTCATGCCCTCAATAGAAAATGACCACAGAAAAGGAAAAGTGGTTCTCGAAGGTTTCTTAAAGCAAGGACACATGGTATCTTACCACAATGGTAAAATAAATACTGTAAATACCCAAATGGCTAAAAGGTTACATCATTTCTCATTCTATCATGTATCTCTCAAAGAAAATCAGTTTATTTTACAGAAAAAACAGATGGACCATTACAGAATTAGCAGGCAAAAATAGTAGAGCTATTCTTTTCTGCTCACATCCTTTTTGCTGACCTAATTAGTAAGCTTTTCAATGGCTCTGAGCTCCCTACATATGTCTCCAATATGCTGCCAATGCTAAGAATATAAATTGTCATTTTCTAGCAGCAATTCAGATTCCTTGAAATCTAAATGATCAGTTTGCGAATGCTCATAAAGCTGTTCAGGCATATGCAGGGCTCATTATATGTGGTGACTTTAGGTCTCAATTAGTAAAACGCATAGGAGATGATTCACCTGCAATTTAGTGTGGGTTGTACATGTTAAAAGTCACATGTCATTATGCATCTAATATTAAACCATTGGTTGAATGGGTTAATGGTAGCAGCATTTTAGCAGAAATCCTATCAATAGTTTTAAATGAACATCATTTTGGTCCGGATGGAAACTATTGTCGGACTGGACCTCATAGATCAATCAGACAATCTAACAATAAAGGCTTATTTGCAAACACAAGCAGAAAGAATTAAAATGGATGCAACGTTGACTGCACATCACTGCTATTCATCAAAGAAAAAAGACCCTTCAATTACTTTCTGCCTGGACCTGCAGGGGATTCTGGGGTTCCCTTACCTACCTACTACTTACATGTGTCAAGTTAATCTTATGCCAATCCCATTCATAAATAAACTCTTATAGGTGTGTTCTAAATTATATAGATGTTGCATAGGCCTATGGTAGAAATAGAAAAGACTGACATTTTTAGGGCCTAGTATTATTATTATTATACATGAAGTGTGTATAAGGCATCAACATATTCTGCAGGTCTATGCAATAATAGTACAAAAGGTGCATACAATGCTATAACCATAAACCCTGAATTCCTTGGCAATGAAGCAGTATTTCACATATACTTATTTCCTTATACCATGCACATTTCTTCCATTATATCCCTTTTAATTCGCTTAAACAATGATCGCATTGAACATGACCCCAAAACATTCCCCACAGCATACATGGCATTTATTTGTGGAATATGTCAGATCCCCATCTATTTCTTAAAGAGATACTGATACCTTAAATTAAACTCTTTTTTAAATCTATTATAATATTGGCTTTGAAAGCTACTTCTAACTTTGCCATAAAGTATTTGCATGATGTTTTTACATTACCTGTCTGTTGCCCCATGTATGAGGGGGCTGCCATATTTGTGCAGCAGGAGTCCGTTAGCATTGGAAACTGTAACTAACAGACTGAGATGGGACAGTCAGGTGGGCAAAGTCAGAGTGTCACAGAGTCAGGCTTAGGAACTTCAACTAACAGTTATATACAAAAACAAACCTCTCAGCAAAAAATGATCAACATGACCTATAGGTAACATTTAGGGGCAAATTTACAAAATTCACGTGAATAGATCGAAGTTCGATCGAATTCGATCGAATTCCGATCATACGATTTTTGCGGATATTTGAATATGCACATTTGGCCACTTCGATCATTGAATACCGAAAATTTGAATGATGGAATAGATCAAATGATCGGATATTCGATAATTTGACCATTCGATGATCGAAGGACTATTCGACTGCCTACTTCGCCAGATTGAACCTACCGAATTGCAATAGAAGCCTTTGGGAAGCCCCCCATAGGCTTTTTTTCAAACACCTGCTCGAATACCACCGAACGCCTCGATCGATCGATTTGTACGAATTTTTCAAGTGCTCGAAGGAAAAAATACGATTTTTTTCATGAAATCGAACAATCGGTATTCAATCGTACGATTTAATTGAGAAATCGAATATCGAGGTAAAAGATAGCCTAAAACTAATCGATAAGCATTCGATAGTCGGATGCTTATCGAATTTCGAGGGAATTCGAGGGATTTTTAGGGAATAATAGTAAATCTGCCTCTTAATGTACATTCATATGTTTAAAAGTAATTTTTTTAGTGTCAGTATAACTTTAAGCTTCCCTGACCCCAAAACACTGCTACCATACCAACTATACAGTAAGCAGAAACTAGAGTTGTGGGGGGCCCGGGAGACAGAGGGACAGAGACCACAGGGTCTGCTGCACTGAAATCCCCCACTCATCAGCCACTTTCTAGACACAACATTTTCATGCCCACTGCAGTGGACAGGAGCTGGCATGTGCAAGAGTGTGGGGAGGGGGGTCAGGACTGCTGTGCACACCAGGCTCTTTAAAAGGGTTTTTATGTGGCGGTACTCAGCAATAGCTAGTTACACAACTGTCCCAACCATCTAACCTACATGATATTTCTGTGAAACCAAGTTTTCCATTTTCACATGCAGTCCTCCTTGTTGCCCACTAGTCTGCGCTACGCTAAGTTGGCGCTATAGAAATACATGTTAATAATAATAGATGATTAAATACTGCATTCAGGTTTTAGGTGATATGCTCACCTTACTGATCCTGTAAATTCAAATATTTTCAGTAGGCATTAAAAAATAATCAATGCAAAACATCTTATTTTTTAATCTGGAAATCCCTGACCGACCCAAATAAATCAATGTCTAGATATTTATGTTTTGAGATAAAACCCAGAAGGCTTATTCATTCTGAAACAATCGAGCATTCTATGTTTCAAGCTCGTTGTCAAGAAGAATTCCAATAATCACCATAATTCTGTTTTCAAACCAAGCTATCATTTATACTGTCCAGAAACAGACCATTATAATTAAAAGCTATTTGGCCATCTAGTGTATTACATGTCATGATTAACCTAAATATTAAGAGAATCAATAACATCTAAAACATGTTCCAAGATCAGATTATACAAACAGTGTAGCTTCCAAAATAAAAATGTCAAGGTACTTTGTTATAAGTCAGTTACATTATACAGTATGCATAGATTAAACTGTAATACAAAGAACTTTTGCACAGATACAGATAAGCTCAGTACAGGGAAGATCCTTTGTGCATAAGCAGGAGAACTTCCTATATGTCTGCCTATAACTGAACAAGGAGCTTACATGTATCCACAGTACACCTACTGAGGAGATAATCAATGTTTCTATTGTAGAGCTTTTCAAATGTTTGACGGAATATTAATAGTGATGGGCGAATCTACCCAGTTTCGCTTCGCCGAAAAATTTGCAAATTTCCAGCGAAATTCGCGAATTGGTGAAAACATTTGCGAAACGAGTCGAGGCACGGTTTCGTCGCCTTGCGTCGTTTTCGATGTGTGTCGTGTCATTTTCGGTGCGTCAAAAACGACACGCGACTCTTTTTTTTGGCTAATTTTTGGCAGGCGCATTTTTGCTAGCGTTTCGCGAATTTATTTGCCAGCGGCGAATCGTGGGAATTCGCCGCGAATTCGGCCCATCACTAAATATTATTTGAAGTATACTGTACATTAAAAAAGGGGGAAGAAACAGGTGTCTCCCATCTCCTACCCTATCCAGCCCTAACACAGACACAAGTGCAGTAAAGTTAAAATGAACAAAAAATATTGTGCTTACTCATTAAAGGGCAAGGAAAGTGTAAAATAGAATAAGGCTAGAAATGCTGTATTTTGTATACTAAACATAAAAATGAACTTACTGCACCACAAGCCTAATCAAACAAATGATTTATGCTTTCAAAGTTGGCCACAGGGGGCTGTCATCTTGTAACTTTGTTATACATCTTTGCAAGACCAGACTACATACACATGCTCAGTGTGATCTGGGCTTCTTAGGGATCGTCATAAATGATCAAAAAACAAAACTACTTGAGTTCTGCATGGCTGGTAAGTAAGGAGGGGGCTCCCCCTGCTGTTCATAAGTATGATTCTCCCCCTGCCAGAAGTTAGGGGCTGTCTGACAATTCCTATCCACAGCAGTAAATGAAAAGAGAATTTCACTGCATACAGTCACGTTTCTTATAAAAATGGTACACATTTTTTAACTAAAGTATATTGGAGATAGCTTTCTTTTTCATTAAAGAATGTAAAAATGGGATTTTATTTCTTTGCCTTTCCTTGCCCTTTAAAGGTACTTGTGTCAGGACCTTACATCCGTTTTGCAACAGCATGCATTCGCAAGCGTATATACTTTTATGCATTGTGTGCAAATGTGGCAGGCACAACTATGATGGACTAATAAACTTTGCACAGTGCACTTATCGTTGTAAATTTCCCCTTATATCACTGCTGTAATGAGGAATATTTTTGAAGACCACTTTGACCATCGAATTTTGAAAATTCGATCAAATCGAATGATTCAAATAATTCGAATAACAATCTATTTGAATTTTCAAATATTCGACAGTCAAATAACTTGCCCTTTAAATTTTTATTTGACTGCCTAGTTCACCAGATTCAACCTACCGAATTGGACTTAACTATTTTTGATCGTATAAAAAAATTTGATCGAATGGTTAAAATCGTTCGAATGGTTCAATTCGAACGATTTTATTGTTTGATCGAATATTTATTATTCGATCGTTCGATAGATCGAATTGCGGTAAAATCCTTCCAATTCGAAATTCGAATTTGAAGGATCTGAATTCCCGTAAAAATTCGATGGTCGAAGTCGAGGGTTTTTGAACCCTCGAATCGACCCTAAGTAAATCTGCCCCCAAATGTTGATGGATCAAATTGGAAAGATGAAGGCAAGACTCAATTATTGGAAAAAAATTATTAGCTTTAAATCCTAAAAATGAACACACTCATGCTGCTTCCCATGAGAAAACTCTCTGACAGAGAGTTTCTGGCAAAGAAGCTAAGCACAAGAGCCACTGTAAATTAAACAGGGATTTCAGTTTAAAAATATCCTCACAATAGCAGTCATTAAGTGAGACAGTAACTGTGCCATTTTAAGTGGAAGAATAGCTTGTTCTGTTCATAAATCTTTAGTTTTAGGTTTAGCAGCAGACCAACTTGGGGTACTGCTTGTACATGCATGGCATTAAGCATGGTTTTATAATCTATAATCCTGTATATGTCGGCTGCTATCTTTCATTTCAAATCACCATAAGTAAGCAAGTATAGAAAGTCGCTTGGCATATAATATCTCTACATTAATTTCTAGTATTGCCACAACTCGCTAGATATTTTTTCACACTCTAGGATGGTAAATGAGAGATATGTAGAGTTATCCTGTGTGATTTAGTGAGAATGAGGAATCTTATAGAGAGGATCTGTGTTTTTTCTTATATATATATATATATATATA
>CM044438.1:64908121-64919955 GCA_024363595.1 Xenopus borealis
TTTTCATTAAAGAAAGTAAAAATGGGATTTTATTTCTTTGCCTTTCCTTTCCCTTTAAGCCTCAAGCCCTGGAATCTAGGTTGAGACAAATACAGTTTTAATCTTTCATTTTGTCTAAAACTAAAGAAAAAAATCAGGCAAAATGTTATGCAAAATTTCCCCTTTAAATAGACTTATTATTACCAACTGGGCAATGGGCAAAGTCTCCCTCCTCCTATATACTTTGCAACATGACGTTTCCTCGGGAACCAAGCATTTCAAGCTGGGCCACATTCATATCCATGCAGTTTTGACACCCCTGGTATAGTTTATGTTCCATATGTTAGGAAATGTATGGGGGAAACCATTATTTTAGGACTTTTGCAGCCTATCACCCTGAAAAAGGGAAAATAAGCCAATTTTTTTTTTACTTTTTGACGCTTTTTCCAGTCACTGAATAGGATGTAAGTAACCAAAGATTGAGGAAGATCTATGCACTCCATTGCACTGCGAATGACCATCTCTTTCGCTAGCAAAGTGTCGCCTGGGACCATTACTAAATTGGCGAAACTGGTATATTGGTAATGCTGACGAGTTGTTGCCAGCGTTGGTCACTTTCGCCCTTTAGTAAATCTGCCCCTTAGAGTCCTAACATCAATTCCATCCAGGACATTATCTGCAGGGAGTTTGTAAGTCCTTCTTGTGACTGCATGGTTTTTCTCTGGTTTCTCTCTGTACTTCCTACCACGCTCAAAATCCACACAGACAAGTTTTTTTGGCCCATGTTAAAAAGTGACCATAGTGTGTGATACTGGACTAAGTATCTTTGTACGGTACTATATAAATAAAAAATGAATTTCCACTGATCAATATTTATGGATAAATTGCTTTTAGATTAATTGTTTTTATTTTGCGCAACATATCTTACAATGGACCAGATTCAATTCAGTGAGAAAATTTGAGATGCAATCGATTCAGAAAAAAAACATATCTCATGGTTTATAACATGAAAACTCAATTTGTCTATGGGAAAAAGCTGGAACTGAATTTTAAACATTTTTCCTCCTTCAAAGTTTTTCATGTGATATACCATGAGATAACTGTCTCACTGAATTGAGGCTGGCTCAATATGTTTCCTTCTAACACTACCATTACTGCTGTGTTATTATCATTTCTATGGTTGTCACAGAAACCTATTTTACTCTCTACAAGTAGCAGGGGTCAGTAAGTGCTTAGAAAATGTGGTGTTTTATGATGCTAGACATCAAGGATAAAACTTCAATATTTAAAAGAGTATTTGTGTTTGAGAGGGTTTTTTTGAAAAGCTATTCTTGGTTTGGTGTGAAGATGTGATGAGCAACATATTCACTAGGATCCATAAATAGATTTCAGAAGTGGAAGAGATGCAAGTAAATAAACAAGAATCATACAAATACTGCACGTACCTTTTCAATGCAAATTCAAGCAAGCAATTTATTCCTGCAAGTGGCACTAAATACATCACTTAAGAAAAATCTATAGGCCAAATATAAAATCATGCAATAGATTTAACCCCTAACTGATGAGCCACTCATTTTGCACATTTGAACATCCAGTATTTTTGTGGCACCCTATGTTTTAGGATTGCTGTGCATTGCTATTTTTCAATATCTTAAATGGTCATTTACTATTTACTCTTGTTGTATTTGGAAGGCTAAAAAATTATCCAGACCTGAGATAGAGAGGATAAATACACACAATATAAACATGGATGCAGCATTACTACATTTAAACTGAGGGTACTTAACAACAACAACCGATCAGGTCCAAGCATACAGGAAAGTTAGACTGAATCCAGATAACTTTGACCAAGGTGCATGCAAGCTCCACTGGAGCATGGACTGATGTGAATGATGTAATTTAATTGCTTTTTAAGAGGAGGTGAGCAGGGACCTTGACTCTGGGATGGCAGTGGATATGATCTACTTGGACTTTGCTAAAGCATTTGATACAGTACCAGACAGAAGGTTACTGGTTAAATTATGGAATACTGACCTGGAAAATAATATTGTATTTGCACAGAGAACTGAGTGAAGTTTCTGAAGAATACAAAGAGTGGTGGTAATTGGTAAATGAATTTTCTAATTGCCCTTTGCTTTTTAGCTTGCTTATTAATGACTTGGAGGTGGGCATTGAAATATAGTTTCCATTCTTCAAGCAGGGATTCAGGTTATAAGTGATAAGTAATGCTGGGTCTAGTTGATATAATGCTAGTGTTGTGCTGTATGATTACAAGTGGAAAATTCTAACTTATTGGTGCTCTCTGCTCTGCATATTGGCCATCATTTTCTCATAGACAGTATCTTTGTAACATACTGTATATAATAGATATCTGCATTTATGAAGTTTACTTTTGTAACCATGTTAGAGCTCTATATTTTCTCATGCTGCTTGTTTGTGCGTAACCTTTACATTTGCTTCTGTTTACTGTTACTTGTGAATTGATGTGAGGTTGCATACATAAAGAGAGGAAGGCTGTTACATGCTCTGACTTTCAAGTAGGGATGATCCTTTACGTCCCAACGATTTCACAACATTCATCATTATGATCATCCCCCTGGCAAACTTCAAGCTCTCAGAATAACTCATGGCGCTGGTACTGTGCCACAGTTTGAGAGTTGTGTTACTGTATTAGGATGTTTAAGAAAAGGTACTGTTAACTGAAAAAGGAGATTCTAGTCCCACTTTGTAAGTCAAATGGTAAAGCCTTACCTTACCTATGCTTTTATGAAAATTTTTGCAATACTGGAATGTATTTACCAAAGAGGCTGTATAGTCAATATGAAAAGCCTGGTCCTTGGTTCCTCCATTAAAAAAGGAACCTGCACTAACCATTATCCTACATTAAAATGTTGATAAAAATCATATCACATAATGTGCAGGGCCTCAACTAACCAAATAAGAGCTGAATTTGAAATGTACAAACACCTCTCCAAGAGGCACAATTTACCCAGAAGTCCCATCCTAACTTCTTCCATAAACAATACAATACACAGTACCTTGCCTCCACTACAAGCAAATTACCAGCCTAAAATTTCTCAGAAATGAATGAAGCCAAAATAACAGTAATCCCAAAACCCAAAAACTATAGGTCTATATCATTATTCAACCTAGATATTAAAATCCTTGCTTATCAACAATAATATACAAAGATCAGATTGGATTTATCCCTACCTGCCAAGCACCAGACAACATCAGGACAACTTTAAATATCATAGCATATGCTAATAAATATAAAATTCCAAGATGCTCACTAGCACTAGACATCGAAAAAGCACACACAACTGGACATATTTATTCTCCCTTATAGAATCAGTGGGATTAGGCTCTAACCTCTCCAACACACTAAAAGCATACTACCAATGTCCACAAGCCCGACTGAACTGCCCCTCAATTCAACTCTCTGGCGCTATTAGGATACAAAGATGCACATGTCAAGGATGACCTTTCTCCCCAGCTCTGTTTGCCTTGGCCATGGACCCCTAAATAGAGCAGAAAGGGACAATAGAGGTAAAGAATACAAACTTTCATTGTTTGAGGATGATTGACTCATGCATGTATCTAACCTTCTTAAGTCCTTACCTAACCTTGTAAATATACGGTCATATTTTGCCAAACAGTCAGGCTTGAAAATTAATCCAGAAAAGTCTACCTTGTAACATCTCAAAAACACTAATCAAATTGATAGAGCTGAACTTTGGATTCAGCATATGGAACGAATTCTTCCAGTATCTGGAAGTGAAAGTAACTGCCTCACTTTCCACCCTATACAAGACGAATTACCCTCCACTAATACAACTTTTAACTCAAAAACTTGCACTCTGGGATAAACATCAGATCTCTTGGATTGGCAGAATATGGTGTTACTACCAAAGATTTTGTACTTTATCCACAAAAACAAACATCCAAGGATCCCGAAACATGTAATGTACTATGGATCTTCATTCCTTAAGTCTACTAAAAAATCATGTAAACATTAAATAAAACCAATGGGCTCTTTTTGCTTCCAACAAAGATTAATTATATCTAGGTTTTGATCAAGTATAAAGTACTGTTTTATTATTACAGAGAAAAAAGAAATCTGGATTAAAATCTGGATTATGTGATTATAATGGAGTCTATGGGAGACAGCCTTTCTATAATTCTGAACTTTCTGGATATTGGCTTTCCAAAAAATGGATCCCATACCTGTACTTGCACTTGTTGAACCCAACTCCCTAGCTTGTGACCTAGCAGTGCCATTACCATTTCCTCTTAAACCTTATTCCTTGGTAACAATATTGTGTGTGAATTTCAAATCCAGTTTTGGATTTGAACTTTTTATACATCTT
The DNA here is from genome assembly GCA_024363595.1 of Xenopus borealis. Lineage (NCBI taxonomy): Eukaryota > Metazoa > Chordata > Amphibia > Anura > Pipidae > Xenopus > Xenopus borealis. The sequence goes on from CM044438.1 coordinate 64,912,471, forward strand.
CTGGTATTTGAAGTCTTTATAACAAAGAGTATCAGGGAAAGGTCTATAATTATCTTAATATGTAGCTCCAAGAACAGAAAAAATTTAAATTTTTTTAAATTTTTAAATATTAAAATCTATCCATACCTTGAAGAGGTTGAATATACCTATTGTTTTAATCAAGAAAATAAAATTTGCCAAGACTAAACATAGAGTAGCTTCAGTCTCCCTTTTTGACTCAAGAAATAAATTATTTTCACAATTAAAACTGTAGGCAAAAGTATGTTCAACACATGCCCAAGTCATTGACCTCATGTACCACGAAAATTAAGCATCAGGTAATTGATATCAAATTAAGTGGCATATTAAATAATCTTACCAAACTGCAATATATACTTAAGGAAATCTTGCCCCTTTACACCATTTCCTTATAGTCTCTGTGCTGCCTCAGAGATCACCTGACCAGAAATCTTGCACTGTAACAGGAACAAGTATGGAAGCAAGAGAGAACTTTGTCTGTGAATTAGTTCATGTGACCTAAGACTGTTTGTTTTGTTTGTGTGCACTGTGATTCATGAATAAGGAGAGGACCTGAATAGAAAGATGAATAATTAAAACAGAAGTAATGGCCACTATAACATGTTAAAAGTTAGGTGTTTCAGCAGACTTTTGGGTATAACCGGGTGTTCTCACCAATAAGGTAGGATATTCCTAGTACTAGACAGAAAAGGTCTACCACTGATGGTATTGTGAATTAAGTTGCAGGAAAAGCTTTATTGTATATAAGGCTAGTCCATACTCATTGGGTTTTGCAGAAAATATGTAAATGTCACAGGCAACTCTTTTGCACCTCATTCAAATCAATACTTTTGTTAACTTGGAGAACACTAGGGGTTATTTTCTAATGCACCTGAACATTGGATGGATAAACAGTTTAAATCTGAACTTCAGATGTGACACAAAGCACCTCTGAAAATGCTATGTTCAATTAGTACCCGTTTTACATCACAATGAGCACAGTTGTATCCGATTCTATGCATTGCTTGAAATTGTGGTAGTCACAATTGCAACAGCTGCAATCATATTTGAATTATATATGCGATATACAGTACTCTATTATGGTCAAAAATCTAATCGCTTCTATTACATTGATAAATGAAAATTTGACAAGCCAGTGGTTTAAAAATCAAAGATTTTTTTGCAGTGGAGCCAGTTTACCTGAGCCTCAGGCATAGCAGATTGCAGCTGCTGCAAAACACAGCACACAGACCTTTCCCCTAGAGACATTTGAATACATGTATATGAAAGGCACCATATCATCATGCCTCCTGCAAATCAGCAATGCATTTCTTCAGTATCACGTAATGTTTGTCTTTAGATGTCAAAATAGAACATATACTGTAACCCTTTTTATTAAAAGGTCTCCATGAAGTGGGGGTTTGTTATCTTGTAGCCACATACTGCATATATTTTAAACATATGATTGCTATAATGTTAATCATAATTAATATTATTAATGTTTCTCATAATTAATGTTCAGGTCATATTCTGCTAAGCATTTGTATAAGCATAGTGGCAGGATGCCATTTCATTTGCCTTTGAACTGAGCTTTCATCCATTGCGTGAGGCCTCACTGTATGGGAACCTCACAGTTTGTAAAACAATGTTCTACTGAAAACAGCCCATTGTTCCCCTCACAGCAGCCATCTAGGGACAAAGTACTTTTTGTGATTAGTATAATTCAAAAACATTCCACGGTAGCCACTAAACGAGTAAAGCACGGAAGCCTACAATATGTTCTGGGCATGCTGTTACCATTTTTTAACAGCTCCTTTGGTGCTCCATTTTTACTTGTGCTCTATAGGGAACTTGACTGTGTGGGATCACAGTGTTTGTGGAGCACACTGGAGCTAAACTCTGACCGATAAGTGCTCCCACGTTTAGTCATTGCTAAAAATGAAGGGTAGCCAATAACAGCTACTGTATATATTTGCATTAACTCTCAGCCCATAACACATAAGAGCACATGTACTATACATTTTGGCACAAATTGCTTTTTAAGCTCTTTTCCTTTATCAGTGCCAATCATTCTAATCTTCCCTCATTTGTTTGATAGGGAGATGGTGTTTTTTTGCTTTATAGGTGCAGAAATGGGTACAATTGCTTTCTACCCTGATGTATTATTTTCTTTATGAAATATTATTATATATATTTTATTCCAATTTTTTAATTGTGTCAATCATACCCTAACCCTACAATAAATATCTAGGTTGCAATCGGGTTCATTTATTAACGTTGGGCAAACAGTTCAGTAACCAATGGCAACCAATCAGATTGTTTTTTCATAGACAAAGACAAGAGGTCCTCTGCACTCAACCCATTATCAATATATTTAAGACATTGAGACATTCTGTGCATACAGCTACTAAAAAATTCCCTTTAAACAACAGGGATTGTTTGTCCATATATTGCAATATATTTAAGCTGGCAAAGTACGTCAAAGTCATCCCATATCTGGCCAGTCCTACGCTCAATTTTCATCTGATTCATTAAGAATTCTATTGCTTCATTATACATTTTGCAAAGGGACTAAGTTTTACCTGCAACTTACTAGGGGCAAGAATAAGGATGTCTACAGGTCTCTACAGGCATCCTGAGACATTGGGGTAGAATCCACAGTGTGAAAAAATATGTGGCTTGCACCCAGGGTTGCCACCTTTTTTTGAAAAAAATACCGGCCTTCTTATATATTTATCTTTTTGTCCTATTAATAACATTGGGATCCACCATCAAAAATACCGGCCAGGCCGGTAAAATACCGGCCAGGTGGCAACCAGTTGCACCTGATATATGTACCATGCCCATTAGTAAATATACCCTAGAATGCTCTTGCTTTGTTTGTGTATGGAATCCGTACAAAATCATTGCACTTATTCCTGTAAGGGCAGAAGCACAGAGCCTGTGTCTGTGTGCTGTAAGCTGTTACCTAGCAACCAGCTATTCAGTGATCTCACTGCAACAGGAAGCGCCACAGCAGCTAGTGAGTGGCTGGGAGGAAAAGGAAGTCACAGATACTGGCAAAAGAATAAAGTCTGGCATAGAGAACTGCATGGTGGACAGAGAAGCTGCTGGTGGACCCAGAGAGCTGAGAGGCTGCACTCAAAGCATTCATTTGGACCAGGCTGGCACAGGGAAGCCAGATATTGTGCCTGGACAGACAGAGAGAGTGAAAGGAATACAGACTGGAGGAACAAACAGCAGGAGATTCCTATCTGAGCATCCAAAGAGGCTGGTAATGTCACTGTATGCCTGAATGTGCTGGATTCGCCTGAAGAGAGCTCTAAATTTTCAAAAGAGAATTTGTGAGTATCCTGGTTAAAAGGATAGCATCCAAAAGAGGAGCTGAATAATAAAGAGACTGTTTTGTTAAAGGACTTTGCCAGTTAGTGAGGCCCTATTGCCACCAGTTAGGAGTGCTGTATGTACTAGTTGGCCAGTTATTTTATATAAACCATTATTCAGTTTAACCAATACAGGGGCTCATTTATCAACTCTGGGCAAATTTGCCCATGGGCAGTCACCTATAGCAACCAATCAGTGATTAGCTTTTTGAAGCCAGCTGCAAGTAGAACAATGAATGCAGCAATCTGATTGGTTGCTATGGGTAACTGCCCATGGGCATATTTGCCCAGTATTGATAAATGACCCCCACTGTGTGTGTGTGTGTGTGTGTTATTACTATATTCTTAGTGGGACCACCTGTAGGTGCATTACCGGATCCCCCTAGGTGGAGGCAATGCACTAGTAAGCACCAGGTACCCAGTCTCTACCAATACCACTGCAGAGTGGCTCATGGTTTGTCCTGTGCAACAAGTGGAGTGTAACACCGACAAAGGGATGTCGAAAGGGTTACATATATGTGAGTAAATGTATGTATGTGTGAGTAAATACTCTACAAACAGACAGTCAGATTAATTGGCTTCTGATTAAACTGTCCATATTGTGTTTGTTGTGTTATTATGCTATGGATTGTAAACTCCACTGGAGCAAAAATCTCTAAAAAATGATGCATTACATACAAACTAATTTGGAACCCAGGGTATAAGTAAAAGTAGATAAGAGTTTAATGAATGATTTGAACATAAAATAGATAGAGATTAATATGTTAGAATAATCATCCTACAACAGCACAGAGGGCAATGGAAAGGAATATAGCTAAAACAGACAGCATTTAATACAATGTATAGTGAGAGCCTTGCCGAGCTGGAAATAAACCTGAAGAAACATATTTCTCATCTGTTTTCTTCTGCTGTTTCTCATTTCCTTAATATTCCTAAAATGTGACTCATTCCAATTTTGTGAAAACATGTTTCCTACTGCCATAAAAAATAGACAGGGTTTTGAGAATGATCTGGCAGTTCGTATCATCCTTTTTTACATAAATGGATTATATTTGCATAGGGAAAATGGATATAAAGAACAGAAATTCAGAGATTCAGAAGATTCAGTAGAGCAACACCTCCTAGTGTTTGCTTTAAAAAACGTAAATGTGTCCTAGGCCATACTATAAATAACAGCCATTGGCAATCATTTTATAGCCTAGATTGTCACTATAAGAATAGTGAGACTGAATGGCATAAGAGCCATGTGTGTTATTAGGTTTCTACTCATATATGAGAAGAGGAACTGTGTTGGCTTGACATCAAAATAAAGCTGACAAGAAAAATCACAGCCCTTAAGTAACAAAGGGGATTACGATTTTATGAAGTCTTTTCCCGCACCAGATTTTTTCAAGTTCATTCATTGATAAGATAAAAATGTGAATGGGAGTTTTGTTTTACTAAAATGAGACATTTTTGGATTTTAGTAAATAACCCCCAAAATGTCTACACGAAAGCACCATTTGCAAATGAAGTATTTACGGATTTCCTATTAAATACACTAAGGGGCAGATTTACTAATGGTCGAATTTTGAATGAAAAAAAAATTCGACCATGGGAATAGTGGGGAAGTAAAATCCTTCGAAAACAACTATCGAATTCGAAGGATTTTACCACAATTCGATCGATCGAACGATTGAATATAAATTATTATTTTTTTTTTTATATTTGATAAAAGATAATGATACCCAATTCGGTAGCATTGATCTGGCGAAGTAGGTGGTCAAATTTGCCTAATTTGCATATTCGAAGATTCGAATTTAATACAAATTTGATCGAACTTCGAATTATTCACCTGAATTTTGTAAATCTGCCCCTAATAGTGATAAGCTAATTTTTTCAGCATGCATGGATTTGCAGCAAAATTTGCACTTTGTTTTCTGCAAAATTTATCTCAGAACTGTGGCAAAAATATGGCGCAAGAAATTTTGCCACAACAAAAAAGAAAAATGGTCACACATAATTTTTTTTAATGCATTTGGACAAAAAGGTTGCCAAGACGCAAACAAGAAAAAGGCCCATTGATTTTAATGCATTTGGAGTGATAAAGTTTTGTCTCGCACAGAAAAAATTGTTGAACATAAAAATTTTACTTAAATGCATTTAGCAAAACAGGCCAGATTTGTTCATCACTACACACAAATAAGATGCAGAAATCAGAGAAACAAAGGAGAATGGTAAAAGAAAATGAGAATGGGTTTATTTTAATACAATTAGCCATTACTAGAATAACACTCTTAATTGCCAGACATAATCAGGAGTCACAATTAGCTTCACTGTTATAGCAAATACAGTATATCTAAAAAGCACTTTCAGGACCCATCCTGTATTTAAAAACATAGCGTAGATATTTTAGTATTTGTAAGGAATGATCCCCCTGCTGGGGTTGAACCTGGGGCCTGCTTGTATTGTAGTCTGTTCCCTTACCTCTCTACTATTTTGGCAGGTTAGATGTATGGGTTTATGCTGTATTGAGGCCCCTATGGTTAGCCCTGCTGGGCTGATGATTATTTCAGCTGCTCTGCATTAGCTGGCAGGTACAGTCCATTTCCTAGTTAGCTCCCGGCAGAGGGCCCTTATTTAAAGGGATCCTGTCATGGGAAAAAAAAGAGCAAACAGATTTTTTTATATTTCATTTTGAAATCTGACATGAGGCTAGACATTTTGTCAATTTTCCAGCTGCCCCAAGTCATGTGACTTGTGCTCTGATAAACTTCAATCACTCTTTACTGCTGTACTGCAAGTTGGAGTGATATCACCCCTCCCCTTCCCCCCCCAGCAGCCTAACAACAGAACACTGGGAAGGTAACCAGATAACAGCTCCCTAACACAAGATAACAGCTGCCTGGTAGATCTAAGAACAGCACTCAATAGTAAAACCCATGTCCCACTGTGTACTATTCAGTTACATTGAGAAGGAAAAACAACAGCCTGCCAGAAAGCAGTTCCCTCCTAAAGTGCTGGCACAATTCACATGATTGGGGAAGCTGGGAAATTGACAAAATGGCTAGCCCCATGTCAGATTTCAGAAATGAATTTAAAAAAATCTGTTTGCTCTTTTGAGAAATGGATTTCAGTGCAGAAGTCTGCTGGAGCAGCACTATTAACTGATGCATTTTGAAAAAAACATGTTTTCCCATGACAGGATCCCTTTAATATAATTTGTGATGTGTTGTTATTTTTATAAAAGGCGCATAAGAAAGTAAATGAGATTCTGTTTGCAGTAGTAATTCTTTTTTTATTTTGACTTTAAAAGGCACAATATGATTTTTATTTTGTTACTATAATTCTTCATTTAAAACAGTGGTTCTCAACCTGGGGGTCGAATGACCCTTTCACAGGGTTCACTTAAGGGGTTCCAGGAGCAGGTTCATCTCTCTCCCCACTAGCCCTGGGGCAAGGTTGTAGCTCTCCGGCTGTTGGTTCTGGGAGTTGTAGTTCAGTAACCTGTGTAGGGAAGCCAGTTGCACTACAACTTTCTATATCCCCTTAGTAAGTACTGCCATACAGCTCTGCCAGCCCATTTAAAATTTGTAAAATTAACATGGTAATTGGGGTGTGGCCACAAAATGGGTTTGGCAAAAAATAATGCTGCCATACTATATTTTAATTTTTTAAGGTTGGGGGTCACCACAACATGAGGAACTGTATTAAAGGGTCGCAGAATTAGGAAGGTTGAGAACCACTGATTTAAAACAAGAATTATATTTGATCTTAAGCTTGCGCCTTGAGGTCCAAATACACAAGTCCTCATTCAACTATAATCCTACTGTACCAAGGTATAAGACTGATATGTTAGCAGGCAAAGCGTAAAAAGAGAATACATTAATGCCGTCATCTAAGCCCAGTTAATGGAATGTGATGCTGCAATGGTAGGAAGGCACAGAATACCTAAACATGTAGAATTAGCCATTATAAGGATTGCTGCATATATTTTGTACTGAGATGTTGCATCAGATATTGCTAAATTCTGACTTATAATGGGAACGACCAAATCATGCAAGGTTTATGGTTATCCTGTTATTCAACTTGCTGTACTGCAAGTTGGAGTGATATCACCCCTCCC
>CM044438.1:64920064-64943755 GCA_024363595.1 Xenopus borealis
AAAAACAACAGCCTGCCAGAAAGCAGTTCCCTCCTAGTGCTGGCACAAGTCACATGACCAAGGGCAGTTGGGAAATTGACAAAATGGCTAGCCCCAAAATCTATTTGCTCTTTTGAGAAATGGATTTCAGTGCAGAAGTCTACTGGATCAGCACTATTAACTGATGTGTTGTAAAAAAAATCATGTTTTCCTATGACAGTTTCCCTTTAAAGCATGAGCTGACTTCCCCCAGCTGCCAATTCATAGGTCTCCAAACCTACTGGACACCGCTACATGTTCCTGTCTTTGATCCAGCCTGAGCCTGTTCCAGGACTCTCCAACATGCTGATGATTATGATTCTTGTTTTCCTGTTAAAGACCCTAACGTATGAGCAAACCAACTTATTCTGTAAAAATGCATGCTAAGAAACCTATGCATACAGGAAATGCATTACCACATGGATCCACATATGCATTTTTTAAGTGGATGAGGTGGCCTGGGAGTAGTTAAAATGTAAGTATTTTGCATTACAGCCACCTTAGGAGATAACTATTGAGTCATTAAAATGAAAGTGGAGCAAATCGTAGTCTTTAAAGAAGTTAGTTACGAACGAAAATGTTTTTATTTCTATAAGTTATTATGGTTTATGCTAGCAATACTTAATTATAGCACAAATTGCAGAATGTGACAATTGTACCACTAGAAACAGTATTTAGTGCAGGTTTATGTGGGTTCTACTAGAATGAGTTCAGAAATGGATAGCATTACTACCATTAATAATGACTCCATTGTTAAGTGCACAGCATAAATCCCACTATCCCAGTATTGCCCTTATTCAAAAGTTCATAGATATTTTCAATGCACCAAACATGAGTCTGAGACCTTAGTTTTACATTTTAGAATTTTTTTTTTACATTTTGTAAACATTTTAATATTACATTTTAATAAGGTTATGTAAAAAAACACTTTGTTTTACTGAAATTTCTAATCTGGGGTACATTCGGAAATGTAAACTTGAAAATCCTCTTTTAATCGATACTGTAAAAATAACTGTATTTATGATTTACCTGTCTTTCTCCACAGGAGTGACAGCAATCTTCGGAGGCAGAAGCAGTGGCAAAGTTGTGGGCCTGTGAATGTAGTCTGGTGTCTTTGCTCTTCTCACTTGCCTGTGATGTAATGGGGGTAATTGCAATGTCCCTGAGCAAAACCTTTTTCCTTTCCAAAGGTCTATCCCCATGTTGTACCCATAGGAGCTATAGGACTTGCTCAGACAAAACTCCGTAAAATTCTTGGCATTCTGACAAAAAGAAAGGTGGCCATGAGCATATATTAAACTACAAACCAATCTAAAAATGATGTGCTCCACTGCTTATAGGCTGTGCTAGAAAGACTATAAATGGAATTTTACACATAATATTCAGATTACATTATGGTCCTTATCAGAGGCGTTAAGTATATACTCGAGGGAGTCTTTGAGTCTTTGACCCCCCCCCCCTTATAAGAGGTGTTGGTTGGTACTTGAAATATTAGTAAATATATTTTATCGTTAAAGTAACAATCATATCTTAGATATTATTGGTTATAATCTATAATCAAGAGTGTCACTACTTAAATACCCGTAATATAAAACTAAAAACACAATAAGACTATATTTTATGGTTAAGTAAACTTTGACCAGTTCCCTCCCTTTATTGCTAATAAAAAATAAATCCATTTGGAACCATGGTTTATTTTGTGATTCCTAAGCAGCTCTAGTCATAAAGTACTTCAGCATCAGTAGTTATACAAGGTTACAGATTAAGTTCAGATACTTGAAGCTTCATACTAGCCATCTCCAAAAATTAACAAAATCAATATATAGCATGGAAAAGTAAACTTACATCGTCTTCCGTTACTGTCATTACACTTCGGCTCTTCTTCATTATTCTGTGCGATAGGCAGGCACAAATATAATTAAACCTTAAAGAACAAGATGTTTCAGGTTAGTGGTAAGCAAGCAGACATACAGCCAGTACCCAATTTCGACATAGGGTTGCCACTTTTTTTTTTGCGGAAATTTGGCAGGGAGTGGATGGTGTTAGGGACAGGGCGGATGATGTCGGGGTGGGCTGTTGCCATTGGGGGTGGGACCAATAACATCAGTTGTGTTATAATAACATAACTAAAATGGATGAACCCTGAAAGTCTGACCTCTTAAAACTACAACATATTATTTGTAATTTTATTTACCACAAGCATGTCAAGAGGTTTCCCCAACCATGCTCTGGTAACACTAATCAATGTTTCAGCATAGCCTCACAGGATCAATCAGTCGCGCAAGTGGGTCTGATTACTCATTCCTATTGATTCCATCATGTTCCAGGAGGGGATGAGAGAGGTTTTTTTTAAATAATACTGCTTCATAAACACTGGCCAATTTATGGTGCTTTTTCAGATTAATAGTAATCAATAGTGATCAAAACTTTAGTAATTCGCCTATTAAATGGACAAAAAATAATATTAATATCAAGTGATAATTGTGTAAATCGATTACACTTGCACAAAATAAACATATTATAAAGAAAAGTAATTGACAACTATATACAGCTCAAAAATATCCGTAATATAAATTGGCAGGCCTGCAACATCTATACAAGGTCTTAAATGTGGTAAATCTTAAATTCTGCTTTAATAGCCCATGAACCAGAATGTGGCCAAATTAAAATATCATGACCACCTTAACACATTTCCAGGGATCCGAATTATTAAAATACAGTAACAGTCTAACGCCTACAGATGGCAGTCTAATAGAGGAAATGCAGCTCATGAGATCAGTAGCCACTGTGAAGGAGTAAGACAAATCGTCAAGCCTTACTTTAACACGATATAGGAAACTTATACATAAGATATTTACCAGTTCATTAAAATCATATCAGTATTATATGACTACCTATGTTCTACCTATAGATCACATACTCACAAACAAGGATTACCATACAAATAACCCTGCATATGTGTGGAAATCTTATTAAGGTGTTTGTCCATTTTACATAGGCAGACATACTTGCACAGTAAAAAATGTTGTCCATCTAAAGAATGATTTAACAGATTATTGTTGTTTTGAGAGAGACATTGTTGGTTGTGCTGTTCTAGATAGCTATGGTGTAAATCTGCTAGGTATACACCAGGTGGCAGGTTTATAAAAAGTTGCGTTTTTCTCTGTTACATGTAAATCAAACTTTTGGTATGTGCAAACAGTAACACCTTTTTTATGTTGGTTTTTTTCCACTTCAGTCTGGGCAGGAAGGTTTTATGTCCCCAGTCTGTCTGTGTGGGTTTCACACTCCAAAGACATACAAATAAATGAAACAGTTCCTTAAAAGAACTGTCCACATTATATGAATATGATAGGGACCTTAGATTGTAACGGGTATGGTGTGAATGATGTATAGGAAAAACATTTCCCATAATTAATTATTGATTGAATCTTTGGAAAGGGAGTGTTTTGCTAATCCTCTGACCTGAAAAACTTCTATGGAATGAGGTTGTTTTTTGTTTTCACTTTTCCTTCTCCAATGTTTCAAAGCGTATTGAAGGAAAAACGGCAGTATACATATTAATCAATTAGTTTCAGTTAAAAGGGTGAAAATCTAAGGAATTGTGGGAATTGTGATCTAAAAGACAGAGATCATATTCTGTCATCATTTAACTCTATATGAAAAAAAATGATGTACTAATGGTCAAGCCAGTGATGCCTCTGCCATGCAGTAAGTGAACTTTGGTTGGCTGGAAGGGTCGCAAAAACCCGTCTCTGGTAACTACAACTTAAGTAATAATTGGCAAAAAAGATAAACTGCTGCTGTGTGCCTTTAATGGGCTGTTCTCCTTTAAATGAACTGTTCGTATGATGTAGAGAGTGATATTCTGAGACAATTTGCAGTTGGTTTTTATTTGTGGCTTTTGAGTTATTTAGCTTTTTATTCAGCAGCTCTCAAGTTTGCAAAGTCTCAAAATTACCCTAGCAACCATGCATTAATTTGAAATTCAGAGGTATGGTAGGTATGGTTGCCTTTAATTGAAAATCAAGGATTTGGTTCAGCTTGGCCAAAGATAAGCTCTTCTGATCTGCACTAAAAATAAGCTCCTTTGATCTGAACTAAAAAGTGCAGCTTCCACTTTAGTGCAGAACTTATGTTTTTGCTTTTTCAGCCGATATCCACTCCATGTACCTGCACTAAAGCGTAAGCTTACTAAATTGAAGAAGTTTGGGAAAGTGAACTACCCTTTACATAATTGTGCAGGGCTATCCAACTGGTGCCCCCCTTATGTGGCCCCCACATGAAAGTCTGGTTGCTGTGATTCCTTGCCTTGAGCAAGTTTTAAAATGTATCCGTACTGAGATTAACTGGCCCCTTCATTGTTTAATACCTGCATTGTTCACACCTGTAATCCCCCTGCATTGTTCACCACTGCAACACTTCTGTTGTTCACACCCCTGAAGCCCTGTACTGTTCACCAATTAGCTGTGGTGTGTGTGGGCCTCTAGTCCAAAATTCAATGTAGACTCTGAAAATTCTTATTCCATTGAATCAGTCATTCACAGTAGTCTAAACCCAAGCAGACACCCAGTCCAAGGGCAATGTAATTGAATGTAATCAAGCAAAAAACAAAGTGGGATAGACTTAGTTGGAAAAGGAGCCCAGATGATATAAAAAATAGAAAAACTTTATTAGGACATATTCAAACTTAACATGTTTTGTGGCAAGGTTGGGCATGTTTTGCGTCAAGGCTGTAAGTGGCCATCCTTGGCATAAAACACTTTAGGTTTGAACATGTCCTAATAAAGATTCTCTATTTTTTATATCATCTGGGCTCCTTCAACTGTTGCTATACTATTCACACCTCATACCCAAACTGAAAGTGCCCACATTGTTCACACTTGAGACAAACTGCTGGAGAGGTACCAGCATTATGTCACTGTATGTAGCAGAAAACTGTCTATCTTAAGAGCCCTGATAGGTTTCCCTGTCTCCTGCTCTATTCTGCCTGCCCTATACACCATGTGTGCCATACTCTGCCTGCCCCATGCTCCCTGTGTGCCATACGCTGCTTGGCCTACTCTGTACTCTATACAAGATGAGAGCCTGGTAGGGTTTATTCTGGAATTTTGTTGGCCTCTGGAAATTGTTGTTAGGGGCCCTAAGGAGTTTAAAGGGGTTTCCTGTGTTATCCACAGGGGAGAAGGCAGCATATGTATTTAAGGGTACTTTTATGGTATATTTTTCAAATATGAGCGATATCCCAGCAGTGAGCTCCAACCATTTGGGTTTTTGGTGTTACCACCATTAATGTGGATATGGTCTTAAATGTTCTTGAGATAAGTGTTTTTAAATGGGTGTGGTTTAAAAGGGAGAGTGGTCAATACTGCTTCCATTATTGACCCTACCCAACATAGGCCAAGGGTGGGGGGGCCCTGGGAAATTGGTCCCAGTGGGCCCTGTGCCCCCCAGCCAGACCCTGCGTTCTGTTTAAAGCCATGTATTCTTGGCAAATCAATGTATATGTATATATATATATATATATATATATATATATGTAAATATTGCCCTTTTACATCACTTTCCTTGAACCACCATGGTCTGTGTGCTGCCTCAGAGATCACTCAACTCCAACTTTAACAGGAAGAAGTGTAGAAGCAAAAGACAGAACTGTCTGTTAATTGGCTCATGTGACCTAACTTTATAGTTTGTTTGGTATGTTTGTGTGGTATGTTTGTGTGCACCATTGAATCCCAGGAGGCTATTTTCTATTTAGGATTGCCCAATGGCACATGCTACTTAAAAAGTATATTATTATGAAAATGGTTTATTTACATGAAGCAGGGTTTTACATATGAGTTGTTTTATGCAATATATTTTTATAGAGACCTACATTGTTCAGGGGGTATAGTTTTCCTTTAATTGCATTTGATGCCTCCTGATGTGCATTGTGCACCAGTATTGATGCTGACCTATATTGGTTCCTAAATAAACATATGTCGATGTTATTTAACACCAAAGGGTATATTTATCAAAGAATGAAGTTAGAGATCACCACAGTCTGCTACAGTGAAATTCTGCCACTCTCCATTCATTTCTGTGGAATTTTTAAAATAGAATTTATCAATGGGTGAAAGTTTGCCCTTTGATAAATACGCCTTTAAAAATCCCATATAAATGAATGGAGGGTGGCGGAATTTCACTGTAGCAGACTGTGGTGATCTCTAACTTCACTCTTTGATAAATATACCCTTTGGTGTTAAAGAACATCGTCATATGATTATTTTGGAACAAATATGCTATATCTATTGATGCAGGCCACTATGGGAACCCAGCGTCAATACTGGTGCGATTACATGCATTTGGTTGGAAGAAGCAAAGGGAAAAGGTTTAAAATAATTGAAATAAATGGAAAGAAAGATTATCTGTCAGTTTTATCACATTATTGAAGCAGTGTACAAAAAAAACCTCATATTTATTCATATCTTCTATATATTCATTTCTCCACCAGTCTCAGCTCTCTATAGAATGACATGATTTTAACAAATGCTAATTTACAGTGTAAATGAACGTATTTAGGCCAACTGTAAATAAATCCTAAATACAGTGCAAGCTTCTATTTTACATTGGTAGAACTGCATTTTTTAGTGTTCGTTTTAGCCTTACAATGCATTAGTAATCACTATAATGTAAGATAAAGTTCATGGTTACTATGGTAACTATTTGGCATTTGTTCCAGGATGATTATTGGAATGAATGTAACAGAAACCGAGGTCTTAAACAGAGACGGCACTTATAAATGCAAACAGATCAGATGTGCTTGACCCAGCAAGTACAATCCATTGCTGGCCATACAGCTACTTATAACACAGCATGAACAAAGACAGACTTGTTGTAAGATCACCTGCCACCTGATATGTTGTTTCTTGCAATGCTGAATAAATTCACAGAATTATGAGAACTAACCAAGCAGCAATGGGATAATGACTTAATATTCCATGCTGTACCATGACATTTAGTGCAATATGTATTGCATTTGCAACACCTTATTCAAACACAAAAGCATCAGCATATACTGTATGTCATATCACTGGAAGAATAAGATATCATATTAACATCATGCTGTCTCTCATTCCAAGTCTATAAGGTGTAGGAAAAACTACACTCTACAGTATGTTCCACAGCAGAATAACTCCAATTATTTTACTCACCCACCTTTCCTGCACTTTTCCATACACCGAGCACTTGAACCTGTACCAGTGGTATATGCAAGCAGTGCTTATAATTCCACTGCAGTTTAGTTTAGCAGGTTGATGATTAGCATTGTATTTACACCTGCCATACACAGATAAGTTCAGGGCTCCCTAGCAACTTCCTGCTCACCCCAACCCCACAATAATTTTGTAAATGAGTTTGATGGCTTTGTTCCTAAAGACTCCAATTCTAAATATTTAGAGATGTGCCCTTTGTCGATCTTCGCTCCATCACCAGGAGAACTTAAAAAATGATTGCTTCATAGAGAAGTTACATAAACAACTAGAACTCTTGGCACAGGACTTACTGTATATCATATATGAAATCTGAATCTCCAGAAGTATGTGCTTAATTCCAATACATTCTTTTGACATCTCCATCTTAGCCTTCGGTAAACTGGAATGAATTAATGCTTTTGGGGTTGTTCATTACATTGATGTGCCAAACTAAAGGAGAATGACTGTTTTATTCTGTAACGTTTGTAATTAACTTTGAAAGCACTATGTATTTTATAAAGATACAATGCATAAATATGTTCTCTCTCGCTCTCATCACTATAGCCTTGGATATTATGCTTGTCAAAGAAATCAACCAAGCACCTCATAAAGAGATTAACAGAACCAGCCATTACAACATCACCTGGCAGTGAATGTCACAACCTCACTTTCCTCACTGTGAAGAACCACTTACGCTGCTTCAAATGAAAGCTCTGTTGCTCTAGTCTAAAGGTGTGGATTCTGGTGCAGTGGTCCATTTTATAGGGCAAAAAAATATCCCACCATCCCTCACAAGCCTCTTTTTATCCTAAAGAGAACAACCCAAACCTTGACATAATTTAAATCTTCTATTCCATTAAACCAGGAGTGCCCAAAAGGTAGATAGGGATCTACCAATAGACCTTTAGGGTAGGGACAGACAGGGAGATTCGGGGAGATTCTGTCGCCTGGCGTTTTTAGCAGGCGACAAAATCTCCCCGAATCTCCCTGTCTGTCCCTACCCTTAGCTGGTGATCAGTAGATCTCAAGACACTATCAACAAACAGCTTGACTAAAATCACCCTCAAATTTCAATCTTTTCATTCATTCATTCATATTTATTATGTTAAGGTTACATAAGAAAAGGTTGCTTGTCAATTACAGGACTCTAGTAGTTGTGAGTGGGTGAGAAGGAATGAGTTAAGGCAGGGAAATGCCAGGCTGGGGGCAGAGAAAGACAGGGATGTGATGTCAGGGGAAGAAGCAGTTCACTTCCTTATCTTCTGAGCAGGTAGAAACATGAGGCAGAGATCGAGATCTCTCTGTAATATAATGTCATTTGCTGCACTATATACACATTATTTCCTCAGTAAACAGCTGGCTTTAGGGGGTAGAACTATTTGGGCAACTGTTTGTTAGTTTCTTGCTGTTTAACAGCAGTTAAAGGGGTGGTTCACCTTCAAGTTAACTTTTAGTATATTGTAGAAGAGCCAATTCTAAGAAACTTTTCAATTGGTCTTCATTATTTATTTTTCATAGTTTTTTAATGATTTGCAATTTTCTTCTGTTTCTTTGCAGCTTTCAAATGGGGGTCACTGACACCACCTAAAAGCAAATGCTCTGTAAGGCTACAAATGTATTGTTACTGCCACTTTTTAATACTTATCATTCTATTCAGTCCCTCTCCTATTCATATTACAGTCTCTAATTCAAATCAATGCAGGTAATTTGTACCCTAGAAACAAAATTGCTGACACTGCAAACAAGAGAGCTGCTGAATAAAAAGCTAAATAACTATAAATAACTATAAAACCACAAAAAGTGAAAACCAATTGCAAATTGTCTCAGAATATCACACTCTACATTATACTAAAAGTTAACTCAGCCCCTTTAATCTCACTGTAGACACTGAGGCAGCATGGAAGTCAGCCTGGGCCCAACAGGCACCCTCTGTATTGTATAGAAATACAGGCTGTGACACTGAGCTACTGCTACTACAACTGTGGTGTTTTATGTAACAGTTGCATGAATCTGTTAATAAAGCAGTTATACCCTCCTCAATCTCGGCTACCAAAACATAACAACAACTCATTAGAGTATACAGTGAGCTGTAGTTAGAGTATGCAGCGAGGGCGTGGGCAGTATTTCTATAGATATAGAAGCCTCTCTTCAGAGTTCCACCTCTAATTTTACTGGGCTTTATTGAGGTACAGATTTAATCTATGTGTATGTGTGTATATTATGTGTGTGTATATATACAGTATATGTAGGGACCCCTAGGGTTAAATGTGTCCCTGGGGCTCTAAAGGAGAATTTAACCCATAACGTGCTAAACCCCTCCCCCGGCCTTCCTCCCCCTGGGCAAATGCCCCTAATTTGCTACTTACCCCCTCAGCAAAGGTCCTGAGCGTGGAGTTTACAGGCACCATCTTCTTCCCAGCGTCTGCTTCCTGGATTCTTCGCGCTTGACGGCACATGCGCGGTAGGAGAATTTGCCGGTTCAGCTCTACTGCGCATGTGAATTAGAGTTGAACCGGCAAATGCTCCTCCTGCTCATGCGCCGCCGAAACGCCAATGGATCCTGGAAGAAGACGGCTGGGGAGAAGATGGCACCTGCAGACTCCATGCTAAGGACTATACCAAACAATATTGCCCTATGTTTTGTTTTTTGCTGTGCCTTTGGCGCTGGTTTTTTTTTATAGGAAATACATATATTTCTTTGGAGAACATTCCAGCTGCCCTGTCATTATACCTTATAGAGCCTGCACACCACCATTGAGGCTGTGTGCATATGGCAGAAGTAGTTCCGTGTGAGCTTATCATGGAACATGTGGCTGAGCTCTCTCTTTTACATAAGGTTATTAGCTGCAGCATAAACACATTCACTACTCTCTATACTGCTAGCTACTGTTTATTTGCTGTTTTACATCAGTCAATCACACTGTAGTCACTCAGGCAGCATGGTGGATGGAAACTACATATAGTAATCCTCTGTTAGAATGTCTAGTAGGCTTCCAGATAATCCTTAAAGGAAAAGTAAATGTTTTTCTTTCTGTAAATTTGCTCTAAACAGCCCCCCCGATTAATGTACCCTAGTCCCTGCTGCAAGTCTGCTCTGGTTTCTGTGTTATCAGCAGCTTGTTTCCTCTTCTTCCTGGTGCAGAGTGAAGCCCAGCCCCTTAGTTTACTGAGCAGTCCATTTGCTGCTGTTCCACAATAGAGAGGAAGAGGGAGCCAGTGTGTGCATTAGTAAGCTAGTTTCCCCAAGCAAAAGGTGCTAAACACACTGGTCTCTGCTATGTCATAGTATGCAAATGATCTCCAGGACTAGTCCAAGAGATAAGTTCAGCTCAGTAAGCTAAGGGGCGGGGCTTCACTCTGCACCAGGAAGAAGAGGAAACAAGCTGCTGATAACACAGAAACCAGAGCAGACTTGCAGCAGGGACTAAGGTACATTAATCTGGGGGGCTGTTTAGAGCAAATTTACAGATAGAAAAAAAAAAGGTTTACTTGTTCTTTAATGCTGCTGACTGGCATTGCTTGCTACATCCAAATTTATCATCTACAAGGACTTTCAAGGTCCTTTTATATAATGGATTTGCCTAGTGCAGTCCCATTAAGGGTATAAGTGGCTTGAATATTTTTACATCCCAGGTGCATGACTTTACATTTATCAACACTGAATCTCATTTGCCACTTAGTTGTCCAGATTGCCAGTTTGTCAAGACCTGACTGTCTTTCCTGCTGGGTTTTTGGCAGCTGCACCTGTCTTTTTCTTCTTGCTGGCACGGGTACAGGTCATGGGGTTTGGGTTGGCTACAGGGATGGTGGGGCGTGGGCTTGTGGCCTGCAGCTGCAGAATGAATCGATATGGCTGGGCCTAGGCCCATTGTTGGCTGCTGGCCTGGCAGTGGCACAGGTACAGATTATGGGGGCTTGGGTTGGGCACAGCACAGGTACAGGTGGTGGCATGGGCTTGGGCCTGCATTATTAAGCCTAGGTTGCCAAACTACCTTGGCCCGGCCCTGAGCCGAATTTAATGTAAAAAAGCTTCAAAAATCGTATAGCATAAACAGGGGCAAATATTGTTTTCCTAATACTGTGCCTGTGTAACAGAAATAAAATTTCTTTTAAAATAATTTACAGAACATAATGTTTATACCAGCTTTTATTTAGCAACACATTTTTAGTCTTAATATTTTAGCCTTATTCAACCTTTTTAAACAACGTTTAACAAATCAGGGCAACATTTCTACCCATAAGCTAATACAAATTTATTTTAAAGTCTTCTTGTCTTCATAGTGTAAGCTTTGATACAATGGAAGATCCTGACACCCGATGTATTCTGTATAGTATGTTCCTTCTGAATGACTTTATGAAAGAAATAATGTTGCAGGTTACAGCAGCCTGTAAGCAATGATCTATTCTAAATAAATGTACAAATTAGTCCCTTGAGCTAATCATTTTTTTCTTTGCTTAAAACCCCCACAGTGGAGTACAGTACAGTTGCTACCTTGGGCTGAATTTGCTTGTAACAGTTTCATAGACAATAATTTCAGTAATTATTTAAAATTTATTTATTTTTTTGCTTGCAAGGGAGGTTACTGTTCCTTATATCCTTTGACATGTACTTAGCATTCCTAACACAAAATAAGTATTTGCTTTTGTAAGTAGGAATGCACCGAACCCACTATTTTGGATTCGGCCGGTGCCACGAATCCTTCCTGAAAGATTTGGCCGAATACCAAACCGAATCCGAACCCTAATTTGCATATGCAAATTATGGGTGGGAAGGGGAACACTTTTTTGTACTACCTTGTTTTGTGCCAAAAAGTCACGTGATTTCCCTCCCTGGCCCTAATTCGCATATTCAAATTCGGTTCGGCCAGGCAGAAAGATTTGTCCGAATCCGAATCCTGCTGAAAAAAGGCCAAACCCTGGCTGAATCCCGAACCGAATCCTGGATTCGGTGCATCCCTATATGTAAGGGAACAATAGTTTAGCCATTTACTGTGCCTTTGAACCCTTTAAGTGCCAGTAGATTTGCACATTTATTTGCACTCAGTGCCAGCCATTTTTTGAACATTTTGTGCTCTCTCATAGTGACATTTTCTAAGGGGTGGGGTTTAATTTTACGATCATTCGAATCGTAGGAATTATTCGAATGATCAAATAATTAATTTTGAATGATCGAACGATCGTTATTCGATCGTCGAATGATCGGATATATCGAATAAAAAGGTAGCCTAAAACTATTCGATTAGCATTCGTACTGTATATCGAATGCTAATAGAATATCAAGGAAAAACAAATTATTTTTAGGTGAATTTAGTAAATCTGCCCCTAAGTGAATTTTCAAATAAAATTTGAATTTTTAAAATTAGAATTTCGAAGTAATTTTGGGCTACTTTGACTATCTAATAGGTAAAAATTTGATATGAAAAAAAGCTAAAATTCTAATTTTGAAGTACTGTCTCTTTAAGAAATTTAAAATTTCGACAATTTGCCACCTTAAAGCTGCCAAATTGCGATTGTAGCCTATGGGGGACCTCCTGGAAGCTTTACTTGAAAAAGTCCTAGAAAATAAAAAAATTTTTTTGGGGAAAATCGTTTGAATCGTTCAATTCGAAACAATCCGATCGTTTGATTCAAATTCAATCAAAAATGGACATTTCCAATCAAAAACAGTAATTTTCAATCAAAAATTACCCCCCCAAAAAAATTTGATGGTCGAATTTAGAATTTTTTTATATTCGAATTTATTCCACTATCGAATGCTTATGGAATAGTTTTAGGCTATCATTTTGCTCGATATTCGATTTCGGATACCAATCGTTCAATTTCACGAAGAAATCGTACTTTTTCCTTCAAGCCTCCGAAAAAATTTTTATGCTTCGATCATACGAATGGTATTCGAGCAGGATTTAGTCAAAGAAGACTATGGGGGGGTTCCCATAGGCTTCTATTGCAATTCGGTAGGTTCAATCTGGCGAAGTAGGCATTAGAAGAATTTTAAAATTTACTTAATTCACATGAAGGATTCGAAGTTCGATCGAATTTTCAAAAAGTTTAATTAGAATTTTCAAATGCTTTTGAATACGAATTCGACCAGTGAATTTTGAAAATAATTCAAATCAAATGATTCGAATAGAAATCTATTCGACTATTCGAAAGTCAAAGTACTTCCTCTTTAGTTAGCCAGATCAGTGCTACTGAATTGGGATTCAAAAAGTTTGATCGAATAAAAAAATTTGATCGAATGGTTAAAATTGCTCAAATCGATTGATTCAAAGATTTTATTGATCGATTGAAGTTTTACTATTTGATCATCAAATAGCGGTAAAACCTCTTCGAATTTGATTTCGAATTTGGAGATTGTTTATTCCCTAGCTATTCACATGGTCGAATTCAAGGTTTTTTTTTTAACCCTCAACCCTTTAACCCTTAGTAAATCTGCCCCGAAGTATTGCAATAAAGGAATTGATCATTACAGTCTACATCTGTCCCGTGTCAATGCTTCTATTTAAATCTACATGCAGAATAGCTTGTAGAACTGTACTTCTCTTGAACCGATTCTCCTAAGCACAAAACATCATGATTCCGACAAGCACAATTATAATATAATAAGTATTGGACAAGTCAGTCATAAGATTACTGTATCTATTTTAAGATTCCTTCAGTACAAATGCAAGTCCAACATGCAAAATAACACAGGTTGTACCTTTATTCTCCCTCACTTTTAAATTCCATTCTCACACAAATCTTCACTTGCACATTGGTGATCAGACATCCCCTCGGGGCCAAAACTAGGCAGAAGAGGCAATGCCCCGAATTTCGCTTTGATCTCCTGCACTGAGACCAGAAAAAAGTAAAAAGTTTCTGAAACAATTAAAATTAGAAGCTTTTTGGGAGAAAGCTCAGAACACAAAACTTATTCTCTTAGATACGATTAGGATAAGCAAAGATACAATTGTAACTATTTATGGGGAAACAGACACAGCTTAAAGGGCAATTTCAGCTTCATTAGCAAAACCTTTATAATATAAAACATTGCACTAAAATTACTAGAAAAATGTTCAAACTTTCATAACCTGCCACAAAGTATGAACATGGTAACTGGAGATGTGGCCATGGTAAAAACATTTCTCATCGCTACGTGCTGCACAGCTTTTTGTCCCTCTCTGTTTTTCAGATGTTGGGAGGTATAGTAAATGTATTGAATCCATTATCCAGAAAACCATTATACACAGAACGCCAAAAGTGACAATATAATTTTTTTTAAACTTTCCTATTTAATCAAATAATTCTTTATGTTTAACTTATTTACTTTTTATCTGTAAACATAAGACAGCACCACTTGCCAGCTAAGCAAGAATAACTCCATGATTGTGGCAAAAGAGCAAACTGTTTTTGATAAGTTGTAGCTTTAAGACATGGTATTTCACAATACAAACTGTTTAAAGTCATGCCTCAAACATTCTGGATAGACCTTCCTTTGTGCATGTTCTCTTACAGAGGTGAAGAAAAAGTGTAGGCAACTGCTGTTACAATGAAGAAAACCTTCAAAACATTATACAGTAAATGCCATATTAGTTTCTTCTTCTGTTTACCTCTACTTAGGGTCAGTAGAGTAAACTGTTTTTCTGGTCTCTTGTAACGAGATGAATGAATAGATGCATTCTCAATATCCACAGAATAGTTTGTTATCCTGCCAACATTACAGCCTGGAGTGGGATCATGTGTTTATTCATACAATCAAAAGATACTTGTTAAACAGAATGTGAAAAAAACATGTCATTTTGCAATAAGCAAAGTGTTATCAAATACAACAGAATGCTCAAAAGTTCAATTGCCCACATTCTACTTCATGTTAGGGTATTGGAATCATTGTTGTGTCTATACAGCCCATAGTACTGTAATCTGAGGCAAGTATTGCAACAGTAGATCAAGCAGGAGACATTACATTCACTTCATACTGGCATTGTTTGTAAGGAAACACTAAGGTGCAAATACACTAGAGCAGTGATCCTCAAACTTGGCCCTCCAGCTGTTAAGGAACTACAAGTCCCACAATGCATTTGCCTGACTGTGGCTGTCAGACTCCTTCATTGCATCGTGGGACTTGTAGTTCCTTAACAGCTGGAGGGCCAAGTTTGAGGATCACTGCACTAGAGCGTCAAGCGTCTAACGCTAAAGCTAATTCACCAGCGGGACATCAATTCGCAACTGAGCCGATTTATTAACAGTGCCCCTTGTGAAAATTCGCTAGCGAAGTAGATATACTTGCGCAACTTTGCACCCTTACACCAGGCGAAGTTGCGCACTGACGAAGGGACGTAACTATGCTAATTCACTAAGATTAACATTTTACTGAACGTTACCTCTTACGCTAGACGTTACTTCGCCAGGTCAGACCTTGCAGAGTTCAATACAATAGATAGGAGTTCGAAGAAAAACATTTTTTAATTTTTTTTTCTAAGTCCCAAAAAACGCTGGTGTCTTTTATCTTTTGTAGGGTGATAGTCTGAAAAATAGCGAAAAAATTTTTTTGGGTTACCCTCCTTCCCCCCTACATTTCCTAACATACGACAACTCAACTATACAGGGGTCACATGTTTAGGGCAATAGAACAACTTTATTTTATTTATTAAAGGTTTCCTGGGCTTGTGTAGTGCAATGTAGTGGCTGTAACATACACCTCTATTATACATTTAAGTTTGCGACGTATGCAAATTAGGCATCGCTAGCATAAATGCGATTTTCCCTGGTGAAGTAACGGTAGCACAACTTCACTAGTGTTCGCCACCCAGAGCGCAAATTCTCATCTTAGTGAATTTGCATAGCGCTGGTGAAAATTCACCTGGCGAAGTGCGGTGAACGCCTGTCGCTAGCACATTTTCGCGCTTTAGTGAATTTGCCCCTAAGTGCACTGAATACAGATTTTAATATGCAACATAAAGCCATGCTGACACAAAGGCATAGTCTTATGATTTGAAATGTATTTCAATATCTTATCCCATATAATCCACTACAAATGTTTTTCTACCACAGAGACCATACTAGCAGGCCTGTAGTTCTCAGGCTGAGAATGGGATGCCTTTTTAAAGGGCAAGGAAAGTGTAAAATAGAATAAGGCTAGAAATGCTGTATTTTGTATACTAAACATAAACATGAACTTACTGCACCACAAGCCTAATCAAACAAATTATTTATGATTGGTTGGTCACAGGGGGCTGTTATCTTGTAACTTTGTTATACATCTTTGCAAGACTAGACTACATACACATGCTCAGTGTGGTCTGGGCTTCTTAGGGATCGTCATAAATGATCAAAAAAGCTGCTTGAGTTCTGCATGGCTGGCAAGTAAGGCAGGCCCCACCCCCTGCTGTTCATAAGTATGATTGTTTCCCTGCCAGAAGTTAGGGACCGTCTGATAATTCCTATCCACAGCACTAAATGAAGGGAGAATTTCACTGCATACAGTCAGGTTTCTTATAAAAACGGTACATATTTTTTCATTAAAGTAGATTGGAGATAGATTTCTTTTTCATTAAAGAAAGTAAAAATGGGATTTTATTTCTTTGCCTTTTCCTTTAAATAACAGCACAGGATTAAAATTCACCAGTCTCTTACCACAATGGCAGTCACCAAAGTAAAATGGATGATTAAGTGAAGTAGTCTGGCAGCTACAGAGCTATCAAGTCCTGAACATTTTATTTTACCAGCACATAATCGAGTTGCTCCTGAGTTAACCAGGCACATACGGTATGATTCAGGGGCCAATTTACTAAATTCACGTGAAATGATCGAAGTTCGATCGAATTCGATCAAATAACGATCATACAAATTTTTTCGGGAAATCTTAAAGTTAAATTTGGCCTCTTCGATCATCGAATATCGAATAGATTGAATGATCAGATATTTGATAATTTGATCATTCGGTGATCGAAGAAATAAAAATTTTTAAGCTATTCGACTGCCTACTTCGCCAGATTGAACCTACAGAATTGTAATAGAAGCCTATGGGAAGCTGCCCATAGGCTTCTGAGGCTAAGTCCTGCTCGAATACCATTTGTACGATCAGAGTGTTCGATTGTTCGAATCATACAAATTTTTTGTATGCTTGAATGAAATTTCACGATTTATCCATGAAATCGAACAATCAATATCCGATCGTACAAATTCATCAAGAAATCGGATATTGAGCAAAATGATAGCCTAAAACAATTCGATAAGCATTGGATGGTCAAATACTTATCGAATTGTGACTTTGGTCGAGCTAATTTCTGGGAGTAATAGTAAATTTGCCCCTAAATGTATTGGATTGGAACTAAAAAAAAAATGGATGCCCTAGCAATCTAAAAAGAAGAAAAAGAAGTGGTTTAAAAATTACATGCTCATAGTACTTTTTATACTGTATAACCTTCAAAAGTAATATAGAGTTTTTTCCCTTCTTAGTAATGACCTTTTTAATTTTTTTTTTTTTTTTAAAGGATTGCGCTGTTGCATTTTTCATTGGCCTCCTTTGTATCAAATAAACATTTCAACTAACCTAAATGCCTCAATGCTAACTTTTATATAAATCCATAAATATTTTTTCAATGTTTTATTTTCTTCATCTTTCCTTAGTTCCAAGAAGAATAAATATAGTAAGAGGTATATTTATAGCAGAAGTTTCCTTTCCTGCTATGTTTAATCCTGTAAAAAGACTCTCCTGGGTAAAATGCTGCAGAGGCACCCTGTTAAGTTGGTGCATTTAAATGTACAGTCGATATCACTTTATAATCCGTCTTGTGTGTATTAAATAATTTACAGACCATCCCAAGATGTGATATGTATGCTTAATGCCTCTTAATGCTAAGAAAGGACAGGGCACTGGCTGCAGCTTTGTTTCAAACATAAATCTGGAGATAGGTTTGTTGTATTTCCTAGCATATTCTATTTCCACTCTTGTGAATATCTTAACGGTTTTCTGATTTTGCCTTTTCAACATTATACTGAGTTGGTTTTTAGCACTTCCTAAACATGGCAATCTGTCACTCTTGATTATACATATGACTTGTAATAATATTTATGTGTTTCAGATAAAAAAAATCTTCTGTTTCTTTCTTGCTGTCATAATATTTTTACATAGTAGAAGTAATCAGGGCACATACAAAAATATATACAAAAAATGTGTGTATATAAACCAAACTCCCATTCACAATTTTACTTTGTCATCAGTTGGGTGTGGGATAACGCTCTATAAACTCTCAAAATAATGAAATTGTCTTTGGATTTGACGCCTAAAATACCAGCTCAGATCTTGATATCTTCCAATTTTTAAAGTGACATTTACCATTGACTTCTACATTACCTCAGCAGGTTTGAGATGGGAGTATTTTATTCTGAGTTTTAGCAGCCTCAGGGTATAATAAAACTGGAAAAAAAACTTTTTTCCACAAAGAAATTGTGTTTTTCCTTTTAAAACTCTTTTTACTATTAAATCTGAATCTTTAGTGTAAAAAAAACTAACATTTTTTGGTATGTATTAAAGCCCAATGCTGCAAACAGTCCAAATTCTAAAATCAGGCATCTCAAGCCTGCCAAGGTTATACATAAGACAATGGGAGATGTCCCTATCCTATTTGGAAGATTCTGTGGTCTGAGCTGGAAATAGCCCCACAAATCCATTTATTTCAGGCTGTTAAGTCAACAATCTGAAAAATGCAGACTTTTTTTTTTTTGGAAAATGCCAGAAAAGAAAAAAATCGAGCAATTCAGGAAAAAAATCCAATGGTACGATTCAGACTTTTTCTCAATGTTACAGTTTTTCCCCGATTAAATTGTATGGCTGAGCATGGTTGCATTTACCTAGTGTTGCCACTTGTTCATTATTTACTTTTGGAGGTTAGCTGTAATCAATATGTGAATGGCACATGGTTGGATTACAATCTTTTTTTGCCTGGCCTGTTTTCCATTGAAAAAACAAAAGTGCCCCAAAGCACCCCCTGCTGCCCCCAGTATATTAAACTAAAATGCCTAAAAGGCTGGTAATTTCAGGTGTTTCAGCAGAGGACTACTAGGAATGTTTTTTCACCATTGTATGTGAAATGTCCACTCAGCATGAGTGTTGAACAACTGTATTTTAAAAATATTTTTAAAATATACAACTAAGATACATCCAACAAATGCTGAGAGATTCTCAGAGAGATGCTGAAGTCCAATGCAATGGGCTCAAGTTTACTTAGATGCTGGACATTTAGAACGGTCGGCTGGAGATCCACAGCCAGTCAATTCATTTGAAACCATTCTAACTCCACCTAGAGCCAGCTTAATGCTAACAACACAAAATATAATAGGATTATTTTAATTCAAAAGAATCCTAAGAATAAAAACTGAATGTAGGATTATATTAATTTTCTCTGTTGAGAATGGCTAATATGCATATATTATGTAAAGTTGAATATAATTTTTGTTCTCGAATTTTACATTCAAAGAAGCTTTTGTAGTTGTAATGACTGATGCGTTATATCCCTTGGGGCAATGTAAGGTATATTAATATTGATCTTGATTTTAATCAAAACAATGTACCCTGAAGGAGTACACATGAAGGTCTTACAGCCCACCATGTTTGTGTTATTTTACAATCTGTTCAATGTATATATAATTTATTATGCATAATGAATTTCAGAAATGTGGTCTTTTACTCTAACTAGAAGCTAAAGGATGTTATCTTTTTTCAAAACATTATGTTAAATGTTGCATTAAACATGTTTTTAGATTCCAATAACTTCTCATCACTGGAAGTTTCTGCAAAGAAGGAAGAATTATGTTTGTAATATCAGTACATTATATATAAGCAAAGGACACAAATATTAACAGAAAAAGAGTTGACAGTGAAGCTATCTGCATATAATTAAATGAAGAAGAAATTGCCTGATGTGGTGTAGTATGAGGTGCACCTCTTGTAAACCCATCACTGCTATTCTGTGTATGATGCCAAATATGGCACAATCAATGGCTAAAATAGATGGATGGTGAGGGAAGTATTTTGCAATATAATGTTTTTTTTTTATTCTGGCATTTTGTTAGAAGGTGTCAGATGTGGAAAAAAAGTCAGCAACCACAATCCTACATACTGATTTTTGTACCAAGATTAGAAATTGATTGCGGTTGCAACGCCATGATATTGTGCACCAGAATTCATAGGTATTATAATTGCATTGCTATTGCTCTTTTTCCACCAGATAGAGTTAAATCCTACTCATATCTACCCTCTGTGCTGTGCTTGCTTTATGTTATTTTTAATTATAGTATCCAATTATTTCTGAGTGTGAGAACAGGTCATTAGTCCGGGTAAGTCACCTAGTTACTGCTAATCGCATCTTGCCAATAATTTCTATCTTGATAATGTTTATAGAATGCCTAACCACTAACAAACCACTTTGTAGTGTCTTGATATTTGAAGTACAAAGAACACACCGAGAAGGTCCAGTCATAGGTGTCCATGAAGTTAACTTTGTCATGTAATTGGTCACAAATTGTGCAATTTGTCTTATATTTTAATTAGAGGATGGGCCACTGGTTTATATGCGTAACAGAATGATAATAGAAAGAGAATGCCAATAGTCATAGTAACAATAATAAAATATTAAAACAAATATTATCAGCTGGGCAAAATATTGTCTCAAAACATTTTAAGGTAATTCATTTATAATGTACTGTTGTATAAAAGATAGAAGGGGTGCTAACTGATTTAAAGCAATTGTGTGTGGAAACAAATAATACATATGAATAACAAAGTCCTGGGGTGGGGGAGAGGAAAAAAGGGGGGGGGAAGTCCAGGTACTCCAGAGACAAAACACAAATGTATGAAACTCCAAGCATTGAATGCAAAAGGCCCGATAACTCCAACAAATGTTACAAGTGTAGTGATTAGTCTGGTGGTCCCAAGCAGGCAAAGTCTACAAATAAACATAAAAAGTCAGGACAAGACAAAAACTAGTTAAACATACAGATCGCTTTGGTGTTTTGAAGTCGCCAGAAGTTTCCTCAAATTGAATTGATCCGAATGCCGTCCCACTGGTGATTCACATTCTTGCCGACGGGAAGGAATTTCAGGGAATATGATATTTGTCACTGGGCGACTAATCCCCCCCCAAATCTTCAGGTGTGCCACCACCCTAAAATGGCAATGGTCCACTAGCTCCATCAAGTGTGGGCTGCTGCCTCCTTAATCTGCTGGTCTCAAGCAGGCAAAGTCTACAAATAAACATAAAAGAAGGTGCATGCTCCTGTTGTGCAATATTATATCAGCACCTTTATTCAAATAAAGCTATATTTCACAGAGTCAGAAAAGCCCATTAAATAGGTTCCCAATGTGTTTCGCAAGGGTGGTGGAATGTGTAAGAGCCCTTACAAAATCTTGCACATGCTACATAAACTTTACTGTAGCCACATGTAGTTCAGTTTCCACTGTATCACACACAGGATCTTAACCAAAACACACTGAAAGGAGCTGTGGAAGAAGGGCCACTCTGTTTTAGATCTTAATTACTTCAACATGCACCAATAAAAGCTATTATTACCTAAATTTTAAATTGTGGCTAACCAGCTGTAATAGGGTTGCATGCCAATGGTACTAGTCATATTAAAAAGTTGCCCTAGCAAGCCTTTCACCTTTCTGTGGTGAACGATGCTTTAATAATAAAGATTAAAAAAGCAGAATCCAGAAAGTAATACGCATGCTATTACTTTCACTTAATAAACATTGCATGTATGCTACATTGCATGTATGCTATCCTAGAAACCTTATAGGGTAAGTATGACAGGTTCCCACAGAGTAAACGTCAGGAGAGCAAAAGTCTCTTAAAGAAAAATGGTTTTTATTTCAGCCGACAGCAACAGGTACAAAATAAAGGCCATTTTCTTTCCAAATAAGAAAAAATAACTTTTGGCAGCAGTATAAGTTCAATAACAAAAAGGCATTGCAATTACAGTTCTTCCACACGGTGACTGTGTGTGCTCAGGCACATGGGACACTAGGGGGCAGATTTACTAAATTCACATGAATGATTCGAAATTCGATCGAATTTTCAAAAAGATTCGAATTCGATTTTTCGAATATATTTTTGAAGGCCACTTCGACCATCGAATTTTGAAAATTCGATCGAATTAAATGATTTGAATAATTTGAGTAAAAATCTATTCGAATATTCGACAGTCGAAGAACTTGCCCTTTAAATTTTTATTTGACTGCCGATCGAATAACGGTAAAAGGAGTGATGATTAGCCACCTGAGGCGAATCAGATCCAGCTGGTCAAATGTAGTACTTCACTCTGATACAGTAAGTAAGTTATTTCAAATAATTTAAACTACTTTATATAACATGAAAATATTGACCCCACAGTACAGCTAACCAGGTATTCAACACTTGCAGGGTTATGTAGACATTAGGCATTTTTTTCAGTATTTCTAAAATACAACTCTGAATTTCCGAATGGACCTTATTTATCATTTAAAAAATAGGTTCAGGCAAAAATCTGAAAACTTCGAACCTTTGCTGAAAAGTCTGCATTTTTTGTCCCAAAACTACAACTTTTTGGAATTTCAGATATTCGGAGCTTGATAAATAGCCCCCTATATGTTTGCCCAAATGCAGTAAGCCATGGCATCCAATCAGCAGGAAGCATTTTCTGGTCACCTGTTTAAAGGAAGACTATACCCCTGAACAATGTAGGTCTCTATTAAAATATATTGCATAAAACAGTTCATAGGTAAAACCCTGCTTCATGTAAATAAACAATTTTCATAATAATATACTTTTTAAGTAGTACGTGCCATTGGGTAATCCGAAATTGAAAAGAAAAAAAATTAAGAAATAAGGGGGATCCTAGGATTCACGGTGCACACATACAAAACCGTACAGTTTAGGTGACATGAGCCATTTAATGTTTTGTTTTTTTGCATCCACACATCTTTCTGTTACAGTTAGAAATGCAGGATTTCTGAATAAACCAAAAATAGAAGTCCAGTATCAATTTGTATTAACTCACCAAGTCATAGAAGAGCCCCAGGTTCACCGCCCTGAGCCTTCAGCAAGAGGAGCGGATTCAAACCGACAAAATGTAGAACAGGCACTCAAAAAGGCAATCTTCCACCAGGCAGTAAAATATTGCCTTACCTGTTTTGTGTTACACACACTTTGTCATAGGCTAAATATTTCTGGTCAGGTGATCACTGAGGCAGCACAGAAAAGATCATAAAGTGTGGGATCAATGGAAAAGATGTAAAAGGGCAATATTTACTTAAATAAATATATATATATATGTATACCTGCAAACTTTGTGCAGAGGTCAACCCATACCTGCCTGACCCCCGGGTCCCACTGGCTTCAGATTGACCCACACATCACTACTCTATATGTAACAAAAGGCATTTTGTTTGTGTAAGAGTTTTAGACTACATTAAGCAATATGA
>CM044438.1:64946208-64985748 GCA_024363595.1 Xenopus borealis
TTGCTGGATGGATGTTAAGCATTCAATTCAGAGCTTGTATGCAGTAATTTTTGTTTCTTGGCTACATGGGAAGTATATAAAATGGACTCTTGCAGACTGGAAGTGACTTTGGTAGGTCATTGTGATACAGGTACGCCAACAAAATATATACAACAAAAGAGAAAACAGCAAAAATTAAAATGCTTTTGTTAGGGCTCAGGGCACTCTGCACTTTGCACTTTAGCACTGTGCACTTAAGAGTGAAGAAAGCATGACCTTGGCTTTCAATGAACCAAAAAGCAAAAAGTCTATACTCATATGCGACACACGAGCAAAAGGAAGGACAATAATATAACTATAGACACCTCAGCACTGCCCTGTGTTTCATTATATTTGATTCTATTCATTACCTATGTAGGCATATGTTAACAGAACAAAGTGCTTTGCCCTTTATAAAAACTAACATAAAAAGTTAAACATTTTATACCCTAGACTGTAAAGGAATAACTCACTCTCTCTGTTCTGTCCATGAATGTAATAATACACACACACTGATAATGTTATTCTATGGAAACAGCTCTGGGCATTCACAGTGGGTATTTACCCACTGTGAATGCCCAGAGCTGTTTCCATAGAATAACATAGTTCCCACAATGGCTATTTCATACTTGATAGTTGACTTTATGTGTGTGTGTGTGTGTGTGTGTGTGTGGGGGGGGTTAAGCAGTTCTACCCTACCCCCAGCCAAATGAGATCAGTAGCTTGTCCACTCACCAGTGCTGAGCAGAAACACCTGGGCTCTCTTCAGCTCGATGCAGTCAGTATGGATGGTGCTCTCCCTGGCAGCCGTTATCCTCTCACTGTCCTATCACAGAAGTGCACCTGAGGCAGCTCTTCCGTCCCTGCTCTCCCAGGACCCAGCATGGAAGGATGGGGAGGTTACAGCCTAGCCAGCACTGCACACACACAGAATGGCGAGCTACATAGAAACCCATTCATAACACACAGGGATCCTCCAGTCACATGCCAGCACAATACAATCCCACCCCAAACTGTCACTCCCCCCCATCTGCCAGTACAAGATGAGACTATCTCACACCCGTGCCGCCGTTCCTTTCAGCTGGGCTCTGATTAACAGGCACATAACAAAAGAACCTTTCCTTAACTTCCATACAACATGTGTCTTACTTAAGTGTTTCCTTTTATAGGTGCCATTATTCTCAAACTATGATTCATTAAAAGTCAGGTGAGTGTCACAGTAGTGCTGTTATTCAATCCCATTCCTCTCTTAAGAAATGGCTGTCAGGCTGTCATGCTACTGAAACTAGCAAGCAGTCCTTCCATGGGTTATAGCAGAATACAGTAAGCTTTAGTTATTTTGAGTTTTAGACCCCTGTTTATATTTGTATTTCATGTTGAACATACCCCCAATATATAAAAAGTACAGGACAACTGAGACAATAATAGTGGGAAGTGTAAATAGATTGCAAGTAATGTCCAGTATCTAATAGTGATAAGCCTAAAGTCATTTTGAAAAGGTTTCACCAATCATTTTCAGAGAGGAAAGCTATTGATGTTCCCACTGTACAATGTAAGCACTGAACCAGTTTACACTATATATACTGCACCCTCATATGGGCAGGCAAAGTCTGTTACAGCCAAATATACAATTATTAAATATGTATTGCCCAACAGTTCTTGTTTCTGTTATTTTCAGCATCATAAGTCATTGTGCTCTTATAAATATTATTGCTTTTGTATTAAGGGCTTCAAAATGATTGGCTCCTCCAGCTGTAGTTTGGTTCACCCATCGAAATGATCATTTATTTCCCTATTTTAGATACAAAGTTCAAAGAGGTTCTTTTTTCCCCAGTATTCTCCAGAGTCTGAGTACCATCTGCTAAATTAGTGGGGGGCATTCACTTTACGATCTCCATGCCTTGGACATGGTGAGATTAATGCTATGAGTTGTTACAATTATATTTTATGATGGGCTTTCTAGGTTTTAGATCTGTACTAAAAATACATTTAACAGCCAAGCTCTGTTTTTTAAGGAATTTTTGATTTTAGAGACTGAACTGTAAATTAATAATACAGTAGTTCATGTTTACATCCCCTTTCAGTGTGTTCAGATATGTAATTGCACAGATGGGCAGATCTTACAGTTTAGGAGAACAATAAAGGGTGCTGTAACTGAGAATGGGAATAACTGATTTATAGCCATTATGTATTCTAAATTTTTCCTTGACCTATGAACCTAGCAGCCAGGCAGTCTTTCCCTGGGATCCCACTTTCCAGGTAGCTGTTCCTTGTTCGGATAAAATGCAATCATTGTTATCATTAGCTATGCTGACACATGGCTAATCCAATAACGCAGTCCACAAAGGGCTAATTAGTTTCTGTACCTCTTATTAGAAAGCCCTGCTGCAAAGAATGGTAGGAAAAAACACCACTTGCTTAGATATAAATCGCCTTTAACAGAAAAGTAATTTAGTAGGTAGGCTAGGCAGGTGTCAGTTATGAATTTTAAATCTACAGTTTGCATTTACACATTCATTTGCCAATTGCTAACTTCTGTATTATTAAAAATGTAAGAATTCTGGAATATTTTTAAACCTAACAAATGGTAATACGTTCATGAAAATATAACAATCATTCATCCTGTGGTCCCTGCCCTGTAGAGTTGAGCTTTGATGCCTGATCCCTGGGGAGATAAATGGATTTCCAGAATGTTAACAAAAGTTACCAAAGGAATAAGACAGGAACCCATATAAGAAGCTAAAGGGCATTTTATTCATTAAAATAAAAAGTCGCTTAATTCATAAAATAAAGCAGTGACTACTAAACAGATCCTTCCAAGGGAATCAGTTTGATGAACTTTGTTGTTGCACACTTTCCAAATGAACAGATAGTACTATCATTTAGAATTGAGCATTATAAAAGAAGAATTTTGGAATTAATAAGCATAATCGGCCCATCAGCTTTTGAAGCTTCTACAGATTCTCCGCAGGATTTCAAAGCAGTACGTTTTTCATTTTCATCTTTCTGCCAGCGTGGGGAAAGGGTAGCCCTCGCAGTGGGATAATGACCTTTGAGATGTAGCTTGAATTAATACAGTGTGTGTTAATAGTGGAGTCAAGAACAAGAAGAACTGAATCAGAAAACATCCATGTTCTCTCATGTGTTTTCCTTTATGTTACTCAACATAATTTATTTCACAAATGGTGGGTATGCTGTCACATTCTATACATAGGCTTTAAAACATCAGAGGTTCAGTTGGGAAAATATTTTTGGTATGTTTATTATACTGTACTGTGGAGAGAGTTTTCTAGGTGTGGTCGCGAGTAAAACTACCCCAAATCCATAAAATGACTGTAGATTTTTTTCTAATCTTATCAAAATTTACTACTTGTTAGTAGAAACAAGGGTTATTTTTCTTTCAATTACTTATGTCTTTGCTAAAGGGCACCTGTTGGGTAAAAATGTTATCCCCAACCAAAGGTGCGGTCTGATGGAGTCTGCATTCCAGTTGGGGATAACAGTAGTTTTTTTCTTTCAATAGTTTTTATTTGAGTTTTAACATATTCAGAGAAATAAGCAATCGTTACATCACGTAGTATCTTCTGGTGTTTGCTTAGAAAAGGAAAATGGAAAGAGAGGAAAATAGTGGAATTGGTCCTAACTCGGATTAATAAGGGCTGATTAAAGAGAGAGAAAAAGTAAAAAATAAAACAAATAGATATAAATTATAAATTAAAAAATAAAACAAATAGATATAAATTATTTTTGTCGTAACAGAAGTTTTTTTTTAAAAAAGGAGGGAGCTGCAGGTGCAAGCAGCCATGTCCTGTCACTCGCATGCGCATAATGAAAAGCGGCCCCAAATCGCTTAGTATGCACATGCGCGTGACGTCACACATGCGTTATGCGCATGCCAGTGACCGGACATGGCTGCTCTCCTGTGGGTAGTCGAGTGATGGTGGGGGCATTTAAAAAAAAAAAAAATGATGTTATTCCCAATTGGAATGCGGACTCAGCCCACACTTTTGGTTGGGGATAACATTTTTACCCAACAGGTGCCCTTTAAGAGTTGTAATGCACCCCTGTTGCTAAATTTAAAGGTGGCCATAAACATGCAGATATACCTTCCATTTTGGTGCAATCTCCTGACCTGCCACTAACCATTAAGATCAAATAAGGTAGTAAAAGACCAGATGAAGTTCTGCCCCTGACAGCAATCATACGAAAGTTTTGTCCAACAAAAGTCGATGACAGTCTCCCACTGATACTATCAGATCAGCAACATACAGATGCAGCCACTGGGATTTGTGAGTTAAATGCATCACGACTCAGGGCTAATTGAAGAAACTGTGTTATCTAAAGTTATCTTAACTCATTTAATGCATTTAACCTTTTCATTAGCATACCAAAGCACCATTGTTTTCAATGGTGAACTCTTTAATTGGATGGGATGCTGTGACACAATATTCTGTGCTAAGTGGGATAAATGGGATAGATGAGTTAAGTTATTCTGTGTCAACTGTACAATCCAAAGTGGCTTCATCTGTATGTAGAGATATTATCGGTAGCCAACAGAAAATTTTCTGACTTGTCTGACACGACCGATCGCCATTGAATGAAAAATGTCTGGACAGTCCACGCACTCCCGAAGATTGTTTGAAATAGAGACTCGTACAATCAAATGTATGCGTCTATGGCCAGCTTTAGTGGTTACTTACCAAGCACTTCTGCCCCCCCCCACCCAGGAAAGGTCATTCTCTGCATCAGGAGCACAATCAAAAATCTGGAGAGAAGCATCAGGAGGTGCACCAGAGCCAGGAGCTAAGGAATGGACAATAACTTGTGCGTACGAAAAAGCTTCCGAATAAAAGGATTTTGGATGATAAGATTAACAGGAAAGCTCCTCAAAGTGCTGAAACATTAACCATTCACCATTAATGCAATGAATAAAGCTTGTGCTGAATATTCTTTTTGATACTATAATTTGTTGTATTGCATATTTATGTAGATTTATGTACTATGTATATTCTGCAGTGCTCTTTTTTTTTGTCTATTCTTTTAATTATGATTATCTATGTTTTTTTGTTATTTCTTGTACTAAGCAGGCCAAAATCTAAAAAAGTCGTCACATTTTACTTCCTGTTCTTCCAAGCATAATATTAACAAATCATCATTTCACTGAGAAACCTTCTGTATAATGAGCTGCTCCTTGTTGGAAAGCTGAAGAAATAGCAAAACAAATACACATTTCCTATATTTTAAGGACAATAGCTTCCAATCATACGGCAAGTAAAGATACAAGGATATATTTATGCATTTCTCGTTCCTGCTTCTCATTCCAGGAATGTGGGACTGAAAAACCTCGTGGGAGCTGATTCATATGCATTAATTATAATAATACTGCTGAAATTAGACTTGTCACCTGTACAACAGCTGCAAGCCAAATCTCTCTGCTACTTGTGTACTACTTTTGCATTTCATATAAATTTGGGTGTCAATGATATACACATATGCGCACATAAATAAAGTATATATATATATATATATATCCAAACATACTGCTTGATGATTGGCATCATATAAATTCTGCTTTTAAAAAAAATGAATGCACCAGGGGGGAACATTAAAGCAACTTTTACTTTATTGTTGGAATAACATGGTGCCAAGTCACATTTCATAATAACAACACTCTAAAATGAAACATCTGGGTGCTAGTGAAGTATAATGACAGAATCACCCCATGTGCTGAACCTTTTTTTAAATAAATAATTGACTTATTTTCATTAGCAGCCAGAACACATTTTTAATACAGGCTGTATTAACTGGGCTCTGCTTCTAGTGACTTTATTTGGCAAATTCTTTTTTTGCTTTTTACAGTAGCAGAGGCATACTGACATGACTTAACTGGCAAAATGTAATAAACATCAATAATAAAGATATTATGGGGGTTGTATATTTGCCTCCCAACTTCACATATGTTTTTACTGGGATTAAGTTTGGGATTGGCAGGATTTGGCCTTTATCAACAGGATTCAGATTCTGCTGAATCCAAGTGTGTGGTAAAGCCAAATTTGAATCCTTAAGTCTATGGGCACACAATCTGTTGGCTCTGGTTGTTGTCAGCCTGAGTATTTTTGCAGGCCGAGAGAAGCAGATCTGCTCATTGCACTTGCTCCACTGATTTTTATCCGATCAGCCTGTGTCTGCAGTCACACACAGTGGAACTGAAGCTATTCACTAAAGCATGAAGCATTTAACGCTAACGCTAATTCGCCAGTGGGACATCATTTCGCAACTTTGCCGATTTACTAACAGTGTCCCTGGTGAAAATTCACTAGCAAAGTAGATAAACCAACTGACCCCCCTCTGATAATAAAGGTCCTACCCCTTCCTGTTTCATTTTTCTACTATTAATATATTTAAAAAATAATTTTGGATTCTTTTTACTGCTTACTGCTATATCCTTTTCCATATCGATTTTAGCTTGCCTGATTGTTTTTTTGCATGACTTATTGGCCTCCTTGTACCTTATAAATGATTTGGCTGTCCCAGCTAACTTGAAAGCCTTAAAAGCACATCTTTTCTTACCCACCTCAACACCAACACTCCTATTGAACCAAAAAGGTTCTGTTTTGCAACAACGTTCTTTGTTTACAAGCGGAATATACTGACATGTATATTTATTAAGCAGCATTTTAAAGAATTCCCATTTTTGTTCGGTGTCTAACCCTGTGAAAAGCATTTCCCACTTAATATGCTGCAGAGAAGCCCTTATACTGTCAAAGTTTGCACGCCTGAAATTCAATGTCTTAGTTACTCCCTTATAGAGTTGCCTCTGCAACAAAATCTCAAAGGAGACCATGTTATGATCACTATTCCCCAAATGCTCACCCACACAAATGCTTGAGATGAGCTCAGTATTATTAGTTATTACAAGATCCAAAAGAGAGTTATTCCTAAAAAGGGTGTAACCATTTAAATTCACAGTCCAGTCACATGTTTCATCCCACCAGGTCTCAGTGATACCAATTATATCATAATTTTTATAGCATGCAATTAATTCTAGATCTCCCATTTTACCTGACAGACTTCGTGCATTTGCCAGCATACAGCGGAGGTTATTACTTTTACTTTTTAAATGTGCATTAATTTGAGGGGAATTATATGTTAAGTTAGTATTAGTCTGTTTTCCTTTTAACAGAGGAACCTCCTTAGCTGGTAAACTGTATGCCCCCCTCACTCCTCCCCCATGACCCCTTACTAATCCCACTACCCCATCTACCCTAGCTTCCCCATAATTCTTACTCTCACCCACCCCCCACTTGCCTAGTTTAAACACTCCTCCAACCTCTTGGCCATTCTTTCCCCTCCTCAATCTTCAGTTACTTACATCATAATTTTTGAGTGGAATATCTTCCAGTCCACAAAAACCTGGCATCTTTTAATTTTTCAGGGTGTTAGGCTGCAAAAGCAATAAAAATATTTTTCGGGCACCCGGTTTCCCCCAATCATTTTCTACCATATGGCACATTATTTAACAGTGGCCTTATGTGTAGTGCAATAAAACAACTCTATTGACTTTATTTAGGTTTCCTTGGCATGTCTAGTTATCAGCGTAAATGTAATGTATAGTGATGAGCGAATTTATTCGCCAGTGGCGAATTCCTGCGATTCACCGCTGGCGAATAAATTCGCAAAACGCCAACGAAAATTTGCCTGGAAAAAAATTTGCCAAAAAAAACAAGTCACGCGTCGAAAACGACGCGAGGCGACTAAAATGACGCGACTCGCGTCAAAAACATGCCGCAACTCGTTTCGCAAATTTGGCTGGAAATTCTTGAATTTTTCGGCAAAACGGGGTAGATTCGCCCATCACTAGTAATGTATTAGATGCACCATGTAACATACAGATGCAGCCACTGGTATTGGTGAGTTAAATGCGTCGTGACTCAGGGCTAATTGAGGAAACTGTGTTATCTAAAGTTATCTTAAAGGGGTTGTTCACCTTTGAGATAACTTTTAGTATGATGTAGAGAGTGATATTCTGAGACAATTTGCAATTGGTTTTCATTTTTTATTGTTTGTGGTTTTATAGTTATTTGGCTGTTTATTCAGCAACTCTATAATCTGCAGTGTCAGCAATTTGGTTTCTAGGGTACAAATTACCCTAGCAACCCTGCATTGATTTGAATAAGACCCTAGAATATGAATAGGAGAGGGACTGAATAGAATGATAAGTAATAAAAAGTGGCAATAACAATACATTTGTAGCCTTACAGAGCATTTGTTTTTAGATGGTGTCAGTGACCCCCATTTGAAAGCTGCAAAGAAACAGAAGAAAATTGCAAATCATTAAAAAACTATGAAAAATAAATAATGAAGACCAATTGAAAAGTTTCTTAGAATTGGCCCTTCTACAATATACTAAAAGTTAACTTGAAGGTGAACCACCCCTTTAACTCATTTAATGCATTTAACCTTTTCATTAGCATACCAAAGCACCATTGTTTTCAATGGTGAACTCTTTAATTGGATGGGATGCTGTGACACAATATTCTGTGCTAAGTGGGATAAATGGGATAGATGAGTTTTCTGTGTCAAATGTACAATCCAAAGTGGCTTCATCTGTAAATAGCTCCATTCCACTTTAAATTGATTGTTGTATGCAAATTAGCCTGAGCACAAGAACTCTAGTGAAGTCGCGCTAGGCAGAATTGAACACTAATGCAGCTTTGCTTTGATTTTGCTCTACTGAAGTAACGCTTCACACAGCTATATATATGATACATCTATATATATGACACAGCTATATATATGATACATATACACACACAGCTATATATATGATACATATACACACACACACATATATATATATATATATATATATATATACATATATAGATAGATATGTCTTTAACCTTTTCTGAGATATACAGTATATGTACACACAAGAGCCTGAATATTCTGTAAAATATATCCTTACAATCTACAGTCTGGTCATTTCCATATGGGACAGACTATTATTTATATCCTGATACGGCACGTTCTGAAGTCAGAATGCGGTATTTATAACAGGGGTCCCCCGCCGCCGAATTGGACACTGCACGTCCGATTTTGATGCTGGGCGTCCAATTTTGCCATTGGTGCATCCGAATTGGACGCCGGCGACCATACTGGATGCCGACCCCGTCACCCCCCTCCCGACATTTCACTGTAGATTATAATGCATAATGTATCACCTATTGAAATTTATAAAGATTTCAGAAGTCACCTTCTGCCTCTTGTTTTTATATGGTCATGAAACGCCTTGGTAACTTCTAATATCCTTATAACTTACAAGAGGGGGTACTTTATTCAATATATATATATATTATGCTTAATTATTAGTTATATCTGGTGCTTAGTGATCTAATTTGTGCCACATAATTCACTGACATTTGTGTACATTATAAAGATGAATGTACCCCCTCAGAGTTGCCCAAGTTATGCCTAAGGGGCACATTAAAATGAACACTGAGAGAATAGCAGTTAATAAAGTTTTAGAGCTACAGGGCCTGGACTGTTGCTCAAGTATATCGCTGCCCCAAGACACGGCCAGACCCATCAAGTCCAACTTTGTGGATAAAGTTCTCCCTTAAA
This sequence comes from Xenopus borealis, assembly GCA_024363595.1. NCBI lineage: Eukaryota > Metazoa > Chordata > Amphibia > Anura > Pipidae > Xenopus > Xenopus borealis. The sequence goes on from CM044438.1 coordinate 64,955,851, forward strand.
GCCTGGTGATAACATAATGTGCATGTTACACATAGCTGTCTGTATCCAAGGATATCCAATGCATTTTTGGACTAGTTGGATACAAGTGCATTTTGTACATACAAGTAGCAAAATTTTTAGGTTGCGTTAACCTATTCAATTTGTTCAAGGGTTGTTCGGTCCAATTACTTGATGGAATTGTAGTATGTGCCCATGCAGTTTCTGACCAATCTCTATACACGCTGAAATTGATAATTGGTTATGATTGATTATTTTTATATCTGTGCATGTTTCCAGCTTAATTATTTGATATCTCCCAATTGCAGACAAATATTCTATTTGCACTTGTGCACTGCTTACTCGGTGGCTGTCCCTGCTCTTATTCTCGTGAGCCTGTATGTAATACACAAAATCTTTCTAGCACACATATTGACACCCCTGCATGACCATACATATAGCTATATACCACTGAATGATACCATAAATAAATCACATAATATCAAGCATCGACCACTTACAATGAACTTTTTTTATATGCCTACAGGCCTAAGACATTTGTATTCAGTGAACATCTTGGATCTGCACAAACCATTCCTCCCTCTCTAAAATAACTACAAAAATGCATCGAGAGAGACAAAATAATATAGAGGTTATTTAAGTTTTATAGATACTGTTTTTATGCAGGTTGTATTGCAGGTAAAAGAAAGTGTTAATAATAGAAACATTTCAGTTGTCAGGTTTGTAGGCGGCAAATCAAAATGATCAGAATGACTAATTCTTCATCTGTTAGACAGTAATTTAGCACATACCTGTAATGATTACAATAATTCCTGCTGTGCAGGAGGCCAGAAATGAAAGTGTTGACATATTGTAAATGACAGCATAAAACACAAGGGCATAATTGCAGTTTTAGAAACCCTCATATAAAAAAAAATGTATTTGTATGTGTTCCATTGTATCTTGGAATATACCATTTTATATCTAGCACAAAAACAATACCTTAAAGAAAGTACAAATATAAATGCAGTGTGGGGGTTGGTAGAAAAAAATTGCATATTATCTGATTCAACCATCCGCCTCAATAACCAAAGGCACCAAGCCTTTAGCAGTTCTTCTGTTTGGCAAATTAATCTTGTTGCAAAAGTCACACACCTGGCATCCAGGAGCTATTTTGTTTAATTGGCTGGAAGATGAATAGAGGAGGATTATCACAGAAACATTAACATGATTCTAGCCTTACTATCAAGGGTCTTGAGCCTTGAAACAGGATATTGTAAGTTTCAGGTTGAAGTTCTTTTTTAACTGCATTGTTCATTCACTCTACACAATATTAAAACATACATCCTGCACTAGGATTTCTGTAAAACGTAATATAGTTTCAATTTGGTAACAAAATGCAGTAAATTTTAAATTTGAACTATCTCCCACCACCACCAAATGCTTGTTTTGGCAAATAACTAATGGTCTGCACTTTTACTTATGAATGTGTGTTGGGGCTAGTGATCAAAATTCTTTGCAGGTAAGCATGGACATTTTTGCAGATGGCTCCCCAAAGACATAGCTTAAGCAATTAAGGGTTAGTAGGTAGTATGCTTGTGTGCTTACTAGATGAGCTATGATTTGTGGCCCATGGGAACAGAAAGGATACATTTGACTCTGTATAATTTTATACTAATGCATACGTTCATATATAGAAAACTATGGTCGAATATGTTCCTTCAGTTTAAATAAAGCCCCTCACCATTTGTTCATATAGACTTATTGCTATTCAAGGTTTGAAGGTCATATATATATAATATGATATATCAATTAATGCCTGTGTCATATTTATGGCTTGCAATAAAACACATTGCAAGGTCTCACTGTCACTGTCAATTTGATGGTTAGTGTTCTTTTTGTCAACATTACTGCATACTTCTAAAATAAATGGTTATATATACTTATCTCACACCCAGGCTGGTGTTTCTATTAGCAGAAAGCCATACTGATCCGATGAGCACCATGGAGTTACATAGTTAAATTGGGTTGAAAAAAGACAGAGTCCATCAAGTTCAACCCCTCCAAATTAAAAACCCAGCATACATACACACACACACACACACACACATCTACACTCTTTCAAACACAAACACAAACCATATACCTGTATGCCCATAGCTATACTAACTGTAGATTTTAGTATCAAAATAGCCTTTGATATTATGTCTGTCCAAAAAATCATCCAAACCCCTCTTAAAAGTATCAACAGAATGAGCTTCCTTCTTCTTCTTCTTTCTTCAAATTTCCGGGGCAGATGCATGCGCAGTAGAATGAAACAGCCAACTTCTTTGTTAAAGTTTGGCTTTTCTCCCTCCTGTGCACCAGAGCAAAGAAAGAAAAGTTAGGCTGATCGCTTGCTGGAAGAACCCCAGACTGGTGCAGTTTTCTGCTGATAGATGCAACGGCCTGGGGTGTGAGGTTAGTATATACATTTACTTGGGAGTGCCTAACTTTTAGCACCCACAAGTAAATACAGCCTTTCCTTCCAGTGTGGGACTGGGGGGGCCTGAGCCCACCGGGGGCCGGCACATGGCAAAAACCGACCCCCCACAGGCCAGGCCCCTGACCCTCCAACTTGCCAGCAAATGCAGCCAGGATCCACAGCACCAGCAGTACTGCTCCCTCTCTGATGCACCTCTCTCTTCCCACACACGCCGGCCAGTCCGTGATGTCATCAGGCACAAGTGCGCACTGTCACACATCGTGGACATGCACACACCCCAACTACCATGTCCGGAGCACATAAGAGTCAGGGAGCAGCTTTGCCAATTCAGTACTTGCCATGCATACAACTCAGTTGGAGTAGCGATAGCGCTGCTGGGCCCATTGCTATGGAAGCGAGGGCATAACTGGATTCGAGTGTGCTGATGGGGGCTCACAGGGACTGGGGCCAACCGGGATTTTTCCCAGTTTCCCGGTGGGCCAGTTCGACACGGTTTCCTTCTCCTTTAAGCAAAAGAGTTTAAATGAAATTATGTGACATATTTATATTTAAGTAAATATAACCCTTTTATTAGGGGAATGCAATATAAGTTGGTAAGGTAAAAACTATTCACAATGTGAAAAGTTATGCCTCAAATTTAGCTTTGCGCGAATTTAATATAGCTTTTGCGAACCCGGAAACTGTTCCGACCACTTCTGACAGTGCAAGAGAGTTTGCGAATTTTACAGCTTGTGCCAATGCGCAGTCAGTGTAATAAAACTTCTTACTAAAAAAGTTGTTATGTTTGCTCCAAAAGACTACGACACCTTCAAGCAATTCTTAAGAGTGCACCATTAAAATTCGCAATGCGTAATTAAAATTCGCAATGCAAAATTAAAGTTCGCAATGCGCAGTTAAAATTCGCAATGCAATAACAGTTTAAGGAACAATATTACATTGCGAGATGTGGATTTTTAATCTTATTGATGCGCATTATTTTGCTCTTTGCGAATTTAATTACATTCCCCCTTTATCTCTTGCCTTGAACCACCAGTTTATGCTGCCTCAGTGATCACCTGACCAGAAATACTGCAGTTCTAACTGTAACAGTGTGGAAGAAAACGACAGAACACTGTCTGTTAATTGGCTCATGAAAACCCAGGGGGCGGCCCTTATTTTTAAAATGGCAGTTTTCTATTTATGATTACCCAATGGCAAATACTACTAGAAAAGTATATTATTATGAAAATGGTTTATTTACATGAAGCAAGGTTTTACATATGAGCTGTTTTATGCAGTATCTTTTTTTATAGAGACCTACATTGTTCAGAGGTATAATTTTCCTTTAAAGGGTTTGTTCACCTTTGAGATACATTTTAGTATGATGTAGAGTGGTATTCTGAAATAATTTGTAATTTGTTTTCTTTTTTTATTATTTTATTTGTTTTTGAGTCATTTAGCGTTTTATTCAGCCGCAATTCAATTTGCATTTTAAGCAATCTGGCAGCTCGGGCCAACATTACCCTACCAACCGTGCACTGATTTGAATAATAGACTTGGATATGAATAGGAGAGATTTGTAATAGAAGGATCAGCAATAAAACATATAGCAATAACAATACATTTCTAGCCTTACAGAGCATTTGTTTTTAAAAGGGGTCAGAGATGCCCAATTGAAAGCTGCAAAGAATCAGAAGAAAAAGACAAATAACTAAAAAACTATAAAAAAAAAAATGAAAACCAATTGAAAAGCTGCTTAGAATTCTATAACATAACAAAAGTTACCACCCCTTTAATATCGCAAGTGTTACTTAAAATGGTGTTTTTGCGAATGTTTAGTGCTGCTTTCAATGAAAAAACATTCACCATTATCATTGCTCATGATCACTAAGCAAAGGTTAGCATTAGCACGTGCTCTGGATTTCCGTTAAATATTTTGTCACAAAAAACTGTTTGCAATTACAAAATGTTATTACATACACTGCAAATGTTTGCAACAGACATTTGGATGGAAATCAAATGGGTACAGGCAGAGCAGCCACCCCCCACCCTGGTGCAATTGCACCCACCGTTGTTATGCCCCTGATCCAGGAAAAAACTTTAACCAAAAAAAACCCCAACATCTCTCCCACTAACCACCACTACTGGCCTATTGACAACATCTGTATTTGGTGGCAAATCTAGCGCTGGTCTTTGAATTTCTTACTGGAACTGGTCTTTAAATGTTGCGAAACAGCTTACACAGTGCAAATGTGAGATTAAGTAATGATATATACTGTATGTACACTAAAAAATTCACAATAATAGACCTGTTCGCATTGCTGGTATTTTTTAATAATCTCTCCAATGCTTTATCTATCAGTAGATCCTTACAGCTGACACATGGGTACCCATGCCAAGTAAAAGAAAGGAGGTAAAGGGGTGGGTCACCTTTAAGGAAACTTCTAGTTTATTATAGAATGGCCAATTCAAAGAAACTTCTCAATTGGTTTTCTTTATATTTTCTTTTTTTATTATATTTGAATAATTTGCCTTTTTCTTCTGACTCTTTGCAGCTTCCAAATTGGCATCGCTAACCCCTTCTAAAAAGCAAATGCTCTGTAAGGCTACAAATGTATTCTTCTGGCTAATTTTTATTCATCATCTTTCTATTCAGCCCTTCTTCTATTCATATTCAAGTCTCTTTTTCAAATCACTACCTGTAGCAATTAGATTTATGAAACTGCAAACTGGAGAGCTGCTCAATAAAAAGCTAAATAACTCAAAAGCCACAAATAACAAAAAACGATAACCAATTGCAAATTGTCTCAGAATATCACTCTCTACTTCATACTAAAAGTTATTTCAAAAGTGAACAACTCTTTTTTTTTTTTTTTACAGTAAGGGGCAGATTTAGCAAGAGTTGAATTTCGAAGTGAAAAAAACTGCGCAATCCGACCATCTCATTTTTTTTCAGAAATGTATTTTCAATCTAAAACGAAATTGTGGGATTCTCTCTTGTACAGGCTGATACATTAGAGAGCTTTAAAGGAGAATTCAACCGATAAAGTGCTAAAGTCTGGTCCTTGTTCTGTTTCTCTTGAGTACAGGATCCACGTAGCTCGTGTATGTCTGTTATATAAATAATAAAGATTGTCAATCTTTCTATCTCAAGTGTTCTCTGGTCTTTGGATTTTTCCCCAACAGTTCCCATTTTCAAGTAGGCCCACTGGTATATTTCACACATATAGGAGCAGATTTATCAGTGAGTGTGTGAAATTTTGCTGCTATCTATGAAAGGGGTGGTTCACCTTTAAGTTAACTTTGCATAGAGTGGTCAATTCTAAACAATTTTCAATCTGTCTTCCTTCCTTTTCTTTATCGTTTTTAATGATTTGCCTCCTTCTTCTGACTGTTTTCGGCATTCAAATAGGGATTACTGACCCCTGCTGCCAAATACTATTGCTCTGTGAGGCTACAATTGTATTGTTATTGATACTTTTTATAATGTATTTTTCTATACAATTAAAAGATTTCTAATACTTATTAAAAGATTTCCAAATGTCACCATACATACTTCTGGCCTTTCCAAAATAATCAGTACTCTTCATAACAAGCACAAATGGAATTCAACACCTGCAGGTATTCCTAAGCAGCAGTGCTGGATTACCAGACTGAGAATACAGGTATATGTCAAGATGAATCTCTGTAAGGTAAATTGTGAAACGCTAAATAAATTATATCTAAAAATAACCATTCTGCTTGTGACCACAGCATGCAAACAGATGCAGAAATAAAAGCTATTCTGAGGTGTTGTTTCTCAATTAGAAATATCCTATTCCAAGGTCTTTGATGATCAACATATTTTACTGGTTTCTTTCCATTCATGTGCTGTACAGTTTTAGATTTAGAAAGATTTAAAATAGCAGTTCCTTTGCATGCTTTAAGTTTTTCTGAACACTTAGACGATAACAATATTTCCTGTTTATGAATTAAGTGTTTCTGCTTCTATTTCCCCAGGTAATGTAATGCAATGTTTCTGAAACTGTGGCATGTAACATAAGAAGGAATTTTTATATGAATTCTTGATATCATAATTATCAATAAATTCTGGTGCTTTGTCTTTTTTAAAATCAATCTCTTCATATGAGATATTTTCTTGGAAGGGAAATGTCTCCAAGGGTTTCTCTGAATAGTATTCTTGCTGTCCACATTGTTGAACTGAACCAAATTCCAAGTAGTACAGGTTTCTTTCCAGGCCATCAGCATCCAAAACGCTTTCTTCATGATCCAGTGGTTCACAGAACCCTTCAGAAGACACAGTAGAATTGCAACACATTTTGTTTGGCTGTTTTGTGTGTAGCCCAGCTAGGAAGACCAATGCATTCTTATCAATAGCATGATTCCCAATTACCATGGAATTATTTCCTAGAAGGCAACCATCAAAAGAACTGAGGCTGGATTTCCATTCACTGCTATATTTTCTGCTCTGTTGGGCATTACCCAATATTGTTGCATACTTAATACTGGATTTCCAAATACTGTTGTATACCATTTCTTGATGGTCATTTTCAAAAGCACAATCGCTGTTAAAATGACTTGACTCACAAGCAGAGTCATGGTCAGGTTCTTCAGTTACGGTAGATAAACTGATAGTCGTTGGAATATTTTCAATGATTTCATTTGGTACTTGCTTGTCAATCCTCAAGTCTTCAATAACTACTTCAGGCTCAAAGAGGAATTGAGAACCATTTGCTCTGTGTCTGTAATGTTTCCTGAAAAGGTTTTCTAATGTACCTGGCTGGACAAAAAGTAATAACTTATTCTTAAAGGACAAGGAAAGTCTAAAATAGAATAAGGCTAGAAATGCTGTATTTTGTATACTAAACATAAACATGAACTTACTGCACCACAAGCCTAATCAAACACATGATTTATGCTTTCAAAGTTGGCCACAGGGGGCTGTCATCTTGTAACTTTGTTATACATCTTTGCAAGACTAGACTACATGCACATGCTCAATGTGGTCTGGGATTCTTAGGGATCGTCATAAATTATCAAAACAGCACAAGTCAAATAATATCTGCCATAGAAGCTGATACAGCAAGACTGATTAATAATCAGAATATTCAGACTGCACTGGGTCCTATGTTGTCGTGTAATCTAATGTGGGATTTATAGTTTTTGTATTGCTTAATTCAAACTCCAACTCTGCAGAACCAATGGCTGCAGCAAAATAATCCTCCAAATAGAATCACAGTTTATCTGTTTTAATCTGGCCCCATGATTTTTGTCCCTGCAACGGAGTTGGAATAAAGCTGCTGGACTTCTGCACGGCTGGGAAGTAAGGTGGGGGCTCCCCCTGCTGTTCATAAGTATGATGGTTTCCCTGCCCAGCAGTTAGGGACCCTCTCACAATTCTTATTCACAGCAGTAAATGAAGGGATAATTTCACTGAATACAGTCAGGTTTCTTATAAAAAGGTTCACATTTTTTAATATATTGGAGATAGATTTCTTTTTCATTAAAGAAAGTAAAAATGGGATTTTCTTTTTGCCTTTCCTTGTCCTTTAAGAAAAATTTTAGTGCTTTTTAATTTGAGAAAAAAGCAGAGCTTAATTCAATTAGCACATATAAGCTAAATTGAAATATTTTTCAAAGGAATCATTTACACAAGTTGGTATAATATGTATATAATGGAAGGTATAATGTATGTCTGCAAATTATATCCAGTTGATATTTCATTCTGTGTAATTCTATTAACCCTTTTCATGAAGATGCATATTTGGTGTATGGAACAATGTGTGTTTTCCTGCTATGGATTAAGAAGATATATTTTCATGCGAATTGTTTTCATCAGTTTGTTTTTCTGTTCTATAACCGTAGAGGATATGAACAATGTATTACAGATCTTAGCATATTCAATTTTAGAAATAGGCCGTGATGGGCAGACTGACCTAATTATTGTTTGTCTGACAGCAGATGGGTTGTGAGTGCACAAAGAAAAGAACATAAAAGAGTTGAAAACTAACCTTTTCAAAATTGACACCCTGAGCCCAAGAGCAGTGTTTTGGGTTTGGTACATCTTTCCAAAATATTTGTTTCATCCTGAAAAATGCAGAAACATATTTTATTGATTATGGTATTTGGGACCAAACCAGTAAATGGGTATTGTACTAAAGCCATGCATTTCTATTTTATGGCTGTCAAAACTAAGCAAACTTTCATGTGGTGTGTTTAGTTTATTTAATAGTTAGATAGACATGTCTATAGATGTATCCATACACTGACAGATTTTAGCTGCAGATTCAGCCACTTCAACTCAGAGTCGGCTGGTTATCTTCCTGTGTTTCGGCACAGTAATATACATTAGTTAGAGAACTATAATAATTCTGCTGATTGTTTATACGTTTTCTAATATTATTATTATTATATGATTATTATATTATGATTATATATTATTATCATGTATTTATGATTAATAAAAACACAAGCCATCCTAAAGTTATTCTACAAACACAAAATGCTAAGCTATAGGTGATACACAACATTAATGTTTATGATATACCCATTTGCAGTATATGTATATGAACATGAGTTTGTGCACATAATTTACAAACAAACATTGCTACCTTTAGAGTTAATTTAGCATGCATAATTAGGCTTTGAAGGGTAGGTATAGTAACCCTAATTAACTCACCTCTGATCTGCACCTGCTCCCTTTCTCATTATTGCTGGAGGTATTTACATATGCTGGTATTTAGCTGCCTGGAACCTAATGTAAGCTGCTGGATCTGCCTCTGAACAGTCAGAACTAAAAAGATAGTGTCAAAGGATAGTGTGAATGATGAAACGACTTGTGACTGTCAATCCCGGTTGGCACCATGGGTGGGATGAGGTCCTTATGTGAGAATGTGCAGGAGAAACTAGCCTGCCTACCCCCCACTACCAACATCACTTTGAGGAAAAGTTCAGCCTATAATAACCTAGGTTATTGTGTAATTCAGGGCTGTCCAACTGTTGACCCATGGACCCCCCCTCTTGTGTGGCCCTCCACCTACCTGCTGTGTTTGCTTACCACGTGTAAGATTTAAATAGTATCACTACAGAGAGTAACTGGCCCCTGCATTGTTTAAACCCCAGATTCAGACTGAATTGTTCATACCTGTGATCCCCCTGCATTGTGACACCTCTATTCACACCTGAGACCCAGACAGAAACTACCCACATTGTTCACCTGTTCACAGCTTGTTTAAAATGCTAATGGGGCACCAGCACTGTGTCACTGTTTGTTGTACATCTTAGAGTGGTCCTCCTGGCTGAGTGTGTCCTAATCTGCCTGTGTGTGCCCTTCTTGGCCTGTGCGTGCCATGCTCGGCCTGTGTGCGCCCTGTTTGGCCTGTGTGTGCCCTCATCTGCCTGTGTGTGACATACACTGCCTGTGTGTGCCCTGCTCTGCCTGTGTGTGCCCTGCTCTGCCTGTGTGTGCCCTGCTCTGCCTGGGTGCTCTGCTCTGTCTGTGTGTGCCCTGCTCTGCCTGTTTGTGCCCTGCTCTGCCTGTTTGTGCCCTGCTCTGCCTGGGTGCTCTTCTCTGCCTGTGTGTCCCCTGCTTTGCCTGTGTGTGCCCTGCTTTGCCTGTGTGTGCTTGTGCCCTGCTCTGCCTGTGTGCGCCCTGCTCTGCCTGCGTGTGCCCTGCTCTGCCTGCGTGCGCCCTGCTCTGCCTGCGTGCGCCCTGCTCTGCCTGTGTGTGCCATACTCTGCCTGTGTGCCCAGGCCCGGACTGGCAATCTGTAGGTTAGGGCAAATGCCAGATGGGCTGCTATAAGTTGCCATAGAAAGTCACAATTTAGTGGGCTGGTGGAGGCTGTTTGGGCCTCTAAGTGGGATGATTGGGCCTCTGTGTACCTGAAATGCCAGGGCCTATTTTGATTCTCAGTCCAGCACTGTGTGTGCGCCCTGCTCTGCCTGCGTGTGCCCTGCTCTGCCTGTGTGTGCCCTGCTCTACCTGTCTGTGACATACTCTGCCTTTGTGTGCTCTGCTCTGCCTGTGGAACATACACCTGGTATTTGTTCTGGGGGTTTGCTAGCATTTGAAAACAAATTATTGTTAGGGGCCCCTAATGTATTTAATCATGTGCTGGGGTGCTGTGCTATCCACAGGGGAAGAGGAGAATGTCTTAAGTCTTAATATGACAATTTTTTTCCCATATGAGTGATAAGTGATATCGCTGCAGTGAGCACCAACCATTTGGTTTTTTTGGTGTGCTACCACAATAAATGTGGACAAAGTCTTGTGGTAAAATAGGTGTGGTTTAAAGATGGTGTGGTTTACACTTGCTTCCATTATCGGCCAAAAACTTTTCGGCTCTCTGTACTACAGAAGTTGGACAGCACTGGTGAAATTCATTACAGTGTTTTCTTTGTAATGATCAACACATGACAACAGTGTTTTGCCTTTCACTTACATGTGTTGGCTATACTTACTCTAAACATATTATAGTGCATGTTAACGCAAACTGTTGCTTCGCTCTTAAGTTATTGGGAGAGAGGCTATGGCACAGTTATCACTTTAACTTGGGAACAACATTCCCAGTTCAATGCTACCTGCAAGTATAGGATGCTTGTACATAAAATTCAAATTGTTAGGATAAGTAAGAAATCACATTCTGCTGCCATATTACTAGGTTGCATACAAAAGAATAACTCAGAGACACATTTATTTTTATTGTGAAATGATATAAAGAATACATTGCATTGCCAGAAGCAGGTAATTAAAGTTAAAAAAACATCAGATCACGTGTTTTACAATAAATAGAAGCGAATAGGCTCCACCTCAAATGTATGCATTGGAATCAAGAGTGATTTGTGACTCTGGGGGGCACCCTTCTAAGTGCTTTTGCAATTAATCTATTTTTTTTCAGTGTTAACTATTTTTATACAGCTAATATAATAAAAAAATGAACAGTGCCTCCTGATGTCTAGTTCTGTGGATCAGCTTAAGAGTTGGGAGAAAATTTCATAAAAAGAAAACTACCTGATGTTTCTTTGCTCAGAATAGAGCAAATAGAGAGTAATTTGATGTATAAATTGCTTACAGGGGGACTCTGAGCAATTGTACATTGAAGGGGAACTATTGTGATTGTGAAAATTTAATATAAGCTTCCTCATACTGAAGTAAGAAACGTTCTAAATACAATACATTAAAAATTCTGTACCATTTCTGAAATAATCAAGTTTATATTCACTCTCCCTCTGTCAGCATCTGTTGCTCTTCATTCTCTCTTTATGCAGCAGTTGGGTGTCAGATAATCATTAATAGTTAGATCCAATATATCTAATAGGGAGGGGGGCTTCCTTTCCTAGCAGATGTATTAGAGCTCACTGAAATAACTGATTCCAGTACAATCAAAATAATGTTTGCACAAATTCAGCATGTAGAGAGACATGATGTCTGGTAATTTTAATAGAATGAGCTCTAATACATCTTGTAGGCAAAAGGAGCCCCCCTATAAGATAAATTGGATCAGTCATCTGACATTCAACTGCTAAATAGAGAATGAGGAGAAACAGATGCGAAGAGAGGAATAGTGAAGATGAACTTGATTATTTGAGAAACAGTACATCATTTTTCATTTATTATATTTAGAATGTTTCTTATTTCAGTATGCTGAAGCTAACATTACATTTTCGTTATCGTTCCCCTTTAATCTGCTTTGTATAATTCTGTTTCCTTTAATGGAGACACATAAGAGGTGGCTAGTGCAAGAGTATAAAGAACACAAGAGTGTGCCCCTTAGTACCAGGGACAGCAAAAAAGCCTTTCCTGGTACCTTTAAGAGTAGAATTTTCAGTTTTTAAACAACTCTCTGCACTATAAATGCACCAGCTCCAACCCCCTCTGGCATAGAAAAAGGTAAGCATTGAGGAGCGACGGGGGGGGGGGGGGGGGGGGGGGGGGCCAGAATTGCAGGGGCTGCCTCAGATGTCTCCAGCATTAGAAATGCTGCTTCTTAGTTTTAATTTGGGAAACACTCTGCACTGAGGTGGCCATACACGTAGATATCCACTCGTTTGGCGATGTTGCCAAACGAGCGTATCTCTCCCCGATATGCCCACCTTGAGGTGGGCGATATCGGGCTGATCCGATTGTGGGCCCTAGGGCCCAACGTTCGGATCAGTATGGGCGGTCGGATCGCGGGACCGTATCAACGAACAGATGCGGCCGCGATCCGACGGGATTTTTAATCCTGCCCGATCGACATCTGGACGACTTTCGGCCAGACATCGATCGGGAAAGCCCGTCGGAGGGCTCCCCACACGGTCAGATAAACTGCCGACACAGTCTGTCGGCAGCTTTTATCTGCCCGTGTATGGCCACCTTAAGAACAGGCACTTTATTTGGCTGCACCTTCTGACTCTCCATGTGGGTGAGAGGGCATCTACATGACAATTGTGGCCTTTTATGCAGTTTGCACACATGTGGTGCATTTCAAATGAGCTCTACAGTGTCTACCTCAATTGTGTTACTTTAAATGTGCAGTGGCAAAGAGTAAATTGTTTAAATAATGTTTTAGCTTTTATCTCTGTATATCAGAGCTAGCTCTATGTCTAGGCTGAAATGAAAGTTGGTTTTGTTCATTCATTCTGCAGTAACAAACCAAGTCCTGCCTCTATGTATTTGCAGACCTTTCTAACTGTGGTTAGTGGAGCTTCAATATTCCTGCTACTGTTTTTCCAATATCAACTGTTAGATTTCAGGACTTTTATTTGCATACCTTCTACTGTGTGTAACAGTCCCCATTAAAGTAGCAGTTGTATAAACTATGGTGTGGCCCACCTGTTGCCAGCAACAACTACCTTCAACCTTAAATGGAGAAAATTGTAATTTAACCAGTGGGCCACCTCCATGTGTACTATTGTAACTAGTTGGCCCTCCAAATGTAACACAACTGACCAGCTTTGAATAGAAGCAGTTTTAGCTCTGTAAAAGTTAAAACTGCTTCTCTTCCCTATTATCTCATTATCCAGCAGTATCAGAAATGCACCCTTACTTTGAAGTAATTTTGATAGACAATGGGAGGGACAGTGTATGATATGAAGTCAGGCCTAGACTGAAAGACAAAATAGGCATTTCAGGTACATAGAGGCCCAATCAGCACACACAGAGGCCCAAACAGTCCCCACCAGCCCACTAAATAATTTATATGGCATATTACAGCAGCCCCTCTGGCATTTTCCAGAACCCACAGATTGTCAGACCGGGCCTGTATGAAGTACTGGATAATTAAATGTTCCTCCATGTGAGCGATGACCTCCCAGCTGTTACAGAACAAGTTTTGGAGATTATTTTTGGGGTGGTGGAGAAACTGGATCTAAGGTATACTAAACACTGTACTACCTAAAGTCATATGTATGTTTATGGGTAAAGAGAATTAAATAGTGCTTCATCTGTGAATATATGTAAAGCAACATTTTTCCACTAATCACAAAATATAACTGGATCCTTGTGAGTATGCCTGAAGCATGCAATAACCTAGGGAATACATAGGGAAGCACTGAGCTCAATAGGTGATCTGAACATAGTAGAACCACCAACACTATCGGATAAAAATATGAAATATGTATAAAATACCTTTGATGAGTTATTAGTATTGTTCCCATTAGCAAAAAGGCAAAACAACTAATGACTGGTAAGATAACATACAAGCCGGTATCTTTTGGTGCTTCAGTCAGTTCCACTGTAGAAGAGAAAGAGACTTGAATCAGGGATTGCGAACTAAAGCTATTAGCACTCCCTGACAGGCAAAGGAAATTCTAATTCTGCAACAACTAGGTTGAAGAATAATAAACACATAATGAAGTGTACCCATTAAACCATTAAAATGCAGAGATACTGTAGATTGATAACTTTATGCCCTTGTAATAATTTCCTAAGATCTGTGAAAATGGGATGACGTAGCCAGCTCCCTACAGGCACGGAATGTGTAAAATATGGCACATACAGACAACAAGAGTAATCAGTATATTTTTCTATTTGTCTTCTATTCCCTTTTACAATTGCACATTTTATTTTTTTTTAGAAATGCTATTAATTCAAGTTTGAACGAATTCGTTCGAATTCAGATCGTACTATTTTTTCGGATGATCGAAAATTCCGATTTCTGCATTTTCGATCATCAAATATCGAATGAGCGAATATTCGATCATTCGATCGTTCGATCATTGAATTTTGGAAAAACCTAAACCTATTCGACTGCCCAATTCGGCAGATAGGACCTACTGAATTGCAATAGGAGCCTATGGGAAGCCTCCCATAGGCTTCTGAGGCTGAGTCCTGATCGAATAGGATTTGTACGATCGAATAATTAATTTGAATGATCGAACGATCATTATTTGATTATATATTAACAGAGTAATTAATTATTGTTCAATAGTTGAATGATCGACGATCGAATAAAAGGGTAGCCTAAAACTATTCGATTAGCATTCCAAAATCGAATGCTAATCAAATATCGAGGGAAAACGAATATTTTTTGGGGAATAATAGTAAATTTGCCCCTAAGTGTTTTGTCACTGGGCAGAAAAAATATTTTTTATTTAATTGATAATAGAAGTTATAGAATTTAATAGATAATTGAAGTTTAATAGGAATTATGTAATATATCAGCAAATAATAAAATTAAAAGTTTGTGAATATACTTGGCCCATGATTTCTTACAGTCATGATTATGCTCTCTGCAAAATACTATATCTGTTGAACATTTTATAGCTTTACACTACACAGGTAGCCCAATGGTAAGTTAACGATTCATTTGGTCTTCTTAACTATTTAATTGGTCTTCTTTTTATTTGTTAAATGTTTAGAAGTATTTGCCACACTTCTTTCCAGATCTCATATAGTTGCCACTGACTACAGCAGCCAAATTGCTCCATGTAGCTACAATGTTAGTGGTATTTTGTATTACTTATTTGTTCAGGCACTTTCCTATTCTTCTTCCTGTCTCTTATTCAAGCTACTGTCTCATTTTTAGGGTTAACTGGACCATAGAACAAATATCTGCTAAAATTCTTACTGAAAAGTCACTGAACTACAAGCTAAATAATTTTAAAAATGCATAAAATGAAGGACCCACTCAAATAGTCTCCGCATGTCACTGTCTACATGGTTTTCTAATTGCAAATACTAGAACTAAACTTTTCATTTGATGCACTGCTTTTAGTTCTCCTGTAGTCTTGATGAACTGGTATTTTCACTAAACTGTTGTTGGACAATTGTGCACTGACATAATCTACAGAAATAAAGTATAGCATTCTCTGTGCCCTTAGATCCAATTTAAATAGATATATCTCATCCCATAAGCAGCCACTATTCTTTACCAGTGAGTCTTCTGCGTTTGACTCCATGACATTTGATATAAATAAACACATATATTGGCTGCCCACATATTTGTCAGCCGTCTGTTTGGAAAATATGACACTTGTGATAACATGGCAGTATACCTCTGGGACGTTCCTGGGCTGGCACATTTACCTGAGGTGTTTCTATTGAGATCGGTAGCCATGGTAGAGACACAAGAGAGAGAGAGAGCTGAGCTAGAGAGACAAGGGCTACAACCTTATTGGTATAAGTAAGTACCTGTGAGATGAATAAAATTGCATTCCTAGAACTGCACCTAAAAACCTACCGCACTTGAATTAACCTTTATACAAACGGTTTCATGTACCACAAATTCTATATATTTAAAAGCCTTAGCCATAAGACTAAGCGCTTCCAGCACTATCATCAGACTTCACAGCTTCAATGTTAATATAAAAAAAGCAATAAGGGCAAAACTATACTCAATCAAACAGAAGAGCTTCTTAACCTCCTGATCAAATATCGCTCACCAATTTAATCAAATGGCAGAAAGCCCCAGACCCACAGCTTGAAGGAAGGGAGGAGAAGAAGAACGTTCCCAATCTTCCGTATAACCCTTCAGTTCTGTTTCTTATAAATACAATAAATGTAAATGTATAGTAGTCCTTGCCCCTTATCCAATATGACCCGGGTGCAGCCGCCCTCAGTCCTTCACTAGGGGGAATGTGATCAGCAAAATGGTAGTAAGAAGCAGCGGACTCCTGGGTCCTCAGTCACAGATCGCTCAACTCCAGTGTATGATTAAAATTAAAAATCTTTATTTGAACATACAATGCAAATGCAAATGCAAGAGGTCTGACGCGTTTCGTGTTCACACACTTCCTCAGAGACCTCACTTCCTGTCACATTATCCCAGATTTAAATACACCCATCCCTTCATTAATCAGCTAATTAATTATACATACTTCTAAAACAATCATGTTCACAAAATTCATTGCATTACATAAAGTTAAAAACAATAATGAATATTCATTTCCAATTAATGTATCATTCAATTAATTACTCTGTTAATATTGAATCAATCTGCTTATTTGCGGACATCAATCATTCATATGTACCTAGATCCCTGCTTCAATTGTCTGTAATCAAATACCATCTTAAAGGTTACATTTCCTTTTTACTAGAGACTGTTTCAAAACTTTCTAACAATGTAATATATGTTTCTAAAAGTAGCGATCATAGTCTAAGTGGGCTATAGCTGGCAGGTGTTACAAAATAACTTTTTAAACATAGCAACTTATGTCAAATACAGAATTGAGTCCTGCAGGTTGTCTAGTGCAGGGATCTGCAACCTTGGCTCTCCAGCTGTTAAGGAACTACAAGTACCACAATGCAATGAAGGAGTCTGTCATGATTCATAAAGGCAAATGCATTGTGGGACTTGTAGTTCCTTAACAGCTGGAGAGCCAAGGTTGCAGATCCCTGGTCTAGTGCATAACTTATAAATCCATTTTACCTCAGTTCTTAGCCATTTTGCCTGCAGATTTCCACCTCTTGGGCCCATATTCACCTTTTCTATCCCTTGGACTGATATACATTCTATGTTCCCGTTTTTGCACTCTCGAAAATGTCTCGAGACTGGGCTATTTTCATTTATTGATTTAATGCTATTAAGATGCTCCCTTATTCTATTTTTTCTAAATTCCTGAGTACACCCAGGGCCCAGGAGTGCGCTGCTTCTTACTATGATTTTGCTGATCACGTTACCACAAATTCAACCCTAATAGGTCATGACTGAAAATAGCAATTAAAAACTAAAGATAATTAAAATTATTTCTCATAATAATGCCTTTCATATTGCATTCCACGTTTATGGGCAAAGAGCACATGCACAAAACAAAACCCCCACCATAATTCCCAAAAACATAACAATTTGAAATGTATACAAATACCTGTAGAGAAACCTTTTATAACTTTGTAACCACCAACTCCTTCTGGAAATATTGGGTACAGACTAAACTGGTGTTTCTCAATGGCAAAAAAATTGTCTGCAAAACAAAGACACATGTATCAACTCGCAAGAGTGTACAATACTACTAGAAAAATCTAATTCAAAGCTGTTTACCAGATAATTCTCATGTGAATATCAGGATATACTTTCCATGGTAAGTTAATTTATGCTAAGCGAGGGTCAGACTGGTGGGTGCATGGCCCTCCGGGGCTGCCATCCCAAGGGCACCCCCGTACCAACCCCACACCACCCAGAAGGGGCCTCCACCACTCACCTTACCCCCTACCCCAAACACATGTAGATCAAACCAAAGCATCGGGGTGTCCTGCCAGCCCAGTCTGACCCTGTGCTAAGCAAACATCTGTGAATAGCAAGTAGCATGCTGTGTTGAGTGAAGCAATTACTAAACATACTTGATGGTTGACAGCATCTAAATAACTTCAACCAAAGCCAGTTGGACAAACTGGAACACCACCCAAACTGTTTACATAATTTAAAGGGGTGGCTCACCTTAAGTTAATTTTTAGTATGTTATAGAATGGCTTTCAAACTGACCCCATCTGAAGCACAAATGCTCTGTATTTAATTCTCATTTTTCTATTCAGGCCTCTCCTATTCATATTCCAGTTTCATATTTAAATCACTGCATGGTTGCTAGGGTAATTTGGACTCTAGCTACCAGATTGCTTTAATAGCAAATTACAGAGCTGCTAAATAAAAAACAAAATAACTAAAAAAATGAGAACCAAGTGCAAATTGTCTCAGAATATCTATATGATAGTAAAAGTTCATTTAAAATGGACCTGTCACCCAGACACAAAAAACTGCATAATAACAGCCAATTTAAAATAAAATTTTTCATTACAACATCCATACCCGGCCCTCATGGGGCCCCCGCCAGGCGAGACCCCCTCTCTCGATATTGAATTCTGCACATGCGCACCAAGTAGCACTGTTTGAGTATACCCATGGCGACATCAGCGCATACTCGCCACCTTTGTGCGAGTGCCCTGGGCGGTGCGTCTCAGTAGGGGGCGGGGGGACCAGAGAGGGGCCCTGGACAGCAGTCCCAGTCCGACCCTGCTTTCACTTTACATTTTGCATTTCCTACATGTCACTGCCCTCCTCACAGTCTATAATTGTGTGGCTAGGCTTCAAGGCATGGGCATTAAGTCTCTCATTTTGGGGGAAATTCACTAAAGCACGAAGCCTCTAACGCTAGCGCTAATTCACCAGCGTGACGTAATTTTGCAAATTCGCAAATTCACTAACACCGACTCTGGCAAATTTTCGCTATCAATGTAGATAGATTTGCGTAACTTCGCACCCTTACACCCGGCGAAGTTGCGCACTGACGAAGGATCGTAATTACACAAATTCACTAAGATCAACTTTTTCCTGAACGTTAGTACTTACGCTAGACTTTACTTCGCCTGGTCAGACCAGATGAAGTTCAATACAATAGATAGGAGTTTGAAAAAAAAAAATGGAAAACTTTTCTAAGTCCCAAAAAAACGCTGGCGTGTTTTACCATTGTAGGGTGATAGTCTGAAAAAGATCGTTTATTTGGGGGGGGGGATTACCCTCCTTCTCCCCTACATTTCCTAACATATGGCAACACAACTATATAGGGGGTACATGTAGGGCAATAGGACAACTTTATTTTATTTATTAAAGGTTTCCTGGGCTTGTGTAGTGGAATGTAGTGGCTGTAACATATACTTCTATTATACGCTTAAGTTCCCGCCGTATGCAAATTAGGTAACGCTAGTGTAACTGCGCTTTGCCTGGCGAAGAAACACTAGCGCAACTACGCTACCGTTCGTCGACTTGAGTGTAACTTCGCACTTTAGTGAATTAGCGTAGCGCTGGTGAACATTTGCCTGATGAAGTGCGGCGAACACTAGCGAAGCAAACGCTAACGTATTTTCGGATCTTAGTGAATTTGCCCCTTTGGCACATAAACAAGATTTTAAAGGTGTTACAAAGCTTATCTTTAAGGGGAATTAAACCGATGCTAAACCCCTCCCTCCTCCCACCCCATAGGCCCCTCCCCCAGGCTATTGCCACTAACTTGTATATTACCACAAAGCACAGGTCCCTTCGTGCAGGGTCAAAGGCGCCATTTTCGTCCACAACGTATTCTTACTTCTTCTGTCGGTGGTTGGCAGAGCATGTACTGTAGGACGCATTTGCCGGTTTGTACTACTGCGCATGTGCCCGAAGTTTGTCGATTGAACGGGTGCATGCATAGTAGTACAAACCGACAAATGTGTCCTACAGGGTGGGGGGTTAGCGCTGGCGGGGTTGAATTCCCCTTTAATGACATTGTCCACCAGGGCTGGATTTACATAGCTGGTGCCCCCTAGGCCCACTGTTGTTTGTTGCCCCCTGTCCCCTCCCTTTTATTTGCTCAAATTTTCATCATCAGGACAGAGCAATGGGAATAGACATAAAGGAAATTTACATTTCTGAACCAATGTGGGTGTGGTTGGGCAGCATGCCGCCCCCTAAAATCCTGCAGCCCTAGGCCCGGGTCTAGGTGGCCTCTCCACAAATCCGGCTCTGGTGTCCACAAAATAGCTGCTGCCTGCTTGCTGTGGTTGCAAATTCCAAGGCAGGTGACAACAAAGGTCATTTCTCCAATGTAAGAAAAGTTTAATTTGCTTTACAAACACAATAGTAAGAATTTGGAATAATTTTTTAGGGTGATCAGTTTAAAGGTAAATGTTGGGTCATAAATTGATTTACAACTTCTAAGAATTTAGCTTCAATCATTTCACCAAGAGCAGATTTGTGTTGATTCAAACTATGTAGGCAATATTGCACAAATGTAATGCTGAACATCTGTGTAATAATACAGTAGAAGAAAAAACAAATAAAGAGGCAGTACTGTGGAACAGCGTTACCCAAAGGAAATCCTACCTATGTGTAAGCTTTAAAGGCTACACACACACACATATTATTCTGGTATAATAAATGTAGATGCTGGAAGTTAATGTGAAGTATAATTCTTACCTTCAATATAACACCTGCTCATGTTTCCGGGGATATTCATCCACCGTACTTTTTCTTCATTCCCAACATTCTTCCATTCAACTATAAATTCCAATGGCATGTCACTTTTGGGCAACATAGTCCATACTACCACTGCACAAGTGTTGTTCATAAGGTACACTCTCAGTGACTCCACAGATATAACTTAAGAGAAAAAGAAGTCATGTTTTAAAATTATATTTACTATGGTATGACAGGGTCCATATATCTGTATATCTTGCATTCTACTCACAACATTCTACTCTCAACATGTAATTAGAGAATACCAAATATAATGATCAGTATTTGATATATTAGATATACAGTATACAGTATATGCAGAGCAGCTGAGTTCCCAGTCGCAATCTTCTGCCTGTTCACAGCCTCAGGTCTCAATACTGATTCTAAGCCTGTGGGAGGAAGCTTAGTAAAAGCCAGTTCCTGACTAGGCCCAACTGCACATGCTCCCACATGCTTCGTGTTGACAAAGAGACCCAAAAGAATATGAACAGACAGAGGATGATGCGCTGCTCTGCATTTTAGGGTCAGGGTTTTTTTTTTAAAGAATGCACAGTGCGAGGAGGGGGCGATGGCAGGCAGTTACTTGGGCGGGTTTAGTTCTCCTTTAAGTGAGTCACATGGACCCCTTGTAATATATAAGGATATAAGAAGTCATTTAGGCATTCAATGACCTTAATATGGTCATGGAGCTGCTCTTTGATTTATATTTTAATTGTTCGCTATTTATTATAAAAAAATATAAATAAAAAAATTAAAAGCAATGTTCATTGTGCTTGTCTATGCATGAAATGCAGAATGAACAGACTCCTGTGGCTTGGGCTAACAGTGCCCTAAGTAATGTCTTATTGCTTCTTTGTTATAAGCCATAGGATGTCAAAATATTTATCTATGAGCCATAACACTACTGGATGTGGTACATTTTTTCTAGAATGCACAACTAAGATTGAGTGGTATGTACACTTATATTTTAAATTCACAAAATGTGAATTTTTATTCTAATATTGCACCACTATCTACATTCTGTATGGTAATATAAAATACCTTCAGCTATGAACACTGTATTAATTAGTCATAAATATCGCTATGCCCTCTAATATATTATGTGTGTGTTTAGCACTTCTAAATAGAACACTAAGGGGCAGATTTACTAAATTCGTGAGAATGATTCGAAATTCTATCGAATTTTAATGAATATTCGAATTTTAGAATACTTTTTTTGACCACTTCGACCATCAAAGTTTTAAAAATACGATCGATTTGAATGATTCAAATAAAAATCTATTAGATCATTCAACCATTCAATGGTCGAATGACTTGCCCTTTAAATTTTTTTTGAATTCCTAGTTCGCCAGATTACACCTACCGAATTGCTGTATAACCCTATGGGAAGTTATCAGCTTTTTAAGATTGAATAAAAAAAATTCGATTGAATGGTTAAAATCGTTTTATCGATCAATCAAATTTTTATTATTCGATCGTTTGACAAATCGAATTCTGTTAAAATCATTCGAATTTTGAATTTTAATTCATCTAAATTCGACGGTCGAATTAGAGGGTTTTTTTAACCCTCGAATTCGACCCTTGATAAATCTGCCCCTTAATAAATCTGCCCCTTAACCCACAGTAAACCAATTCAGAGTTAACTCCTCCTGCTTCATATTACTTCAGCTCCATCCTTCAATATTAGTGATGGGCGAATAAATTCGCCCTAGGCTAATTTGCGGCAAATTTCCAACATTCGCTGATGGCGAAAGTTTCGGCGAAACGCTGCGCGTCTCGTTTCGTCACACGTCGAGTTCGTCGGACGTCGCGTTCGTCGAGTTCGCCGCTTCACTTCAAAACAGCACAATCTGTGCAGTGAAAAATATTTTTAAAAATAAATGAATATATATTAAAATATGCCTTTTTAATTTTTCACTATTTTAAATAATAATCACAGATGTTTTTAAGAAGCTGGCAAAATGGGAGTCTTTTTTTCTTTTGAAAAGATAAGAGTCCACTAACAATGCAAGGCATGTGTGTATACTAAGTGACGGGTGTAAATTGCTCTTCTCATTGACTGCAATGCTATTCAGCACATTCACACAAAAAGAAAAAGATGCCATTTTTTACAATTTTTTTTTCACATTTCCATACCTCCCAAAAAAGAGGGACAGAATTTTTTTTTTCCATACGTAGCGCTGCAACATTTTGACCACACCCATTTTTTTGGTCACACCCACTAATTAACATGTTCGTTTTACCGAATTTGGCAGGTTATGAAAGTTTGAAAATATTTCTCCTTATCTAAACTGTTACAAATACAATCAATTACTTATTTTTAATATCAAAATTGTTAAAAAGCATCTTTTTTGCACCTGTTAGCTGTTCTTCTAGGCTCTCTGCCAAAAGTCAATTAAGTTTTGTTTCTTTTTCTGGCTATTCCATGCAGAGAAAAGAGGGACTTTCCAATACAAATGAAATGAGGGACTGCAGGTTGCGCTGTCAAAAGAGGGAATGTCTCTCCAAAAAAAGGGACCATTGGGGGTATGCATTTCACATGGCAGTTTTATCAAATTGCACTGTGCGTCAAAACTATTCTGATGCGTCAAAATAAGCACGTGTCAACTTGGGCGCGCGACAAAACATCAGCGTGTCTTTGTGTCTCTCCCTGCAGCAGTCTGGGTTTGCTGTTTGCCTACCCCACCCTTCTTTGGATTTACATGTATACCTGAAGCCAATAGAGATGTTCTGGTGTAGCCATTTTATATAAAGCATTTAGCAGAAGACGAAACTAACATAAGGCCAATGCCAAGCTAATACTAATGATTGGTCTCCTTTTGGCACTGTTTTCCCATGACAGGATCCCTTTAAAGAATAGTAGATATACATAGCCAGTGAGTGGCTCATGTCTGTTACCTGAACTCATTTCACAGGAAAATGTTAATTTGCTGTTTATCAGAGAATGTCCAAGGGAGTTGACAGCTAGAAGTGTAACTGTTACTGCATTATCCAATAAAGTGAAAGTATGCTTTGTTGTGTTTCCTACATATTTCGACCAGGTAAAATTTTTAGAATTCTGAAGAACGACCTCATATCCTTGGATAGAACATAGAGATTGTTGTGTCGGTAATGGCTGGAAAAAAAAACCATAAGATACCTTCAGCTGTTTTGTAAACCTGTGTTTGTAGTCTGTATAATAAAAAAAGATAGATCTGTCTATCTATAAAGACTAAATGCATTCTAGTTATATTCATATTTAACATGAAAATACTAAAGGAATTTAAAGGAATAATTATAATTCCATATTCCCCATCAACATATTGTCTTATAAATGTAACAAATAGTGTCTGTGTATGTCCTAAAAACAGTGGTTTATTTAACATACAGTATACTCAGTCAATTGTGGTGTCAGTTTTTAATTAACTGAGACGCCACTGAAAAAGTATTCCTTAGCAAATTCATTACTCACCTTTACAGCTCCTAATTTAAAGGAATTGTTTACCTTTATTAACTTTCAGTATGGTTGAGACTATAATATTTTGAGACAATTTGATGCTGATATCTTTTTTTATTATTTAACTTATTTTAGCAAAAATGTGTTTGAGTAATTTTAGTAGTTGGCTACTGACACTTGAAATAGGCTTAATAAGGCAGGGTTTGTGGTTAAATCATCTGTTGATTTATCTGACCCAATATGTCCACAGATTGTAGGCACTGCCCTTAGACATAAGGGTAGATTCATCAAAGAGTGAAGTTCCGCCACTAAAGGGAAATTCCACAGCTCTCAGTTCATTTCTATGGGATTTTGCAAGGCGTATTCATCAATGGGTGAAGTGAAAGTTCATGAATACATTTTTAAAAATCCAATAGAAATGAATGGAGAGTGGCGGAATATCACTCTAGTGGCGGAATTTCACTCTTGACTTCACTCTTTGATGAATCTACCCCATAGATGTGAAATTGAGCTTTTCAGTTAGAAAAAACCCAAAGATTTTGTATGGGAGTCAGTCAAAATGTAATTTATGTAAAAAAACTTTAATTTAAAAATAACGTGAAATATTAAACTACAACTCCCACTGAATTTTACATTAAGTCACCAGATGTTAGATACCCAGTTGTTTTATTTGAGTAGTTTTGTTTTTGTTGTGCTCAATAAATTTTCAAGTTTTTTTAAAAACTCATATTTGCAATTTTAGCCATCAAAAACTTGAATCATGGATAGAGTTTAAATTTGAATGTTGAAAAATCTGCTCTTGGTGTCAGAAAACTCACAGCAAACCGGTAGAAAGAAGAGGAAAACCCTGCACTGTCCTATGAAATACTTCAATGTATGTTCTAATTTAGCAACCACAAAAATGTATTTATAAAATTATCTGTAGGCAAAAGGCCATAATGCAATACACCCTGTATTGTATTGTCTGTTTCATTGATTTACTCATCAAAATAATTGACCAAACCATAGAAATGAATATCAGGGTTTCTCAATCCTTTCTTAAGTAAGCCTCACATTTTTGGCATGCATAATATTAAGGTTACTGCACAGCAATTTCCCAAATCCTATATGCATACTATAACAGTAAAAAGGGATAAATCATAAACTAAGCTAATTACCTGCCAAATAAGGGAAATATCATTCCCTTTCTTCATGGGATTATTCTCAGTAGTTCTCCAGAAAGCTGGTCCTTGCAAAGGAACTGGAAAAGCATTTTTACAGTGATTTGTAAAATGATTTCACAATAAAAAAAACATGATTTACAATTAATACAATTTGATATTTAATTATTAAGTCACATTCAATACTGATACAAAGGGTTGCAAACCTCTAATGTCTCTTACAACAGTGTGTACAGGTTGGTTCCAATCACTCCAGTATCCAGCCCCATCTATTCTTTTTGAACGTACTTGGACAGTGTATGAGGCACAGACATCTGGAACCTGTGTACTTACAAATTCCTCTTTGAAAATATCCAGCACCTGAAATAATAAAGTAAATAAATTACTTAATAATAAATTGAATAAATGACATAAATATGTTATAAGGTGACGATTAAACTACATTGCAAACACATAATAGCAACAATTCTCTCTGTATCTCTGAAAAGAGAGATACTGTATAATGCAGACAGAGAAAGAGAGAAAGCTTTACGCTTATCTGGCTGTTTATATTCCCTGGACTGCTGGTTCTGACTCCTGAAACAGAAGCAACGCTGTAACAGACATGCAGTAGTAGTGAGGATTCAGAAAGGGATAATCAAATGCTGATATTTTCCATTCCAATTACATTTACAGATAACATTAAAACCATTGAAATGTTTTAATAAATGTAAAATGAAAAGTTGCTTAGATTTACATTCCCTTTACACTTTTTAGGTGGGTATTACCTTTAAAAGAACTCTAGTCAGCAAAAGATGTAAAAATAATGTAACTGTATCGAATATGGGAATCTAAAAGGACAATTAGGTACTACAAATATTCACCCACATGAGAAAAGATCAAAAATATAGCACAAAAGAAGTAATCCAATTAAAAAATAAAATAAGTATAGTCAGTAGGCACAGGACTAGGCAAATTTTCTAGTGCTCCAAAAGGTAGACTCCTAGGGGCAAATTTACCATTATTCCCAGAAAAACACTTGATTAAATTCGCAATTCAATAAGTATTCAACCATCGAATGCTTATCGGATTGTTTTAGGCTATACTATTTGCTCAATATCCGATTTCTCTATGAATTCGTACGATCGGATACCGTACGAATGGTATTCGAGCAGGACTTAGTCTCTGAAGCCTCTGGGGAGCTTCCCATAGGCTTTTATTGCAATTCGGTAGGTTCAATCTGGCGAAGTAGGCAGTCGAATAACTTAAAATTTTAATTCCTACGATCATCGAATGATCTAAAAGTCTACCTAAAAGTCAATTGATGAGGTGTAAACGGATTACCTCTACAAATGAAGATTATGTAAATAGCAAAACAAAAATGTTGAATATGTTTAAAGACAAAGGTTATCCTAAAACAATGTTACAGAAGGCAGAGAAAGAGGTAGATGAGTTACCACGAGAAACATTATTGACCAATAAGAATAATGAAAAGACCATGGATAGACCTTTTGTCACTACTTTCGACATACACTCCAAACGAGTGCGGAAAGTGGTTAGAAAATATTGGCCGATATTAATGACAGATCCAAGTACAGCTAAGGTATTTAAAGATTACCCACTATTTACGTATAAAAGAGGGAAAAATGTTAACGCTTTTTTGGTGCATACAGATTTGCAACCCTCCCCCAACCGTTAAACAGAGATTTTTGGGTAAGCCAGTAGTGGGTACCTTTCCATGCATGTCTTGCCAAAATTGTAACAGCATCATAAAAGGAGACACGGTATTGCATTCTACACAGGGCACAAAAATTAAATTGAAAGGTTATTATACTTGCATGTCAAAAAATTTCATTTACTACCTAAAATGCCCATGTGGGAAAGGTTACGTAGGAAAAACCAACAGAATGGTAAGGGTGCGTATAAATGAGCATCGCAGTTCAATACGTAACCTGCAGACTAAGGCCACCTCCGTTAGCCAACATTGGGTGGAATATAAACATAATGTAACCCAATTAAGATGGCAGGTTTTAGAAATTAAAACGAATTATGAGAATATTGATAAAAAGCTTCTTCAACGAGAGTGCTTCTGGATCTGGAAGCTTGACACCTTATCCCCGAAAGGGTTGAATGAGAATTGGGGTTTGAACTGTTTTTTATAAATAATAAAATGGTGTAAAAAATGTACTGATGATTAGTTTAGATAAAAGTGTAATAACATATTTGTTGTTAACATGTTTTGCAGCATCAAAATAGAACTTCACACTTTTCAAATAAGGTAGAAACATTCCACATACCCTCCTGATCCTCCTTCTTTCAGTCAGTGAGTAACTATTTTTAAAGATTTTGTATTGATTGGATTTTATTGTATTTATTGCAGGTGGAATATGAAGCACTTTACAATTATATGAAGCACTTTACATGCGTTGTCAGATCAAGATAGTTATTTACACATTTTTTTATTGGCAAAGATAAAATAATAGCACATATTTTGTATTATATAAAATGATGTACACATGTATGTTCTTAACAATATGTTTATTAAATGGTTAAAAAATGTCTTCACATACACATTTGAGATGACCACCACTAGGTGTCACACTAGTTTTGCCTATAAAAGTTGTACAATTTCTCATGCTAATTGTCACTGAGGAAGGGCCATGTGGTCCCGAAACGTTTGAACATTGAAGTGTTGTGAGCACCATGGAATAAAGTTTGGGATTCACCCGTTTGTAGCAGAAAAGGTATTGGCTATTCATTTATTTGTGGCTGTAACATATACTTCTATTATTTAAGTTCCCGTCGTTTACAAATTAGGCATCGCTAGCGTAACTGTGCTTTGCCTGGCAAACTAACACTAGCGCAACTACGCTACCTTTCGCCGACCTGAGCTTAACTTCACACTTTAGTGATTTTGCATAGTGCTGCCGGAAAAATTCACCTGGTGAATTGCGGCGAACGCTAGCAAAGCCAACGCTAGCAAATTTTCGGATCTTAGTGAATTTGCCCCTTAGAGAGAGCAGAAGGATCCTGGTAGCAGAGTTTAAGGGAAAAAATTCACTAAGATCCAAAAATTCACTTGGCAGGCGAATTTTCGCCAGTGCTACGCAAATCCACTAAAGTGCGAAGTTACATTCAGGTCGGCGAACGGCAGCGTAGTTGAGCTAGTGTTACATCGCCAGACAAAGCGCAGTTAAGCTAGCGATACTACCTAATTTGCATACGGCAGGAACTTAAGCGTATAATAGAAGTATATGTTACAGCCACTACATTGCACTACACAAGCCCAGGAAACCTTTAATAAATAAAATAAAGTTGTCCTATTGCCCTACATGTGCCCCCTGTATAGTTGTGTTGCCATATGTTAGGAAATGTAGGGGGGAAGGGGGCAAAGGAGGGTAAACCCCCCCCCAAAAAAACGATCTTTTTCAGACTATCGTCCTACAATGGTAAAACATGCCAGCGTTTTTTTGGGAGGGAAGAGAGATGGGAGTCAAGAAAGATAAGGGCATACAAGGTCATACAAATAAACCCCCCTGTTTAAATGAAATCTATAGAAACATTCCAAACAACAGATTTGCTGTAAAAAAAAAAACATTTCCTTTAATAGGATTTTTTCTCTAATTTTGATGCAAATATATGCCACTGTTCAATTAGGAGCCTACCCTAAATACCTCTGTCTTCTTACCTAGTCCACTGTGACTTATTGACTTATTCTTAGGCCTTTTTTGCAAGCATTAACTGTAACCTGCCTAATACATAGTAATATAGTGAATAAAGTAAAATAAAGTAAAACATAAGGATAATATAAGTCACCAAGGAGTTCCATGACCAGACTCAAAGGCTGAGTGTTTTTATACAGGTCATGGAACCCTAAGGTTACTACTAATATCCTCATATTTTCCAACAAGGGGTACCTTATTTATTATAATACACAAGTTTTAGTGAGTTGCGACTAAAATAACATCACTAGCGCTTGACGCTGGTAAAATTCTGACCCCGAGGTGTGGGTCTTCCAGTTTTGTTGTCATTTATGGGAAGTTTGAACTCTTCACTTCTGTGATTTAAAATAACATCACTGAGCACCGTTTATAACTGATGACGTCACTAAGAGCCGTTTATAAGAGCCGTTTGTATTAAACTTATATAACACATACCTCCCAACATTTGAAAAATGGAAAGAGAGACAAAAAGATCTGCCGTACATAGCACAGCAAAATTGTTTTGACCATGTCCATTTTACGACCACACCCCTTAATTGCTTACCTTCCATTTTACCCCTTGCCCTTGCAAATGGTAACGGACTTGGAACTGAAGATCAGTAGATGGGAGTGCAGGCCTTTTCCAACTCACATATAAGTGCCCAGAACCCTTAGTCATTTCAGCTTTGACTTTTGATGAAGCAAGTGGTTTTACTGAATGCACATGTAACCCTTTCTTGGCCAATATTGACCAAACCAACTAGCATAGGTAGAGCAT
>CM044438.1:64993860-65038863 GCA_024363595.1 Xenopus borealis
GCCTCCCATCTGTGCCTGGCAGTATTCCTCAATTATAAAAGCTGTTTTGTCCTAGTTGGAACTTTTTGTGGGGATATCAGGATGCTTTCAGGATAATCAGCTTACGGAGCTCTGCCAGCACACGTCCGTCCACTTAGGCTGCCATGCCACGCCCCCTTCAAATCGCCTGATTTTTAGCTTAAAATACTTCTTTCTTGACTAGTTAAATGTTCCCCCATAATGTGCGGTTGCAGACGCCATCTTAGGAAGGTTGATTGTATCATTATTGCCTCATATTTTAGACTGCGCATGCTCGCCTCTTCGGGGGCTTACAAAATACCGCGAGAGTTGCACAAGTCCATGGGAACTTGTGACTGCGCAACAGACAGGGCTGGTCTTGGGCGGATTTGGCGCTATTGACACTATTGGCCTCCCACACCCTTGCCGGAACACAGTGAGTACCCATAGAAGCATTTCTAAAAGGCTTTGCCCCCAACTGCGCTCACCTGCCAGCCCCGACTGCGATCACCCCCACTCGCTCATCCCTCCACCACTGACCTGCTCTTCCCCCACTGCCGATTAGCTCACCCACCCATTCTGTGCAGAGGATGAACGTTAACTACAGTACTTTGCTGCTGTCTGTTGCTATTCTCCCCTTTGTTGTGGTGTTTGGGTTTTCACAAGAGCTGCACGCGCATACATACACATGCGCATCTCCAGCCTTTGCTCTGATCTCCCAGGGCTCTGTACATAAACCCAGAATAACAAGCGCTGGTATGTATGGCAGAACTGGAATGAGCAGCAGCCAAATTGTACTTTCTGCAGTGAAACAAACGCTCCTTGTGTGGGACTGCTTTTGTGTTTAATTTCTGGGGGAGGTGGGGAAACTGAGAGGGTTAATCCCTTAAAGCTTATTGGTCCCCGGAATCAGCACAACTGCCCCGATCCTCACCATCCTGCTGCTTTTCTAGATTGCATGCCTGGGTGTTATAAGGTGTCCCTGGAGTTTTTATTTTTATACTGAACAATTCCTTTGAAGCTTTTAGCAAACTGCATTTAATACAAAATGTTTTATAATACTGTATGTGTTTAAAGTTGTTTCAGTTCTGAATTGCTAAACTGTGAAATAACACAGTAAAGCAACTGTTTTGCAAATTAAAAATGATTCCTATACTTATTTCCTTTAATTACTTGACAATAATGTGTCCTTAACACATTTCCCTGATTTTAAGTTTTCCCTGATTTTGCATCTTTTTTCCCTGGTCCCCTGAAAGACTTAAAATGGGGGTTCTACTGTATTAACATTTTTAAATACACTGCTGCTATACTTATATCTAGTCAGACCTTACACTGAAAAACAGATAAATAAACCTGAGTTTTGCTATGTGTCCTAAGATGTATAGCAGTCACATAGTATATCTCATAGTGAGGCATTCATTCACTCATACTGTATATTACTTACTATATAGGAGAATTGTTGTGTAAACATACCTTGAGAGTATATTATATAAAAGCAACACATTTTACATTAGAAGGTCTTTGGTGTGGATTTAATGAAGTACAATACAATATGTTTATTAAGATAAGTACAAAGAAAGACGTAGCTGCCCAGCCACACTATCTCCTTGAATGAGCTACATGGTATGGTCATATAATTAATTAAACCAAACATGCGTTACTGTTCTTCTATGGGTAGAGCAGAAACTGTGCTGGCAGTCATAATGCATTGCCTTAACAGGCGTTACTTTGCAACTGTCTGAACTGCCTAATATAATGTAATAATATATGATATAGGCAGGCTTAGTATTAGAAAAACATAATGCATGCTTGACCGCTTGCATGCATAGTCTAGCCAGGAAAATCAGTACAAATAATGCATGACATCAGAATGCATTCTATAGCTATGCCATGTTCTAGAACATTGGAAGACCAATATTTATCAATATTCAAAATTTGCGTAATGTTTGTGGTTTTGGATGCACCTTACTGTGTGAGATGCAGAGTGAAGCTTTGGAGGGCATGAGGCAACCAAAACTAAGCACCATCTAACACTTCCTAACTTGCCTTAATACCATTCCCTGTCTGTGTTTTCAGATCCTAATACCATAAGAATTCCTACATGCTAATATGTAAAAGACTTACCTGTATTTATGGGAAGGACACAAACAGGGGAAGAATGAATTGCTCCTAAATAGTGTTGTATCTCAATCCACATAATATAGCCAGAAACAAGATGAACAGGCTCAAACGTACATTCATAGAATCCATCCATTTGTAACTGGCAATCTTTTGAAATCGGCACATTGTCTTTTAAATCCTTATCTGTACAATAAAGTTTGTTTCTTCAAAAGAGAAAATGAAACATCAGATTTTAAATGACATAGGTCATGCTGGTTTGATTCTAAAATTCGCTCAGGACTATAGTGCACTTTCATATGAAAAAGCAACAACAAGGTTACCTGATAATGTGAATGTCAGGAAAACAAATGCAATTGTCATAAGATTTACTTACTAACAAATTTAATTGCCAGTACAAACAAAAATATAGCAAAACTTTAAAAAAAAAAATAAACTGGAAGCTGTCCAATATTCCTCTAGGCATAAAATAATCTTAAACAAGGCCAGACCAGGCTCCCCAGGCAACCCTGCCGGCTGTGACGTTCTCTACCCCTGTATGCAGACAAGAATTCGCAAATGAGCGCAGACAGGAGCTTTGCAGTTGGAGCATGGAATTCACTCAGACTAGGGATAGGCATCAGGGCAGGTATGTACATGGAGCCCACCAAGTTTTGTGCACTAGGCATGTGACTCTTCTGCCTACCCCTAGTTTCGACCCTAATATTAAAATATTCATACACCAAACTAAATTTTACTGCAGAGGAGAAACCAAAAAATCTAATTTGTCATTTCATATGCAACACAGTCCTCCTGTTACCCAAGCCCCGTTCAGTTCAGGCTCTGCCCCCAATATAATTACTGTACACCACGGCCCACAATTGCTTATAAAATGGTGTAATGCCTCTACTACATAGTTCTGACTCACCTATAATATTTGAACTGTAGGGAACTTCCTTCAGGTAGCGTAATATTTTTGGAGCTCCATCTGCACATCATCATTTTTTGATTCCCATCAGTTTCACATGAAATACTGATATTCACATCTTAAACAAAGAATGCACAACAAATTCATTATTAAAGAGAATGAGCAAGGGTTCAGTTTTTCTTTTATTATTCATAACATTTGGTAAATGTGGCTTCAAATTGGTATATTGACACAGTTAAGGGGTAAATTATAGAAACAGGTGCTAAATTGCACAAGTGCAAATGACAATAGCAATTAATCTGGTCTTTCTTTTTATTTTTTAACCTCTAGTAGGTTGTATTGGGCGCAATAGCTATACTGCAGACCCGGTGAAGGGGCCCAGACCACGGGGGGGCGGTATGATGCTCAGTCCCCAGCCCCTTCCACTGCTCTAACCTTCCCCGTTTTTTTAGGGGTTTTTTTGGCAGACCACCCTACAGAGGAAGCAGACCCAGCCCCTGTAGTTTAGCCAATTTGCTTACTGGTTGCTTTTGGCAACTGTAGTTGTGCAGTATGTACCAAAGGCAAAGGACATTTTCTTTATGCAACTTTAAGCCAAAATTTAATGAGTAGATTTATCAAGGGTCGAATTGAAAATTTTAATTCAACATTTTTATGGTCAAAACTCTAAAATTTAACTAGGGAGTTATCCAATTTTGATTCGAGTAAAAAAAAAATTAATTAGATTTTTGAGTTTTATCACACTCTGGCCCTATAAGAATTCGAATGCAGCCTTCCTGACATTGGAGTTTTTTTTCCAAATTGAGTTTTTTAAATTCAAATAGAGTTTTTCTAATTCAAATCAAATTCGATCCAAGTTTCTGGGTCGTTTAAATTAGCTCCCGTTTTTAAAATTTTAAAATTCGATTATATGAATAAATTTAGATTTCAAAATTTATGGGAGTTTATAAAAAAAAAAAACTCACATGAATTCAAAAATCGATCTTTGATAAATCTGCTCCAAAGTTTTCATACATTTGCTCAGAAGAATTATAAGAATAAATCAATAATGTGATACCTAAAACATACATTTCTGCATACCGATGATGGCATTCATTATGGTTAATACAGCAGTGTAAGGCATCATATCGGAACTTTCCCTTTGGTTTGGTTGTGTTGAGGTGAGTCAGGGACACTTCGCTAAAATAATCACTGATTGCTCTATACTGATGCTTTGGTATCTTCTCCCCAAAATTCAGCCACCATGTGATATTACTGGATGCAACTTTCTTGCCGTTGTCACAAAACAAGCAGGAGACAGACATACTCGAGCCACTACTAACCAAAACTTTTTTCGGGTAGTAGAACACATCTGTAGAGCAAATTATGAATTAAAAAAAGAAACAGATGCCATTTGCTATTACTGACTTTTAGTAACTGAAGTCGTGACTTGAAAACAGGTTGTGTGCTCTTCTATGATTTCCTTGCCGGCATCACATGACCTCATGTCTACTGCCAAGCCCAAGTACAGAACCCAAATAGGTAGCTACTACATTACTATTTTACAAAAAATATGTATATAAAAATAAAGCATTGCATACAAACCAATGAATTATAAGCTGTTTAAGAATTAGCTAGCATTCAAAATTTTCTTTATAGTATAACTGATGGAAAGGCTCACGTTTACAAATAAAACTGCATCTACTGGAACTCAAGCTGGTTGCACTGAAGACTTGTAAAATCATATGCCAGTGTTGAAGCCATTATTAGAAGTTAAAAAGGTTATTCCAAAATGAGCTAGTTGAACAGACCTTGTGAATTCAGAACCCAGGCTTTACTCCAGTTACTCCAGAGTCCTCTTTTATGTGAGTTTATGTATCGTACTTCTATTAACATTTCTGTACAGGGTTCGATATCACTGATGATCACTGATGTTTCATTGACCAGCAGATAAACCTATAAACACAGATTAAAACCCTAATTATAATTATATAAAATTAAGAAAAAGTATTCCAGATAGGAGAACACAGAAGCTCTCTGTAAGCTAGCAAAAGACTACCGCTCCATCCTGCTGCACTCATCATACAGCAACAAGTTAACATATTTCATGTTTCTCAAAAGTCTGGTCCAACAGGAATAAAAATCAACAAAACACTAACCCCCATTTATAATAAAGGCCACTAAGTTTTCCCTGGAGCAGTAACCCATAGCACACAATAAGATGTTTTTAAACAGGAAAATGCTACCAGCTGATTGGTTGCTATAAATTACTGCTCCTGTGCAAATCGACTGCCTTTTATTACATAATCCCATTAAATTTGTCTTGCATTTATCATTAACCATAGGCACAGCACCACACAACAAATACAGAATACAGGGGCTCATTTTGGTTCGCACAGTGAATATATTTGTCCTGCTCATGGTTGCATTTATAAAGCTGAATAAAAGTGTGCAAACAGAACAGCGATTTTTTTTTCACAATGTGAATGTCTATAAGAGCTTTTTAATGATCACAAATCGTGTTTGAATTACACCACAACTTTGTATTTTGGTGCACAGCAAGCTCTCACAGTGGGCACACTCACACAAACACCTGTCTAATTTGCGAGCCATTCGCAAAAATTTATTTTAAGTGCAAATTTGAAAAAAACGTAAAGACGGGCAGAGCAGTGCAATATATTGGCGTTCAGGAAAAAACATGTGCAGTACAACCATTTGTGAATAAATATGCACTGTGCAAACTTTATAAATGACTTTTCTCTTTTTCTCTTACTACCTTATGTATGAAACCTTAAAGAGATTGAGTAACACAGTTAAAATCCTACAGAAAGAAATTGTAATTATAAGCAACTTTCCAATACATTTCCAATGTTTTAAAATCTTTTTGTGAATCTACTTTGCTACATAAAGCAGTATCTGTCTGTGCCGTGTTTTTATCTG
This sequence comes from Xenopus borealis, assembly GCA_024363595.1. Classification (NCBI taxonomy): domain Eukaryota; kingdom Metazoa; phylum Chordata; class Amphibia; order Anura; family Pipidae; genus Xenopus; species Xenopus borealis. Next base: position 64,999,802 of record CM044438.1, read on the forward strand.
CACTGCTAGATGCGATTATTGCACTACTTCATGTAACAATGCCGCAGACACCATTTAAAATTCATTTTAAAAGTAAGAAATGTCTATTCAAAGACTGTCAACCAACTGCATGCTATAGGCAATAGCTCCAAGTTGAACAAATTAAAAATTTTAAACCAATTATTGCATCTGTGGGAATCTCCCGTGCACGTTGATTATTGTTCATTTATATCATGAGCGTCATTTAACTGCAACTCTACATAAAATATGCAAGTGGAGGTTTTATCAGAAATTGCAAAGCTGTCTGCAAAACAAGTCTGCTGATCAGCAAGCAAATTCAAGTTCTTTTAATGACATGTTTCTTTATAACAAGAAAATCATCCAACTGAACACATTACCTGTGAGTTTGTCTCTGGCGCTTTCACAGAATATCTTACTTGATACTGGAGCTCATAAGCAGCAGAAATGGGTTTCATCCAAAACACCTTTAATGTGCCTTGTTCCATTATTTGCACTTGTAAGTCATCAGGAGGATCAGGCTTGACTGTAGATAAATCAAAATCTATTTAGCTATCTCACAGTCAAATTGTTTGAGATTAAGGTTCAAAATACTAATGGTGTCACCTTGTATGCTGGATTATAATGAAATGCTCATTGACCTCTCCCAGAATGCTGTCCTCATACATAAAAATATTCCCCTCACGTAGCACAAAGTTTGAACTCACTGAATGGAATCAAATTAAGATACTTGTTAACATCTGACCAGGTGGCAATGGCAATTAATACCAGTCTTTGCTTAAAACATGAAAGCTGAGATGGGAAGCTCTTGCATCAAAAGAACAATAATAGAAGGAATAGAATTTGTAGCAAAGGTTAAAGGGATAATAACTACATATAGTGCTGGTGTGAAATTATAAGGGCCATGAATGGGGCAGAATTTTCTCAGACAGATTGGCTAACATACAGTACATAAGTAAACCTACAGCACCTATAATTGAAGGAAAATCATACCATAGCTCATGTGCTAATAATCTGCAGCCTTTCTGAATACTGTATTACTTTCATGATTTTAAGTTATTAAGCTAAATATACGAAAGCAAATATTTAATTAAAGCAAACATTTAATAGTAACTATGCAGAAACAGGAAACTTTTAATTAAAAATGCTGTAGCATTGCTAAATAATCAAGTTACTCTTTATGACTATGAAGATTTTCATTCATCCAGGTCATGGTACAGTTAACAAAAGTAACTCAAAGTAACTGGACTTGCTGAGAAATTTTAATGAAGACGGTTCACTGCTCATCTGTAGTGATGGGCGAATTCCCGCGATTCGCCGCTGGCGAATAAATTCGCGAAACACCAGCAAAAATTCAACAGCGAGTCGTTTTTGACGCGCGTCGCTTCCGACTCGCGTCGCGTAATTTAAGGCGCGTGACGCGTCGGTAACGACGCGTCGCGCGCCCAAAATGACGCGACGCGCGTCAAAAACGACTCGTTTTTTTTGGGCGAATTTTCGCTGTCGAATTGTTGCTGGTGTTTCGCAAATTTATTCGCCAGCGGCGAATCGCGGGAATTCGCCCCTGGCAAATAAATTCGCTCATCACTACAGATGAGCGTCAAAAACAATGCGCGACTCGTTTCGCAAATTTTTTCGACAATTGCCGAATTTCGCTGGAAACGGGTGAGATTCGCCCATCACTACTCATCTGAGCAGCTTCTTCAGTTCAACTGACTGGTGTAGGGGAGTTCTTGGCATATAGACTCTTCCAACAATCCAATCACAACGGAACATTGTAACTCTTCAGAGAGGTGACATCTGAAATTCACAGTGGTGTTGATTCTGTGTAGTTACTATGAAAGGATTACCAATGTGTCGTGCAACTCCTAGAAACAGATGTTACTTGTGAGAGTTGCATGAATGGATGTGTGAAGAGTTCTGAAACCGCCGGGGAACAGATGTTAGAACAGCATTGTATGTAGCAGACAGTTGGTGTCGAAGGCCCCCTCCTCTGTTCATGGATGGTTTCTCCACCTTAACATGAATCGCCTCTTTTGAAGATAGCAAAGTCCAAATTTTGTATAAAGAAGACCGCTGGTTTGAAAGAGGTGTGAAAGAGGCAATTCATGCCTTTGATACCACCTGCGAATATTCTGGCGGAAAAATATTCTCAGCAATAACATGCGGAAACTTATGGTCAATTTTACCGCACTTTAGTAAACGGACCCCTATATACTGTACATAAGAGAAAGATCCTTTACCTATTTGTGAAGATTTTACAGTAGGTCACTTTACATATACATGAAGGTGAGACCGTAAGACAACCTACAGACTATATGGGAAGATATGACTAGACCAGTGATCCCCAACCAGTAGCTTGCAAGCAACATGTTGCTCTCCAACCCCTTGGATGTTGCTCCCAGTGGCCTCAAAGCAGGTGCTTATTTTTTAATTAATGGCTTAGAGGCAAGTTTTGGTTGCATAAAAAACAGATGTCCTGCCAAACATTCTCTCCTGTAGGCTGCCAGTCCATATAGGGGTTACCAAAAAGCCAATCAGAGCTCTTATTTGACATCCACATGGACTTTTTCATGCTTGTGTTGCTTTCCAACTCTTTTTTAAATTTAAATGTGGCTTACAAGCAAAAAAGGTTGGTACCCCTGGACCAGAGGATCACTTACCTATACGGTAAGGTAGAACAGACATGAGTGGGGACTGAAGATGTGCCACGACATTCAGGATTTCAATCCACAGAATGCAGGAGTTATTGAACTTTACAGATGGTACAACACACTCACATTTCTCATATCCAGAGCACCTGCATCCAGCTGTGCCTCTCACCTCACTCTTTGCAACCCTAGATAAAGCAATCTAATAAGTAATGTGATAACTAATAAGTAATGTGATGGTGATCAACATATAGAGAATAATTATCTAAAATGACCTGCTAATATTCCCGTATCAGAGGATATTTCCAAACTAGCTGACGGTAAGTATGACCATAATGAGTGATGGCTCACCACTTGCAGTGCACTTTTTTACAGCTCACAACTAATAATCAGAGTAACAATTTTAAAGTGCTACATAGAAAATATATAAATTTGCTAAAAAAAAAACCTTCCAGAACTAGTTTTCAGTGCAAAAAATTCATGCATCAGAGTCATTTAGCGTACAGAACACTGTAATGAAATACATGTTCATAGCATCTTTTATGTTTTCATCTTTCATAGTTATCATAAAACTCCAAGAAAAGAAAAAGGCAAATCCTCTGCACTGTTTTGAACTTTCCTCACTCTGTGGAGACACAATGTTCCATTTGGCTATTGGCTATTTATGAGTTTGACATATTGAAACAATTCTGCTTATGGCCCAGATGTGAGTACACATGTCAAACAGACTGGAAATATTACTGGTGTGCTTTGTGTTAGGCCAGAATTTGAGATGAAGGAGTCTCCCAGAATTATCATCACTAAAAAGTCATGCAGTTTTGCCAAAATAGCAGCAGGAAATATTGCAAGACCTCTGTTTGTTAATGGACATTTTGTGCCCAGCACTGGAAATCCTACATGGCTTATTTATTATTGTCCTGGATACACATTCAAAACCAATAAGAGCCCATGGAGAGAGCACCAGGACATTAGCACCTAGGACTGGATTAAAAATCCAGCACAAATTTCAGCGTGTACCTCTGTACTTATTACCTGTCTTAGGGCCCTTACACACAGGCTTTTTTACCTGTGCACCCCTGTGTTCCGTTTTGCTGCGTTCATGAATGGCCTGCAGAGTGGTTATCGGTGTGGAAACATGAAACTACTTTTTTGTGCCAATATCCACTCCGTGTGTCTATACGCAGGCCAACGTCATGCCAAGGAACAGCTGAACACAGGGGAAAGCATCAGCATCTCTCCACTTGCTGGGAAAACACAGATGGAGAGAAGCTGCATCTGTGTCTTGCGTGCCCCCAGCCTAAAGACTATAACTACTACAGTGGCCATGAATACTGCTTTATCCTATATTTAATAGTAGAGCAGGTTGTATACTGGCTAACCTGACAAGCTATCAGTTATAGGGGGAAGATAAAAGGATGTAGTACTTCATTGTATTTTACACCTTGGAGGTAAACAGGAAATTGGACATCTCTCAAGTGCTTTCTCCATATCTTATTATAATTCTTAGTACACTCTTTTTGAAGTCACTCTTTCATGCTAAATGCCCAGGGATTAAGCAATCTTTTATATTAAACTACAGTTGCAAATATAGTGTACTGTATATGCTTAGATTTCCTATTTATATTCAGACTATTCTCACTCATATGACTTTGTACATACAGCCGTGACTATTAGAAGAAATGCTTTCACTTAATGCGTACTATACATAATGACAAAATCATAAATTGCAGGCTTTTCTTTGAAAGATTTCATGGAATCAACACACTTACAAAGCATAATGAAGGCTAATTTGATAATCATTTATGATGTGTTTTGTTTCTTGTAATAATCGCAAGTCACAAATTAGCGTATTTGTTTTCTCCCCAAATGAGAACTGCACATTCCAGGTGAAATCTGCAAAGAAAATCAGAGATATTCAGTCTTTGTGCAAGCCACAATGTTACATATAAACAATAAGAGTAACATTGGCTTTGCAAGTTAAGTTTTACTGTTTTGTACTGCAAGCTATGCAGCAATGGGACAACAGGGTGGGAGAGCAAAAGAGAATTGGCATGATTCTGGAACAGAGCTTGCAGAAAGGGGTTATTTGTTATAATCCAATTTTTTATGGTCGGACTTTTAAAGGGGAAAAAACGATTTTTGTAGAAAAAAAAACTTAAAATTGTTCATGATTTATTAAAGGGGTTCACCTTTGAGTTAACTTTTAGTATGATGTAGAGAGTGATATTCTGAGAAAATTTGCAATTGTTTTTAATGTTTTATTGTTTGTGGTTTTAGAATTATTTAGCTTTTTATTCAGCAGCTCTCTAGTTTGCAGTGTCAGCAATTTGGTTTCTAGGGTACAAATTACCCTAGCAACCCTTCATTGATTTGAATAAGAGACTGGAATATGAATAGGGGAGGGACTGAATAGAATGATAAGTAATAAAAAGTGGCAATAACAATACATTTATAGCCTTACAGAGCATTTGTTTTTAGATGCTGTCAGTGACCCCCATTTGAAAGCTGCAAAGAAACTGAAGAAAATTATTAAAAAACTATGAAAAATAAATAATGAAGACCAATTGAAAAGAATTGGCCCTTCTACAATATACTAAAAGTTAACTTGAAGGTGAACCACCCCTTTAAACTCCTATGGTGTTACAGTAAAAGTCCAAATAAAAAAGGTCTCCAACTCAGACCTGTCGAGTTCATGTAGAAGTCAATGGCAGATGTCCAGTTGATATCCTGATTTGCGTTGGGTTTCGTTCAATAAACCGAAGATTTTGTTGTTAATTTGAACAAGCTGCAAATCCAAAAAATGTGTACAACTTTTTCCTGCACAAAAGTTTTCGGAAAAATGTATTGATAAATGGGGGGGCGGGAGTCTGTGCAGATTTGGTCAGAGTAGTTTTCAGAAAATAGTGACAACTTTTTGGATTTTGATCAATAACCCCCTAAATGATAATCAAGTAATCCATTACATATGTTTCAATATCCACAATTGCAAGTCAATTAAATTGGTGCAACCCTATTGATAGAGTTATGGAATCTATTAGCCAGAAAGCTCTAAAATATGAGTAATGACAGTCCTATTTCAGTGAACAATTCTTTTGTTTTTATTGATTTCCACTTTTCCCTGTAATTATTGAATTTTTTTAATGTTTATATGTTTACAGGTATGGGATCTGTTATGTGGAATGCCATTATTCATAAAGATCCAAAATACAGGAATATCATCTTCTATATACTCAATTTTAAGCAATTTAAAAAAAAAAAATAGCACCTCACGCATGATGGTAACTAAGCTACATGAATCCAAATGGGTGGCAAATAGTGATGGGCGAATCTCACCCGTTTCGCTTCGATGAAAAATTTGCGAAAAAATTCGCGAAACGAGTCGCCCGTAGTTTTTGACGCACGTCGCGTCATTTTCGGCACGCGTCGCATCAAAAACGACGCGCGACTCGTTGTTTTTTTTTTTGGCGAATTTTCGCTGGCAAATTTTTGCTGGTGTTTCGCAAATTTATTCGCCAGCCGCGAATTGCGGGAATTCGCCGCAAATTCGCCCATCACTAGTGGCAAAGCAATCCTGGTTTTTAAAATATGTTTAGGTGTGGTGACCAATATTGTGAAAATACACCTTCCAGAAAACCCCAACTCCCAAGCACTGCACATAATAGATCCCATACCCATATAATTTATTTTAAAGACTAAATGCAAATTGGAAGCCCTTTTTACGTATGTAAGAAGTTGCTTAACAAGGAAACCTCGAGCGACTTCGGAAAACAAAGTGTTACTTGCATACTGATGGAGATTTGCATTCTATCCAGTGGGAAGGCATTTAAGGAAGATTAGTTACCCAAGGAAGAGGCAACCTTCTTGCTGGGTGACAAATCACCCTGGATCTTAGCGTGTGTAACAACCCTTAAAGGAGAAGGAAGGCATTGTGCACATGGGGTGCCAAATAGTGATGGGCGAAACGGGCGCGTTTCGCTTCGCCGAAAAATTCGCGAATTTCCAGAGAAATTCTCGAATTTTTCGCCGATTCGCGAAACGAGTCGCACGTTGTTTTTGACGCGCGTCGCGTCGTTTCCGACGCGTCGCGTCATTTTCGGCGCGCGTCGCGTCGTTTTCGGCGCGTCACGTCAAAAACGACGCACGACTCGTTTTTGCGTGGCAAATTTTTTTTGGCAAATTTTTTTGGCAGTTTCGCGAATTTATTCGCCAGCGGCGAATCGCGGGAATTCGCCGCGAATTCGCCCCTGGCGAATAAATTCGCCCATCACTAGTGCCAAATGTTAGGCACCCCCAAGTGATTGTATTTCCTGAAACCCCGGCCGGTGCTCCTATTAGCAGAAAACTGCACAGGCACGGGGCTATACCAGTGAGCACCACAGTGCGCTGCTCCTCTTCCGGCTTTTTCTGTCTTCAAATTTCCCCGGGCAAACGCATGTGCAGTTGAACAAAATAGCATGAATTTTTAGTTATAAGTTCAGCTTTTTGTTCTACTACGCATGCGCGGCCACGCAAACAAAGCAGAAGACAGAAGAGAAGCACTCCGTGGTGCTCACTGGCATAAACCTGGGCCGGTGCAGATTTCTGCTGATAGGAGCACCGGCCTGGGGTTTCAGGTAAGTCAGTACAATCACTTGGGAGTGCCTAACATTTGGCACCCCCAAGTGTGCAAAGCCTTTCTTTCTCCTTTAGAGGAAAACTATATACCCCGATATTGCAACAAAAAAAAACTCATATGTAAAACCCTGCTTCATGTAAATAAACCATTTTCATAATAATATACTTTTTTAGTAGCATGTGCCATTGGGTAATCATAAAAAGAAAATTGCCATTTTAAAAAATAAGGCCAGCCTCCTGGGATCCTAGGATTCAACAGTGCACACAAACATACCAAACAAACTATAAAGTTAGGTCACATGAGCCAATTAACAGACAGAGTTGTGTCTTTTGCTTCCACACTTCTTGTTACAGTTAGAGTTGAAATATTTCTGGTCAGGTGATCTCTGAGGCAGCACACAGACCATCACAAAATGGTGGTTCAAGGCAAGAGATGGCAAAGGGCAATAATTACTTCAATATATATATATATATATATATAGTTTGGTAAGATTCTTTAATATGTCACTTAATTTGATATAAACTATGTTGCTCAAGCATTCATTTTCAGTGTATAGTTTTCCTTTAAGGAGTCATACAAGCATGAGACAGTACAGATGTTTCTTGATTCTTTTTCAGTTTTCTAATATACAACATAAATAGAATAAAATCATGTCCCTATGTTGTATTACTCAGCACAATAATAAAGAAACATAACTATGATGTACAGTATATCGGTACCCCATTCACTTAGGAAGGACTTGAACTCCCTTAAAACTTACCTTCTAGTTGGATATCTGATGCAAAGCTTGCCGAAAGCATCTCCCTTAACTCTGCAACTACATTTTGACTTGAGATGTTTGTGTTTGAATTATCCCAGAGGCAACATGAAACATGTTGTGATTTTATTTCAGGTAAATGGGTACATCTAAAATTCGACCTGCCCTCTGAATGATCATGTTTCCCAGAAATATCTGACTTATTCTGTAAAACTCCACTCAACAGTGGATAACTGACTGACTTGTTGGCCAGTATGCACGTCAGAAAGAAATCAGAAGGCGGAGTCCAATACATCTCAGAATAAGCTGCTGTAATTTGCATATATCCTAAAAAAAAAAGAATATATATGTAAATAAAATATGTTTCAGTATTTTTAAATTGACAAAAAAAAAAAACACTTTGAGGCAGATTTATCAAGGGTTTAATTTAGAGTTCATAACGTTTGTAAACACTCCCATAAACTCCCATGAAAAATTCTAATTTTTTAAACTCGAGAGGAGGGGATCGACCCTCAAACTCAAATTAAATTTGAATCGAAATTTCAGGAAGCCAGCAAACAACCCCAAATTTATCCCAGGACATCCCCATAGGCTTAAACAGCAATTAGACAGGTTTAAGGTGGTGCATAGTCGAATTTGAATTCTTAAAGGGCCAGTACATGACAAGTTTCAAAAATTTAAATCCTCGACTCAAATTTTGACAATTCCGTAGTCGAATTTCACTAATAAAATTCAAAAATTCTAATTACAAAATTATAAATTCAAAGTTTCACTTGACCCTTGCTATATCTGTCGAATAAATCATTCGATCATTCTACTGATTTGTACGATTCGAACGATCGAAGACTTCGAATCATATTCGATCAGGATAAAGGGGCAAATTTACTATTATTCCCCCAAAAAAATTTGTTTCTACTCGATATTCGATTAGCATTCGATTTTCGAATGTTAATCGAATAGTTCTAGGCTACCTTTTATTCGATATTCGATCATTTGACAATCGAATACAAATTTATTCGATCAGTCGAATAAATCATTTGACTGAACAAATAAATCATTCGATCATTCGAATGATTCGTACGAATCCTATTCGATCAGGACTTAGCCTCAGAAGCCTATGGGAGTGCAATTCGGTAGGTCCAATCTGGCCAAGTAGGCAATCGAAGAAACTTTAAAAATAAAATCCTTCGCTGGTCGAATGATCGAATATTCGTTCATTCGACTCTATTCCCTATTCGATGTTCGAATATGTAAAAATTCACATATTTGACCAAACTAATAAATCCTACGATCGAAATTCGATCGAATTCGTTCGAACTTCGATCTATTCACATGAATTTTGCAAATCGGCCCCTTAGACTCAGAAGCCTATGGGAGGGTTCCCATAGGCTTCTATTGCAATTCGGTAGGTCCAATCTGGCGAAGTAGGCAGTCGAATATTTTAAACATTTTATTTTATTCGCTGATCGAATGATCAAATATTCGATCATTCGAATCTATTCGATCATTCGATCATTCACTATTCAATGATCGAATATGCCTAATTTGCATATTCGACCAATCAAATAGATCCTACAAGCAAATATTCCATCGAATTTGATCAAATTCAATTTTATTCACATGAATACATGTGAATTTAGTAAATCGGCCCCATAATATTTCTGAAAATCTTCTTCTCAATTGTCACATGCCTCAGGTTTGTCACTATATACAACACTGCTATAAGTTTAAAGGGATTCTGTCATGATTTTTTGGTATAGTTTTATACTCAATTACACTGTGTCTATTGCCCATAATTCATTCTGTTGCTGAAAATTTTATTCTTGAACCAATATTTTTAGTTGTAATATTAATGTGTAGGCAGTCATCTCAGGTCACTTTGCCTGCTTCATGTGCTTTCAGAAAGAGCCAGCACTTCACAATGGAACTGCTTTCAAAAAAGCTATGGTTTCTCCTACTCAACTGGACAAATTGTGACTTGGGTTAGTCGGACTTGAATTTTTACTATTGAGTGCTGTTCTCATATCTACCACTAAGGAGCTACGGGAGCATTTTTGTGCCAGAGTGCTGTTATCTAACTACCTTTCCTTTGCTGGGGGAAAGGAAGGGGTAGGAAGGGATATCACTCTTGCAATGCAGCAGTAACGTTTGACTGAAGTTTATCAGAGCACAGGTCACATGGCTGGGGGCACCAGGAAAAATAGCAACATGTCTAGTCCTATGTCAGATTTCAACATTAAATATCTTAAAATATGTTCGCTTTTTTGAAAAATGGATTGATTTACTGATGCATTTTGTAAAAAAAAAAAATTTTCCCATGACATAATCCCTTAAAATAACAGATACATGCAAAATTTTGATACAGATATAGGATTCATTATCCAGAAACCTATTATCTGGAAAGCTCCAAGTTATGGGAAGGCCATCTCTCTTAGACTTTATTTTAATCAAATAATTTACATTTTGAAAAATAATTTCCTTATTTTCTGTAATGACAAAACAGTAGTGACAAGAAAGTTCTTCTAAGATATTGGAGGCTAAACAATCCTAGTGCGTTTAAATAGTTTTTGAGTAGACTTAAGGTATTGTGATCCAAATTACCGAGAGACCCTTCATTCAAAAAACCCTGGTCATGAGTATGTTGGAGTACAGGTCTCTGTAAGGGGGGCCTCCCAACGGGGGGATGGAGATGGGCCAAGGAGGAAGCACAGGGCAAGAAGTCCAGATCCTGGTAGCCAAAGGGTTAAACAGGAGACATGGTCAGGATACAGACAAAGTTCACGAAGCAGGCAGCGAAGGGTCAAAGTCCAGAACAAAGCAAGGGTCAAAGTCCAATAATCAGTGAATATAGAAATATTAAAGCACCCAGAAACATTAAAGAACAGAACCTATACTCGGGCATTGAACCGACATCCTTTTGAATTTGGCGCCAGTTCATGTGAAGTTATTGCACCGGTGTCCTGACGCAGGCGTCATTGCGCCAGTGCCACTGTTGCCCACGTGGTAGCTATGGGCTCCGCCATTTTGGATTCCGTGCCGGAAGGAATAGACGCTAGTGACAGTCTCATACCTGTACTACATTTCCCTGAGTTCCAAAAGTTGCTAACCAACATGGAATTGTGTACCTCTAATCAAAATTGTATATAAAAGATTAACAATATGTGAGGATTTTTTTTACTACTTATGTGGAAATCCATTTTTTGGAAGATGCCTAAATGGCCCTTTTAAGGAACAGCTGCAATCATCTTGATTCAGATGAAGCAATAATGTGCAAGTGCAGGAAGCAATAATCACATTTTACCAAATAATGTAAAAAGCACAGCAAGCTAGAAAGAACATGTGCTGTTGTCACAGAAACTTAAGAATACTCTGGGGAAATTAGTGGACAAAACATAGCTAGGACTGTGTTGTACTGCTAATCAACCTACAATGCAAGTTGTACTGTACAGATTTTTAAATAAATAATTAAAAGCTGAATGGTGAAATAGTTGCAGCAGTAACCCTTGACAATTAGAAAACAAGTAAATAATGTCTAAGGGCTGGGGCAGACAGGGAGATTCTGTCGCCTGGCGATTAATCGCAGGCGAAAATCTCCCCGAATGGCCTTCTCCCTGTCTGCCCCAGCCCTAAGTCTAACATTTTGACATAGAATGAGCAAGTTAAAGGACCAGTAACATCAAAAAATGAAATTGTTTTAAAGTAATAAAAATCATAATGTAATACAGTGTTGCCCTGCACTAGTAAAACAGCTGTGTTTGCTTCAGAAGCACTACTATTGTTTATATAAATAAGCTGCTGTGTAGCCATGGGGGCAATTGTTCAAAGGAGAAAAAGCTCAAGTTATACAGCAGATAGCAGAGAAGCTCTTTAGAACATAATCTGTTATCCATTATTTATCCTGTGCCATATAGCCTTTTTTCAATTTTCGCCATTGCTACTCAGCATCTTGTTTATATCAACTATAGTTGTGTTTCTGAAGCAAACAGATCAGTTTTACCAGTGCAGGGCAACAGTACTAGTTATTTTCATTGCTTTCATTAATTTTTTTGTGTTACTGTTCCTTTAAGATCAATATCAAGTTAAGCTGGATGCCAGGACTGAGTATACAGCTGCCTTTCTGTCCCTTTGACCAAGTTCAGCAACTTAATGACCCATGCATGGACCAAAAACTATGCCTTTCCAGATGGATATCTGCTTAGATATAGTATCTGGCCAGAGAGCATACTGGGCAATGAATGCAAGCCATGGCCATTGGCCTGCATAATTTCATTGTTTATTTCATATAATCATTAAGCTGAGTGATGAACAATCCAGTTACCCTAATTTGACCACCATCTTTGTGAGTTTAAGTTTGACAAGTCAGATTTTTATCATACTGTTAATAATTGTTTTAGGCATGTTTCAAGTAAAAGAAACTTGCTTACGTGTCTGGAACCATGAGGGAAATATTGAATGGGAACATTTCAAAACCATACAGTACCTTATTGGGGATTTTCAGCATGGGGTGGGTTGTTATCTGATTATCCTATTTTACTGCCCTTGTTGAGACATAGGTAATTCAAGAAAAGACAATACGTCTCCTTGATAACAAATGAGACAACTTGCAAGTAATGAGTGCAAAGACATGTTGATAGACATTTGGCAGTGTTGCATACATTTTTTGCATGAGTATAAAAGGGCACAATACAGCACCCGTTAGCACTCCAGCACTTGTATTATGCACATGACTTTCTACATATAATGGGGAAGGGATTGTTGTCAGTTTGTCTTTCCTTGTTGGCAACTTTGACTTGCTAACAACCTCAAACAATGTCATGTTCTTGCAGCTGTCTCCCTATGGGGCAAATTCACTAAAACCCGAAAAGTCCCTAGCGTTAGCTTCGCGAGCGTTCGCCACACCTTGCCAGGCGAATTTTCACCAGCGCTACGCAAATTCACTAAAGTGCGAATTTACGCTCAGGTTGGCGAATGGTAGCGAAGTTGCGCTAGCGAAGCCTAATTTGCATACGGAGGGAACTTTAAGTTATAATAGAAGTATATGTTACAGCCACTACACAAGCCCAGGAAACCTTTAATAAATTAAACAAAGTTGTCCTATTGCCCTACATGTGCCCCCTGTATAGTTGTGTTGCCATATATTAGGAAATGTAGGGGGGAAGGAAGGTAACCCCCCAAAAAAAAATCGATCTTTTTCAAAATATCTCCTTCCTGTGCTAAAATACGCCACCGTTTTTCAACCTCCTATCTATTGTATTAAACTTTGCCAGGTCTGACCAGGCGAAGTAACGTCTAGCGTAAGTGGTAACGTTCAGGAAAATGGACATCTTAGTGAATTTGCGTAATTACGATCCTTCGTCAATGCGCAACTTCGCCTGGCTTAAGGTTGCGAAGTTGCGCAAGTCTATCTACTTCGCTAGCAAAAATTCGCCAGAGTCCGTGTTAGTGAATTTGCGAAGTTGCGAAATGACGTCACGCTGGCGAATTAGCGCTAGCGTTCGACGCTTCACGCTTTTGTGAATTTGCCCCTATGTCTTTCCCAATATATAATTATCTATTGACCCCATGTATTCATCTTCCTTTACCTTTTGTCCAGCATAATGTCTGGTATATGAACCATGCCCAGCATAATGTTTGTTTAGAGTTTTCTAACTGCAAAACAGCTCATCCCAAAGAACAGTTGGTTTTGATATTTTACAAAAATTCTCTTTCCTTGCATGAAATAATAAACATTTGCCTCTAGGTATATATTTTATTATGTCTGCTTTTTTATTCTTTGTGTTTCAAACAAATCCATTATTGTGCATCCTGTTTCTTTTCTCCTGATTTCATGACTACAGTCCCCTCTCAATTTATATATTGCATTAAAGATTGAAAGCCCTGGGGAATGGCACTTATTTACCAGTTCCTACTAGTTTGGTTTCATTAGCTGTGTTTATAGTAAGACTAAGGCAAGGAACCACAAAAACAAAATGTATCACTGCCAAGTGCCAGTGCACTCAGTGGTACTAGTGTTGCTCCCATTTCTATTGCACTTTGCACCTTTCCCCAATGTCATTTCTTCGTGGGTAAACTGCTTGAAAACCACTAAGTAAGCTATTTACACTGCTGGTCATCAAAGGAAATCGGCATTAATTATTAGAGACAACCCTGATGAATATGTTTTCATTTCATTATTAAAATAAATGAAGTCTACAACCAATTCAAATATTTGTCCATTCTAACACATTTAGCATCAATCTTCTTTTGACATTTTACAGGGGGACTACATTTTTTGAAGGTCATTCAGTTAGGCCTGGGGAAGACCATGTGGAGGATGCAGCTGGGTGAATGAAGCAGTCATTAATAGTCAAGTAGCAAAGTGCTCTAAATCAGTACATTTTATAGACACAACAACTTGATCATTTGTCTAAATAATGCACTAATAGTACTGATAACTCTCCTAGAATGAAATATCTGGAGGCTGATTGAATACTGGAAGCACTTAGGTTGACCCTGCATTAGAAAAATGTACTCATTGACGTCTATGAAACAATTGTCACAAAAGTGTGCCAATTAAAAGTGATAAGGTATTTTCTACAACAAATGCTATATATTTTAAATTATATAATGAAACGACTCACTACAGGTATAAGTAATGTTGTATGAAAACCAGTGCCCATGTTTTTGTGGTTGTCCACAGCCAGCATAAAAGAACTCTTTGTATTATGTTTGTTCTATAACAATGAATTGTCTATTTCACAGTCAAGTATTTTTTTTTAAATATTTTTTTCACACAATGCTGAAGCAACATGGTAAACTTACCTAAGAGTAGAAAGAAGATCAAAATCCCATGCCAAAACATATCTTGTTTCGGACAGTTTACCTGGAAGGAAAAACAAAACCTTAACAGCAGTTAATTTAAAACAGAACTGGCAAAGGTGAAGTACAAGACACAAAGGCTAACTGAATAGTCTAAATGTGCCCTAAATATGTTTATGCTTTATAACTGAAGGATAAAATGATACTAATTAATTCTGCTGGAATGATTGCCGTGCTTTGCAGACTCCACAACTACTGGGTGGGCAGACTATATAGTCAGATAAACACTGACTGATAAGCATATTAAAATGTTTTAATTTTCATAAAGAGAATAGTACATTATTGTATAGAAATGTAAATATGCAATGTTCAGGGCAGTGATGGGTGAATACCCACGAAATACCAGTGAAAATTCGCCAGTGTCTCATTTTGGACGCGGGCATCTGTTCTTTGATGCTGGTGCCCGTTTTTTCGATGCCGGTAATGGGCACCGGCGTCCAAAAACGGATGCCCGTGTCCCAAAATGAGACGTGGCAGCATTTCATGAATTTTTTGCAGTTTTGTGGATTTCTACTAGAAATTCGCTAAATTTCGGCGAAACATCCCAGATTCACCCATCACTGGTTCAGGGCACTCACTGTGTCAACATCTAGTTAAAAGAAGCATATGCATCAGATTTAAAGATGTTCTCCTGTGTAGATGCATCAGATACCTGTATCAGATCCTGCCCTGATGTCATACTCTCTGAATCATTCTCTGAGAAAAACACTAATGGTAATGCAATGTATGATGTAAGTACAGATATGGAATGAAGCTACATTCCTTAAAACTGATGAACTAGAAAAGTGCCTGCCTTTTTCATTTGATTTCATTTTCATTTGCTTTTTGTAGATATTGTTCATTCTAGGAGGCGTGGGCTAATCTGTTGCTTGAACTTGAAAAGGTTACTGTCATCTTTTATGGTAAATTAGCTATTCTGCTTCAAACTGGCAGCCTTCCTACTATTGTAACCTAAATGGAGGCTAGTGGGACAGTAAGAACAATCTACAATGCAGTCGGGACAACTAGAATTGACTTTAGTGTACAACTTCCCCATGTTTTTGCATGAACTCTAATATTGGATGTGGGGTTTCCAGACTATCTGCCTCATCTTTTCATAACTGCCAATAAACATATGAAAGACATTTTGCCTCACCTTCCCCTCATATGGTCTCATTAGTCATGTTTCTTTCCTGCCCCCCCCCCGTAATTAGAGGTAGAGATGATACAACTGAACTGAAATCATTCTTATGCCTGGTGCATTGAAATTAATACTTAGTTCAGCAAAATAAAGGGGTCTAAGTATGTTTACAATGCTGCCTTGCCATATAATGCCATCATTTCTTACACTAGTTGCATCAACGTACAACTTCACTATAGAAAAACAAAGCATGCAGCCCAGTTGCACAATTCTGACATCTGCCTATCACCACAACATGTGCTTAGGTCGGCAAGATTCGTATAGTACTATGTGGGTAGCACTGACAATTTCTGTGCCATAATTGCTACATTACAGCTACAATCATGCCAGCAGATAAGCCACTAGCATAGAGACCCCCAAATAGCATAGCCTATTCTGGTCATTTTCAGCTCAATAATGGTGTTCATTTTCAAAACAAAAGCCAGATTAACTATTCGTGACTGGTGGTTTCCATAGTCTATGGGAGACAGCACAAGCAATTTCAGACATTTCTCTAATGGTGCAAATATGTTAATAAAATCATGCAAACTATCTTCATTTTACTTATTTTACAGTGAGAGACAAGGGTTTATTTATTAAGAGCAGACAGTCATTGCACAAGTTGGCGCCTTTCATTAATAGTACTTGAATCTAAAGCCGCTTCTTGTTTTTTTGCAGCAAAGCACCGGTGCATACTGTCAGTCTGTTGTGATGACTCATACAGTATGCCTACTGGTGCGGTCTATCTGTGACTGTTCATAAATGTATTTCTGTGGCCTTGATTAAATCTTCATCTTTGTATGAAAAAAATTAAGCCTAGACAGTGATAAATGTATTAACCAGACAAGCTGTAAAATTCCAGTAGGTATTGCTTCTCAGCATTAAAAAAAAAAAAACCACAAAGCCCAAAGAAACATATCAATATTGTATTCTGAAACACAGATGTGATTTCAATGTCCCTAGGGAGAGCGTAAGCAAATACATAATGAGAAATGAACATGGATATCATTTTGCATATTTATTTTTCTACTTCTGAGGCTGAAGGTTAAGGGCCCTTACACACGGGCGTTTTTACCTGCGTTGCGTTTTGCTGTGTTCAGCCGAAGGGGAGCGCAGGTATAGACGCACTCAAGTATTTTAAATGGGGCTGTACTCACACGAACGCATGTAGGCGCCGAACGCAGGAAAAATGCAGCATGTTGCATCTGAACCTGCGTCGGCGCTTACACGCGTCTCGTGGGTACAACCTCACTGAAAAGAATGAGGTGCATCTAGACCTGCGCTCCCCTGCGGCTGAACGCAGCCAAACGCAACGCAGGGGAGCACAGGTCCAAAACGCCCGTGTGTAAGGGCCCTTAGACCCATTTTTGTTTTGGTTTAATTTTCTTGTGATAAATCAATATCAATCAGTAGCTCTATAACTAGTAAAGATTTTTAAGTATTTTATATTGTACACACATAAGACTTTTGGTGAGCAGAGTTACATGACTGTGCACAGGAGATGGCAAAGGAGGGTAACTTGTCCTATGTGTTAAAGGACTACATTTTATTAATCCTTAGTACTTACTATTTACCATCTTACCTAGACTTGTAATTTAGTTATATTTTGCATCTGATACTAAACTAACATTAAAACAACATTTTATTGTTATATGGTTCAACAGTATTTCCTAATAGTTTGTTGTTTCTCCTTCAAATATCCAGGTTATATTGATCAGACTAATGATGATAGAAGGTGTTTGGCATAGACTGAATTGCTTTTTTAGACAGCCATGCTTGAGTGTTTTCCTCTATAATGAAGAAAAGTCTCCTAGGCAGCCTTGCTACAAGGATCCCACAGAGTATAAAATGTTTGCTGAGAAATAATAGCCTTTCTTAATTTTGCAGCCCATTTTCTTCTTTATCTTAAGCAAATACATGTTTATAGAAGAAGAATAACAATTCAAAGTCAACCGAAAATTACAGTACTGTTGACTTCTATCTTCTGAGAGTTTGTTCAGCCTTGAGCAATTAAACATGTTATTTCAGATCTTAGTGTGAAGTCTCGGTGCAGTTATGCATCTGTTATCTGTTGTTGATAAGATGAAGTAAACTAATAAAAGAATGTTGATAGTTTAATTATTGTGCTACTGTTAGGGTAAGGCCACACGGGAAGATTTCTGGGAGATTTGTCGCCTGGCGACTTATCGCCGCGACCAATCTCCCCGAATGGCTTGCTAGTATCTTGCACCCGAAAGCGCTAAAGTCGGCGGCGCCTATTCACACGCGGTGATGCACGTTGCTCGAAATTGCCTCGTGAGGCAATTTTGAGCGATTTTGAAAATCGCGTCACCACATGTGAATAGGCTCAGGCGACTTTAGTGCAAGAGACTAGCAAGCCATTTGGGGAGATTAGTTGCCAGGCGACATATCTCCCCGAAATCTTCCCGTGTGGCCTTACCCTTAAGGTATACAGGATGTAGCAAGGATTCTACTATTTGAAAAATACATTTATGTTCTTACCAACTATACTCATGAGTACACATGTACGCTCCTGACAAGTTTAGGTGTGATGATGAATTGAGTACAGTTGTGCGTAGTGCTAGTGAACCATTCTAGACCTAGTGGTAATTTGAAACAAGTAAGTAGCTTCAACATCTGTTCTGTGTGCCAACACATTGGGCCGAGACTCAGCCTGTGTGGTGGTAGCCTCAGAGTCGGACTGGGCTGTCGGGACACCAGGAAAATATCCAGTGGGCTCTGCTGGCCCAGACCCAATCCTTGCTGGTGCTTCCTAAGCCATTGCTCTGTCTGATGGTACTTTAAATTTAAACAAGCTCAGGGGAGGGGGTTGGACAGGTGGCTTCTGCCCTATAGGGGGGGTGTGGGTGGTGCAGCATGAGGCCCATGGGGGAGATGAGGGTCTCCTGGGACAGCAGTCCAAACCTGGGTAGCCTTAGCCTTTAAATAACCAGTGGCGTAACTACCAGGGGTGCAGAGGGTGCAATTGCACCAGGGCCCCACCCCCTTGGGGCCCATCGGAGCCACAATAATGGTTATGACAGGTGGTTATCTAGTAGGAAATTTTACAGCACACATGCTATCAACACTCCAGCATGGGCTTTATAGAGGTAAGGGCCAGACAGGGGGGCCCAGGTGCCCATCCTGTAACGGGGCCCACCAGGGAGTAGTTACGCCACTGTAAATAACACTATTAAAAACTCCCTCAGCAGCACAGTTACGGTTATGCATTATTTAAATTCATTGGATCAGCCAAATGGAAACACATGCATTTCCTATGGGTGCAAAAACACCAAACAGCACAGGACAGTGCATTTTTAGGGTTGGATGAAAAATACAATAAATATCAAGAGCATTGACTGCAATGCAAATGTAATGGTAGTCATTACACATGGCTGAAGTACATTGTATTTTCAAGATGGCACCAACAGTTCTCAAGAGAATGTGTCACTACATCATTACATGGAATATGTTACCTCATAAATGGCACCGTAGTAATTATGTAATTAGACATTAATACATTTAGGTATATGGAGTGATGTATTGTATCATGGCTAATGAGAAATTATGCTGTGTTTTTGTTTTTCAAAAAAATTATACCAGTGCATAAACACAAGCAGATTCAAGCCATGCATGTTCTTTAAACTTTACCATATAAACCCTTCATGTGGAATTATCCTAACGTGAACTGGACATACCACAATGCAAGATGTAGCCTCCTCCATTGGGTAAATAAGATCCAAGATAAAAGAGATTATTATACTAAATATGTAAAAGAGAACTGATCCCCAACCAGCGGCTCCCAAGCAACATGTTGCTCACCAACTCCTTGGATGTTGCTCCCAGTGGCATTGAAGCAGCTGCTTGTTTTTTAATTCCTGGCTCAGAGGTAGGTTTTGGTTTAATAAAATCATATCTTTTGCCAAATAGAACCTCCTTTAGACTGCCAGACCACATAGGGCTACCAAATATCAAATCACAACACTTATTTGGTATCCCCAGGAACTTTTAGTATGCTTGTTTAGCTCCCCAACGCTTTTTACAGAATGTGGGTCATGAGTAAAGGTTGGGGACCCCTATCTTGCTGGCTGTAACAGTGCTCTGCTATTCAGCAGATAGGACACCGGAGAAAAACAAAGATTTACATTACATTCTTTAAAACAAAAATACCTAGAATCCTTTTTAAAGGAAAAGTAAATGTTTTTCTTTTTCTTTCTGTAAATTTGCTCTAAACAGCCCCCCAGATTAATGTACCCTAGTCCCTGCTGCAAGTCTGCTCTGGTTTCTGTGTTATCAGCAGCTTGTTTCCCCTTCTTCCTGGTGCAGAGTGAAGCCCAGCCCCTTAGTTTACTGAGCTGTCCATTTGCTGCTGTTCCACAATAGAGAGGAAGAGGGAGCCAGTGTGTGCATTAGTAAGCTAGTTTCCCCAAGCAAAAGGTGCTACACACATTGGTCTCTGCTATGTCATAGTATGCAAATGATCTCCGGGACTAGTCCAAGAGATAAGGTCAGCTCAGTAAGCTATGGGGCGGGGCTTCACTCTGCACCAGGAAGAAGGGTAAACAAGCTGCTGATAACACAGAAACCAGAGCAGACTTGCAGCAGGGACTAAGGTACATTAATCTGGGGGGCTGTTTAGAGCAAATTTACAGATAGAAAAAAAAAAGGTTTAATTGTTCTTTAAGAACACAACAATGGTACCTTACCAACACAGATTCTTTTTTTCATTACTGCAGGATTATTGTTATCACATTGCTATGACATTTTAAAGTAGAAAATATGTTATTAGGCACATGTAAACTTAACTTTTTAGCAATTTCTGGACTTCCTTCCCAGACGTTCTTCTGAATGGTTTTAATTAGGCACATGCACAGAAACCACAGATTTTGTCATGTGTTCATAGATTTCCCTAGACAGGTATGGGATCCGTTATCTGGAATCTCATTATCCAAAAAGATCCAAATTATGAGAAGGCCATCTCCCACAGAGTCCATTGTAATAAACTATTTAAATGTTTAAATATGATTTCTCTTTTCTCTGTAATAATAAGACATGCTTGATTCTAACTAAGTTATTAATCCTTAGTGATGCCAAAACAATCCTATTGGGTTTAATTATTGTTTAAATATTTTTTTTGTAGACTTAAAGGGAAACTGTCATGGGGAAAAGCTATAGAACAATATGTTATCCTAATTGTTATAAATCTGCCTTCGCTATAATGGCAAAGCTATAAAAACTGCAAAAGGTGCAATGATAAATAAGAAAAGCGACAATAAGTTATAAATGATTATCATAGAATAGGAATAAAATGTATCCATGCTGATCAGCAGAATGCTTGTACCTTATATTAACAGACCAACAGGTAATTACTAAAAAAATACACTTGCCACTAGAAAAAATCCGCATGCAACAATTCAGACAGAATGGTAATGTTTCTAAGAACGCTGATGATCACAGCTAATGTGGAAAGGTCAAATGTCAAACTGCAAAGCAACGGAGCTTCTCAACACTGAGAAATGGAACAGCTTCAAAACTTTAAAAATGCAGGAGGTGATTCCAAAAGCATTAAAAGGAAGTTAAAGCCTTGAGGTTTCTGCATTATAGATTGGGTAACTGGCACAGAAATAGTCACAGAGAAACACACTCTAAATCAATTGATTGCAGGGTATAATAACAATAGAGATAACATGCATTTTACCATCTTCTGGACTCCTCAGCAATAGCCAGAGAGTGTGAGAAGTTGCTGCCTTCTGTAAGTAGGAGCTTCTGCTTCAGTTGTGCCTGCTGTATGAGTGTGTCACACCCCCATGTATATCCTACGCTGCTTCCACTCACAGGGGAGGGCTCACCAGCTGACTTATATTGGCTGCAGTGGTGAATCAGAATAAGATGTTCATCCAGGGGTAAACTAAGTAGGCACAGCTGACAATAAGATGGTATGAGAGAACTCAAAGTACACAATTACAAGAGTAAATGTATTCCCTGTAATGTAGCAATTACCCGATAACAACATATCTACATGAAAACATGTGTACATACACGTACATCTACCGTTAACTGACAAGCTTTCTTTTTTCTGGCTTCCCTTTGACATGAAGAACAGGGATGGATTTAGCATAGGACAACTGTACCGTACAGAGGACCACTGTCAGCTGCAGGTGGGAAGCACAGGCTGACTCAGATGGAGACAGCTGCATGTTGTATTAAATAGAAATAAAATGGCTTTCTGAGTGAGTAAGTGAGTGAGTGAGTGAGTGAATGAGTATATTTGTGTCCTGGCAGGTCATTTCCATTGGCTGCACAGGCTTGAGTTATCTTTGTTTACCCCAAAACATGCACTGACATGACAAGTTTATAAAATAGTAACACTTTCACATGTTATCTCCTCTAAGAACTCATCATTGGCAGACCTGAACATCAGCCCAGTATGTATGTGTGTGTCATTGGAGTTCATTGGAATGATACAGTAGATTTCACAGTTTTCCATTGCATATGGGAGAGCAGGTAGAATGACTAGTCTTCATAAAGAAAGTCGATCCCAATATCACATTTTAAAACTTTATCACAAAGTTCCTAAATTATGCGATTCAAGAACATTTTTTTCCACAGGTAAGGATGGCTTTTACATTTTAAGATTACATTTTTAATTTATGAATGGCACGGTCCAACATTACAGAATAACAGGCTACTGTTTATCTTTGAATCAAAAACAGAGATGCATTGACAAAACAATAAATGGACTTGTGCAATAAGAAGATGCATCATTCTTTCATTCAAATAAAAATAAATAGATTCAGGGTAATAAGACTGTTTCAGATCACATGTCCTCTTGCTATAGGTTACAGAATGTGTGAGGGACAATTCAGCTATAGCCAGTTAGTTTGCCCTTTGGGTGACTTGCTTAAAGGTCACAAATACCATTATTGTGCACTAAAATGTTACTGCTAAGATTTGATTGCTCATATACCTAGTTCCCACTTTGAGACTGTCATGGATTGTTGTTATGAAGTCATTGTATTGATGCATCTTGGAATAACACTGTTTGTAATATCTCCACTGCAACACAAATCAATTTGTGCCAATACTAGCAACTCCTATATGGGAGAAGCAACAGTAAATACATTATCAACACACCTAGAATTTAGCAAGGGTAAAACGTTTAATTACAGACACTATCTCATCAGAAATACATTTATCAAGCCCAGTTGCGTAACTAGAGTGCACCGGGAACCCTGCAAAAAAATCTTTAGAGGGGCCTGGCGCACTCCAATCCCCATCAACCCGCCCACTTCCCACCTACACCCACCCACCCACTGCCCTGCCCTGACTATGCCCACTCCCACACAACTTGTGGCCCCCTTCCTCTCCACAGGTAAGAGAGCAGCTGGGGAAGGGTGGCTTATTGTTAGCTATATAGAAAGCAGACCCAACATTCCAGGTCCCCCTGCAACTGTGGGATCTGTGGAGTTAGCTTACTCTATAGTTATGCCACTGATCAAGCCGTAAAGGACAAGGAAAGTTAAACTAAAGAAATAGGCTAGAAATGTACATTTTGTTTTGGGCTTCTGTACCAGCCACAGGCAACCACAGTACTTTAGCAGAGAAGATATCTTCTCAGAAGATATGTGCCCCCAAAGATGCCCCAGTAGCTCCCCATCTTCTTTTCTGCTGATTCACTGCACATGCTCTGTACATGGCAGCACAGTAACCAGTGTAATTAGTATCATAATTTAATAATCAATTCTGTAGCATCAGCTTATATTACAGTCCAACTCATTTACTGCTTGATAATTTGCGACGACCCCTAAGCTTAGCTTCTCAACAGCTGCTCAGAGCTCACTGAGTATGTGAGTGTCACAGACAGTTTCCAAGATGGTGACCCCGATGTGACAAGTTTGAATTCCTGGATCATAGGCTGGTGCAATAAGTTCAGTATATAAAATATGGCATTTTTAGCCTGACTAATTTTTAGGGTTTAGTCAGAACAGATTGGTTGCTGTTTGTTGTCCATGGGAAACTGTGACAAATAGTGATGGGTCAGGTGTCTCCTGCCCTGAACCCGACCCTTACCCATCCTCCCTCAGCCCGCGCCTGCCTGCATCTGACTTCCAGGTTGGCCCCGTTGATGATGTCACATAAGGGTTATAAAGCCAGAAGTCGGAAGGTGGTATCTGAAGGAGGAGTGCGAGGTTGGCCCAAACCTACCCGACCCTCAGATCCCACGGATATCAGACCTGCCCACACATCACTAGTGACAAAGTAGGAAAAAATACCAATTTTTTTGTTGTTGTTGTGGATATGATTTGTAGCTAGTAAAACATAATGTTATAATGGTCCTGGTTTCAACAACAGGCATTCAGAGTTGTACTACTACAAATGTATCTTTGGGTGCTGTGGCATCCAGTCGTTTAATATAACTGAAATCTTTTAACCCACAGTAACAAACCAGAAATTACAATTTACTGATCTCTGTTTGAAAGCAAACATCTCTTTGGTTACTAGAAATGTTCACTTTGCACCTATTATTATATTACTAAGGATATATTTTCTAGGCCTGAACTGTTTTTATCAGCATTTTGTTATCATATTTTCCAGTTAAGTGCACAAACCATTGTACATATGCCTTATCATTTCAGGCATCTGCTGTACTTTATCATGAAGATATTTGTGCAGAAATTAGGCCCAAACAGTTGACTGTGTGAAAAAAAAATTAAGTAAAATGTACCTTAACTTTATGATTTCCATGCTTGAGTACCAACTAACAAAACATACCATAAAGTATATTAATATATTGCATGCATTTATTTTCTGTAAGGGGGTGGGCTGTTGGCTGCCTAACTTTGCATTGCAGTGAGTCACCCCTGGTCACTAAAGAATTACTCACAAACCATAGTTGTCTTTCAATCTCTTGAGTCATTCTCCTTCATGTATTATATCCCAGATAGATGAACAGCTTGGCAATAAACGAAAAAGCACATACATTCAGGGTGTTATTGAAGTATTATTTTATTTTACATATTCACTGCCAATGCCTATTGTGCTGAGTTGCACCAAAATTCAAGTGAAATGGGTGTCAGTGAATTGACAGACAATTGACATACTTTTCACAAAACAAGATCTTGATCACTATAATGCCCAGTTTCACCTATTAATACTCTTAACTAATTTTATTTTATTAACCAAAAGATGTGCATGGAAATGAGGCAATTTGATACAGTGATTTAATTCAGGGGAATGATGGCATGAATATTAGAAAATGCAGAGAACAGAGTGAAAAGCTATACACAGCCCCAGTTATTGGAAGGTGTTGCTTTAAACATTGCATTAATCAACATGTTATGATAAACATAATTGTCTGCAAAAACCTTTAACTTCTGGGATTCTTGTAATATGATGTTTACCTGCAACTGCATGCTCGGTTAAAAATGCAAGCCATCTGCAGAGAAGGTCGAGCAACAAAGTTTGTATGGGTGTGAATGTGTGGGAGAAGAGAAATTTATTAGATCTGTGAGAGAGAGAGGCATATGAATTAACACATCTCTTCATATGATAAATACACAATAACACATGGGTTAGTTTAGTTTTATGTTTTGATTAATTTTTTTGGTACTACAAAGACATTATAAAATAAATACACAAATAAATGTGTAACTTTGGATTGATAATGCATTTGTTTTTTTTTGTGCATGATACTCTGATCCAGTGGATGCATAGTGGAATTGCAGTTATTGCATATTCCTCACCACTTAAATTGTAGCAGAATTCGGACCCTGAAGAAACTGGAGATTCATCCAATGATCACATAACTACTGACAACCAATGGGCACAACTGAGAGGATGTAAATATCGCGAGACTTGGGCGCCATTTTGCCTTTGAGAAAGCCTGTACAGGCGAAATGTATGTCAGGCGTTTGTGCTGTTGAGCGGTTTAGGGTGGGGAGGAGACACTCTGGAGGGCGGGTTGAATGGTGGCAGTAGTTTCCCTGCGGAGGTAACATTGGACAGACTGGTGATTAGGGTTGCCACCTTTCCCTGTGGCTGAAGCCGGACAGGAGGGTGGGCCCGTGACGTCGGTGGGCGGGCCTGTGACGTCACAGGGCGGAGCTATGACAATGCAATCGCCGATTGGCCGATCGCGGCGTCAATCAAGCTAATCCCGCATTGACCCGGGCAGCCCTTCAAAATACCGGGCTGTCCGGGTCAGGTGGCAACCCTACTGGTGATGTTGTTACCAGCACTCACACAGACCTAATTTTGGGCTTTGCCAGTTTCCAATTTTCAGTGTTGCAGTTGCACTAGTGATAGGGCATAGGCCGCACTTACTTAGGTGCCTCTGAGAGGACAAAGTGCCAGTTACTCCATCCACAGTGTATTGGAAACATATATGTCTGTATAATTCTGCAAGGTAAAGTACACTGGGTCTGTCCTCTGTTTGTACCTTTGGTTATTTAACCCATTGTGTTCATGTCCTTTTGGTGTTGCTTTAATACAAGATATAGGGAATAGGCCATACCTACTTAGGTGCCTTAGAGAGAACAAAGTGTCAGTTCACTCTTCTTGCACACCATTTTGGAATTAACACTTGTGTCGTCAAGGTCCAGCATACAATGTGTTGGTTTGTCTGTAATTTTTCCCACAATGGGAGCCACCTAATTTCTTTTACTATAGACACCCTTCTGCTCTCCACCCCAACTCGTGCTACTATCAGAGGGCATATAGGCTGATGTAATGATCTAGGTGGGACCAGTATTTTCATTACTCAGATATACTGAAATCCTTACAACTGTGAAACCAGATTGGGATACATCATGTTTTTAATTGTTTTTATATTTCATCAAATCCCTCTTTTGATTTTAAATGAACTATTAAATGTTATGTTTTATTGAGTTATTCCTTCTTCTACAAGACTAGTGGAATGTGAACTGTGCTATGTAACTAACACCCCTTACACTATTGCATTTTATTAACTCTTTAATGTTCACAAGATGACAACACATCAAAGTGTGGACACAATGCATTTTAATCTATTTGCCCCTATCAAAAATATCCTTAAAGGCACTAATCATTCCTTTCATGGTTTCCAAGTTACACACACAATCTAATTATATTATTAATAATTCTGTGCGACCTTGTTAGCTCTTCTTTGCAGTTCCTTTCTTTGTGGTACAAATTTATGATATATACAACCTTGGCCGGTCTGAGATGCGGATTTTCAGATTCGGACTTTTGCAGCATTGGGTCCTGAAAAATGCAATTTTTTCCCCCCACTAAAAATACTGATTTTATAGTAAAAAAAAACTTAAAGGTTTTTGGCATTCAGACTTTAAGAAATAACCCCCCCAAGTGTAACCTTTTTTTTGTGGTAAAATTTTCACTAAGGAACGTACTTGACTAGGGGGAACCTAAAGACTTGTGTCATACATAGAGATCAGTAGCTAGTGTAATAATAGCATTTCAGTAGCATTGCAATCACATGTAAACAGTAAACTGCTACTTTAACCAAGTGAATATATTTGTCTGTGCCTTGTCCTACAAGCTACTCCTTACCATAGATGATGACTTGGTTTTTATGTATAAAATTATGTATAGTATTATATTATACAATATCTACATCCTATGTTGCCCTCTTCATTTGTTTATTGGTTGTTTTGTATATAATTCCGTATGTATAAACCCATCTATTGTACAGCATGGTGGAATATTTTATAAACACATGATGATGATAATAATAATGTTAACCCTATTTAAATGTTACCCTATACACATGCATGGCAGTTTAGGATTTGGAGTCTTGGCTGTAGGAGAAATTGCAGCGATAAATAAGTTGAAGGCGTGATGGCAATTGCAAGCAGTGTACCTACGATACCTCCAAAATGTTATTGTGCAGAATACAGCCAGTAGGAGAAATTGCTTCTCCTTTTTGTTTCTGTACCAGTATAATGGCCCCTAATGTTTCGCTGTTTCAGAGGTACAGAGGTTCATAACTAAAGCCAAGAAAGGTTTAGTAAGTGGAGTGCACAAAATATAAAACCATGGGACACAAAAAGCTTTTACATTTGTTTACCTGCTGCAAGAGCTTTCCAAAAAGAAAAATATAGTATTTTACACCACCTTTGATTATAATAATACAAATTTGATTATAATAGTAAGTCAAACTGCATGATCTAGAATTCTATAAACCTAAGATTGAGAGCATTCTCAGCCTCATATTTATCTAACCTTTTATTTATTAAAAAGTCACCAAACTTTCAGATGTATTAGAGGATCAAAAGACTACAAAGCCAAATCTACTACTTCTGCTGCTTTTTATGCAATTGCAATAAATTATATAAAGCAGAGCCCCATTTACACTATTTAAAACACTGACTTAAGTCAGAATAGGAGCAGAACTGCTGGACAGCATTGTGTGAAGCATCTTTTTTTTTACATTCAATTAAAATGATCCGATAAGAACATAGCTAAACCAAGTAGTATGGCAGTCTGTATTGTGAATGAAGTACAGAAGGAAAAAAACAATCCAAAAATCACAAGGAAGGGAGATGATTTTATTTGATCTAGGAATTTGCAAAATATATGGTCAGTATTAAAACAAAATGACAGTGAATTATGGACAGAACCCTTAAAAACAGTCCAAATTCTGAGACTATTATGTTCTTAAGATCTTAATTGCATATAACGGTAAGCTGTACATAAGTTTAACTACAAATGTTCGCTGCCCTTTGGTTACCTATGAACAGTGTAATAGTTTGTGCCCAGCTCTATGGAAATCGGTAAAATCCTGTACTTAGTTCGCCGATTTTCATCAAAGACTGAGCTTCTGTGCATTTTCCACTTGAAGACACAGTGACTGACTTTTGTAGTGGATGTAATGGCAGTAACTAAATGTTCTAAAAACAAGTACAGTTCAGCAGATGACTTCCCAGAACAGAATTTTGTATTTAACCCTGAAAGTTCCACTTGTGCTCAAATATTAGCAGAACAGAGAATTCTAATAGTAATAATCTTTTCAAATTAATTCTGTTGTTAAAGAGATCCTGTCATGGGAAAAAAAAAATTTCAAAATGCATCAGTTAATAGTGCTGTTCCAGAAGAATTCTGCATTGCAATCCATTTCTCAAAAGAGCGAACAGATTTTTTTATATTTCATTTTGAAATCTGACATGGGGCTAGACATATTGTCAATTTCCCAGCTGCCCCAAGTCATGTGACGTGTGCTCTGATAAACTTCAATCACTCTTTACTGCTGTACTGCAAGTTGGAGTGATATCACCCCCTCCCTTTCCCCCACCCAGCAGCCTAACAGAACAATGGGAAGGTAACCAGATAACACATGCCTAATACAAGATAACAGCTGCCTGGTAGATCTAACAACAGCACTCAATAGTAAAACCCATGTCTCACTGCGTACTATTCAGTTACATTGAGAAGGAAAAACAACAGCCTGCCAGAAAGCAGTTCCCTCCTAAAGTGCTGGCACAAGTCACATGACCAGGGGCAGCTGGGACATTGACAAAATAGTCAGATTTCAAAACTGAATATAAAAAAAATCTGTTTGCTCTTTTAAGAAATGGATTTCAGTGTAGAAGTCTACTGGAGCAGCACTATTAACTGATGTGTTTTTAAAAAAAAAAAAACGTTTTCACATGACAGTTTCCCTTTAAATCCTGGTGACTTTCTAAATCAGTTAAAACATGTGTACCCAGGAACCTGCAAGGAGTACCCATAGGTGGTTTTACACTGCTCTCTCTGCATGTAGAACTCCATGCACTTACACGGGAAATATAAGGTTTTAGATAAAGAGGACAGGCCTAGTTTACTTTAATTTATTGGTAGAGTAGGTTTGTCGTAGTAAAGTCAGCATCTATTGTTCTTACATGTACTTACATAAAAACATAAGGATTTATTTCTTTAGCCTCTCTTTAATTGAAAACACATGAAAAACCATCCATATTGACATTTAGTTTATTTCAACAGAAAGACATTAGGCAGAGGTGGCTTAAACTTTGGCTTTTGCATCTATTATACACTAGCTTGCTGCCTTTATCACAGCATATTAACCTGATCATATACATCCAGGGAAAGCCATCTATTATACACCAGCTTGCTGCCTTTATCACAGGGCATTAACCTGATCATATACATCCAGGGAGAAATTTATGTTTTTAAGATAAAGCAAAAATGCTTAACATATATTTATGTAATTTAATTCAGTCTATAAAATGTTATGCTTTTAGCTAGATACTTTGACATAAAAACTTCACTAATAGCAGTTTGTCGTTAGCTACTCCAGATCAAGTTGCACTATTGTAAACTACAATAACTGCCCCTAATTTAATATACTTTTCAAAATGTATATGTATGGGTGTCCAGTGAAAATGTTCTGGTGGGGGGGGGGGGAAGAAAAAAATATTTAAAGCAAATTTCTGGTACCTATATTTTGGTTTCCACAGAAACCTAAAAACAGCATTTCTATACATATATAAAGTAGTAACAGAACAGTTGCACATGTATAGCATTGCCATTCTGTTAGTGCTGTTTGCCAAGACAGCACGTGGTCTTTTTGCTTTTCTAGCCACAATTACTTGCCAGCCGTTTGAAGAATGTTATTGCTTCTAGAGTCCTAGTTACAGCTGGATATATAGTGACAGCTCCATTTTATATACTGTACCATTAATTATAGGTTCTTCCATATTTTATAACATTTTTGTGGTCCCTCCAATAAATATGAATATTACATTTTCATGATGTTAAATGTGGGTTCTACTGTATATAAAGTTGTGTAACAACAGCAGGAAAAGGTTTCTATCTACACAAAGAGAGGGTAAAAGAGAATAGTGAATAGAGTGAGGCCATTTATATAGATGGGGGATACAATGGAGCAGCGGGCAAGGAACTGTAGGGGTTAATGTGCTTTGATGCAAATGTTCGTATGCATAAATTCTGAATAGTTGTAGGAAAAATCCACAGCCAACCTGCCTATAAGATTCAGTAATGTACACACCTATACACAGGTTCAGTATTAAAAATATTTTTTTAGTAAATGTGGACCTGAGAGTACATAATATCTAATGTCATATTCATAACTTACATATTTTCATATCTTACATATCTTTAACATTTAAAGCCTTTCCGTTTCCACCACCCACGTGCTTCTGACATTTCATGATTAATTTCTTTCCAGTATGTGGCTTTTGACATGGATAACATTTTGATATCAAATCTATTGTGTTTTTAAGCATGAGAGTTCATTAGCAAGCATCTATTTTCAATTAAAAATATGAAATAAAGGTCTGACCTTGGAAATGGGCTAAGAAAAATGGTGCACAAATAACATTTCAACAATGCCCTTTATAGAAGTAGGACAATTTTAAATAACATAATTGATATCAATATGTAGAACACTTCAGGTTTCTTTTTATATATATATATATATATATATATATATATATATATATATATATATATGAATTAAATTGTTGTCAATAGCTTTTAAGGGTGGCTTAATTAAGGATGCAGTAGGGAAAAAATCATATGTGTTTCCCAAGCTAATGCAACGTATAAGTGCATTCAAGTATAGTGCTTGAACAGCAAATTGATTCTCTTAAATTATAGCAATGACAGGAACCACCACAACTGCAGTGAAAATATTATGAATTGCCATGATTCTTAGCAGAATAAAAGTACAATAAATTCAATGAAGTTACTTCATCACTAAATCAACAAAAATCTTAAATCTCAGCTGAAAGTACTCCAACTAAGCTTTGTGTGTGGGAAGATGCGGATGAGTCAATGCAAGATAGATGAGTGACAGTGTGGTGGTAAGTAAAATGTGGGGTTAACAGACTTTAAACTATTTAAACAGCATGTAATGGAACTACTACAACCCAGAGCACCAGTAAATACAATAAAGATTTGTTAATTTATAGAAAGAAGAAATGAATGAACTTGGCAGGCAGATGAGAAGGTTTATATGTAGGAAATATATTGTGGCATCAATGCCTCGGCAGAATCCTTTTAGAATCCTAGGCTAGAATCCTTTTAAGATGCCTTGAAACCCAAGAAGCATTTTTGGATAGTGGTGGAGATAATTTAGACAAAAAAAGCTTCCCATTTCAAGGTGTCTTACAGTCTCCCAGAGCATAAAGGTTGTAAAATAGAGTTCTATGATGGTTTAGTTTTCTGGGGTGGAGAGAGTATGTATAAGTAGCTGGAGGGGCAGACTAGTTCTCAGTTGAACTGTATAAGTGAGCAAACAACCAGTTTTTGTTTTAGATGCTCTAGTAGCACAAGACAGACAGTATAAGGTATTACAGCATTTTTGGCCCATATTGTCGAATAAAATTAGAATTTTTAAAAGTCACAGTGCACTTCTTCATGAAAAACAGTATAGTACATTTTAGAAAGATTGAGGAGATGAGTAAAAATATGCATAATTAGAAAATATGTTATGTTTCATTCCTGTTTGAATTACCATTTTAGTTTATTTGGGATTTATGACTATAAAATGGGAAAATGGGATAAATGGTGGTGGTATAGGTCATCCATTTTGGCAAACAGCAAAGAACACAGGTTGTATCATCATTACCTAACTGCTTGCAAAGATAGGGTAGATAAGATTCATATTGTTCTTCAAAGACACTGAATACTCAAGTTCACCATCCAATGTGTCCATCACTCCCATCTAACAGACTAACTTCATTTTGGCCTTGTTCTATTCCTAAGAAGTAGAGAACAAAATGAGTAAATTAGAAAAAATCGGAAAAAAGGAGAATCAGAAAAAAAGTAGTTGCTTTGAGAGAAGAAACATTGCTATGGTAAATCCGTCAAATTAGTAGGTTTCCTAGTGTCCTTCCAATCCAGTCATGGCGTTCCCATTTTTCTGTACAAAACAATTAAGCATTAAGGGGAAAATTTACTATTATTCCCGGAAATTATCTAGACCAAATTCGCAATTGACCATCGAATGCTTATCGAATTGTTTTAGTCTATCATTTTGCTCGATATCCGATTTCTCGATAAATTAGTTGATCGGATACCGATCGTTCAATTTCAAGAAAAAATCGTGACATTTCCTTTGAGAGTCCAAAAAATTTGTACGATTCGAACGATCAACAATCCGATCATACAAATGGTATTCAAGCAGGACTTAGCCTCAGAAGCCTATGGGCAGATTCTATTACAATTCGGTAGGCTATTCAATCTATTCAAGTCGAATGCTTATCGAATTTCGAAGGAATTCAAGGGTTTTTAGGGGAATTATAGTAAATCTACCCCCTAAACTATGTTACATTATATCTGGCATGCACTGCAGCTTCTCATATGCAGAAGAGTACATCTATTAAAAATTGCAGTGAAATAAATGTGTCCATTGCTCAATGAAAGCAAATTTAACTCTACGAAATTTCCATTCTGAATTCAGCACTCCATGCAAAGAGCAGCAACCCTGGGGCTGTCCTTGCTGTGTAAATAAGCACTAAGAGGCTACACTCTTGTGCCTTTTAGCGCTCTTGGCTTGTGCCCACAGGGTTTGCTGTCTAAATTTATTTCATTTTCATTTCATGTGTAAAAACAAATCTGTTCCTTTGCCTTTTAAAGAGTGATATACTTCGTCTGGGACTTTTGTTACCATTAGCAACATCCTCCAGACTATATTTTGAATGAGAGAAAGAGCAAAAAAACAATACTCCTTACTCTGGAGGACAGTTTCAATTGTGACTCCTTTTCATAAGTCACAGTATCGTATTCAAACTGCAGTTTTCTTGTATCTTATATATATATCTAATTGTGATATGATGGGTAATTTTCGGCAATAACATTATGTTATGATCACTATGGAGGATTAACTCTGCAATATAAAATGCAAAAAAAGGTTGTGGGAGCACTTCAAGGCTAAGTAAAAATATATAAATACAATGGAAGTGCTACTGGACTGGGTGATCAATGTACATTCCCTGGTCCCCTGTCTCATAAGTAATCCATTATCTCTGCAAGTGCATGTATTTACAGATACAAGGTTATTCATTACAAAGTTATGATCATAAAATTGTTAAGCCTTTTTTTTTGCATTTTGTATTGTAGTTCTCTAGTAGTTATTCTGCTGGATCTTTAGCAGGTATGCTGCAGGTCAAGCTTCCATATGGTTGTAGTACCCTGACACCCGTCCTTTTAAATGGTGGTCCCATGCCTTTAAAAACGGGTGTTATTCTGGGCAGAATTAATGGCAATCTCTCTTTTCTAAAAGCGAATGCAGGGGGAGGACTAAGCTACCTGAACAAATGCGCAGGTCAGGAGACAATTATCTCTAGAAATGCTACCCTACAGAGATGTGCCGGCCTTTGAATACTATGATCGGTGGTAAATAGTTACTACCATGATTGCTTTTCTCTCTCACTCTAGGTGTTTACCTTAAAGTCTCTGAATATCTGTCATCCATATCAATAACCATTTATGGATGTTATAAGTTTAATGTGTCAGATTCCAGTCCATTGACTCTGACCCATGTAGTTGGTTGGTTGTTATAGCATCTGAAGTCATTTAGAGCATTGATCACCCAGGTCAAACCTGTGAAGTGTCTTCCAGAGGTTGGGCCATTCAATGTATTCAAATGCCTTTGAGTCAAGAGAGGCCATTCTCTCTGGTTCCCACATTATTATGTTAAATTGCTATGTTGGTATATAGTCTCCTAATGTTAATATTGGTAGATCTGCCTGGCATAAAATCAGATTGATCTGGATGAATTAGTGAATAATTTAGCAATGGAGTCACATGCCCAGTATTTTTGCATTAAGGTCCTTGCCCAGTTTTGGGAATCAGTACAATGGATCCAATGTGTCCATAGGAGGGTGAAATCTACAGGGCAAGACTCAGCTGTCTTTCTACACCTAAAAGACATGGGACACTAATCTGAAGATAGCAATGTCCAAATCTTGGATATAGAAGATCGCTGTTTTTAAAGAGGCGTGAAAGAAGCAATTCATGTCAAGGTGAAGAAACCATCCCTGAATAGAGGTGGGGGCCTTCAACACCAGCTGTCTGCTACATACAATACTGTTCTCACATCCGTACCCAAGCGGTTTCAAAATACTTCACACATCCATTCATGCAACTCTCACAGGTAATACCTGTGTCCAGGAGTTGCATGACACATTGGTAATCCTATCACAGTAACCACACAGAATAAAATTCAGATGTCACCTCTTTGAAGAGTTACAATGTGCCATCGTGATTGGATTAGTGGAAGAGTATATATGCCAAGAACTTCCCATACCAGTCAGTTGAACTGAAGAAGCTGCTCGGATGAGTAGTGAAACATAATGATGGGCGAAAATGACGCGACCCGTGTCGGAAACAACGTGACACACCGAAAAACGACGCGATGCGCGTCAAAGTTGACGTGGCGCGCGTCAAAAGCGTCCCGCAACTCGTTTCGCAAATTTTTCGCCGATTCGCAAATTTCTCTAGAAATTCGCGAATCTTTAGGCGAAGCGAATCGCAGGAGATTCGCCCATCACTAGTGAAACATCTTCAAAAATTATTCAGCAAGTCCAGTTGTTTTAGAATTACTTATATTAGAAGTACAATGAGGGTTTCACTAAATGAAGAAAGGAGGGTACCAGATTCAAAAGAATCCTGAAGGGTGGTAAACAGATGGGGAGCTAATTAATCTGTCAGGGCATGTAAAGTGCTAACATTTAGAGAAATATTTGATTATTACTAAATGAAGGGGGGATATTATAAGTATTTGAAAATATTCTAGAACAGAAGCAATGTTAACACAAAAGAAACTTAACCCTTTTAGAAGAAAAAAAAGTGTTCCATACACCAACTTTTTAATATCAGCCAAACGTTTCTGACAAGTCTTGATGGCTTGTTTTTGTCATCCAACAGCATTTCCTATTGTTATATATGTATTTCAGTCCATAAGAGTGTTTTGTGAGCTATGGATGTGTGCTGGGAATCCTTTCCAAACAGCTTAGCCCAGTGTTTGACAAAATGATGTACTAATGCAGAGTTTTCTGCAAAATAAAAGCAAACACCCCTATGGGCCTTTTCAGAGAGGAAGGTGCTGAATTGGGACCCTCACCAGGCCTACGCTGGATGGTTCTGTAACACATACATTTGCCTAATAGAGGGGGAGATAGGAAAATACTACTCCTAAGATTAGAAGCTAAATGGATTGAACAATTAAACACCATTGAACCAAAAGGAATGAATGAGGCGTGGAGCCTGAAGTGTTTTTTGTAAAACATTTGACTGAAACATTTAACTTTAAACTAAAACTTCCTTTCACAGATACTCCACCATCTGAGATATCCTCTATGGACACTATATTACGGACTGATTTACATCAGATGGTAGGAAACGTTACATATTACTTAAATTTTGGAAATGTCTATTGCTACTTGTTATCAGTTGTGTCAGTATCAAGATAGACCCATTGGTAGTTTCTTTTATGTAAATATTCACACTTGGCCACAGGATGGAGCTAGTGCACACAAGGTTGTTTTCATGATATGTAAATTAGGTCACATGATTGAGTGTGGGGGTAGGAGCTCCTTTCACTTGAAATTTTTCAACTGCACCAGAGGAAGGACCCTAGAGGTCCAAAACATATAGTGCTTATGCATCTCCAATAAAACACTACACTGATCTTCACTTGCTCTCCAGTGGATTTATTGTTCTAATACTTGTAATTGCTTGTTGATTACTCTCATATATTGA
The DNA here is from genome assembly GCA_024363595.1 of Xenopus borealis. Taxonomy (NCBI): domain Eukaryota; kingdom Metazoa; phylum Chordata; class Amphibia; order Anura; family Pipidae; genus Xenopus; species Xenopus borealis. Next base: position 65,036,560 of record CM044438.1, read on the forward strand.
CCTACAAATAGAGTTTTACTAATGTGAAGCTGAGCATATTGTGCAGGCATTTCGTAAGGTAAGGTCAAAAGGCCTCTGAAAATTACTATGATATTTAACTTTGTAATTGTAGATTTTTTTTCTGTATTGTGCCCTTCTCTGACATAAATTATCTATTAGGTCATTACAAGCCTAAAGCCATCAGTATTAGCTATGCTGTTTTTAAAACATGTCTTTGGAAACCTTTATTTTTGCTCAGTTGCTTCACTTATTCATCATACATGTAAAAATGTTCTCAAACAAAATATCAGATTACCCGCCTGTACCAACACACCCTTTGAATTTTAAAATGTGTAATTTCTGAAAAATGATTAACATGAGAAGAGAACAGAGTTTGTTTCACACAGAGTAAATTTATTTAAATATAATACAATAAAACCACAGAGGAGATATTTGGGCCATTATATTGTTATGTTTATTGCTGTGATGCCCATTTATTGCACATTTAGGATAATTGGGAGCATGCATTAGGAGATAGCATGATGTTCTATAGAAAGCTATGGTTCTGAAATAAAATAACAATTAGGAATCATAGGAAAGCAACCTGAGACTACACTGAGATATAATAGGTATAATAGGTAATAATCTGTTTTGGTAAGATCCATTGCAATTGCATTGTTAAAATCAATTCACACCATAAAATGAGCTCCCCAATAAGGGTGAAAAAAAATGAAAGCTTTACCAGTGTTGTAAAGTTATTGGTTAGTAATGGTGCTAGAAAAGGTGAAAAAGTCTGCTATACTAATTCATCAGTTCGTATATCCAAGCCATCACCACTAGGTGGAGAAGGGAAGTAGAAATGTAGGTAGTTATTTATCAAGCTACAAATTTATCTCAGTAATTTCTTTAAGAAAAATTATTTTCTTTGCAGCCAAAACTTTTTTTTCGGATTTCTCTTCCAAAACCCAAAATTTTTCGGATTTTCCACCTGAAAGCTCTGATAATATCGTGGAAATGCACAACAAAAAATCAATGGGACTTCTCCCACTGACTTTTATGCAACCTCGGCAGGTTTGAGATGGCGGATATTAATATTCAGAGTTTTTCATCCTTGGGGTTTAATAAATTCCCAAAAATTTTTGATTTAAAAAAAAAAAAAAGGCCTATTTTTAAAGAAAAAAAAAACTAATTTTTTGGATTTTTGGGGCTTAATAAATAACCCCTTACTGTTAGTAGTTTTCCTTCTGCAGAGTGACTATAAAGAAGCCACTGTAAATAACTTAAAGTAATTAAACCCTTACATCCCTTAGGCCTGTGTATAGATCTTTAAACCTTATTTCCTTTAAAGAAACAGTTCAGTGTAAAAATAAAATCTAGGTAAATAGATAGGCTGCACAAAATAAAAATGTTTCTAATATAATTAGTTAGGTAAAAATGTAATGTATAAAGGCTGGAGTGACTGTAAGTCTAACAGAACAGAACACTACTTCCTGCTTTGCAGCTCTCTAACTCTGAGTTAGTCAGTAAATGGAAGAGGGGCCACATTTATTATTTTGCAAAACCTATCCCAGTTTTTATTTTTATACTGAACAATTCCTTTAAGCCATTCTTAAATATAAAATTAGTTTTTAGATATACAAGTAGTGATCTACAAATTTAGCCAAGTGTTTTGCGTGCAAAAATTGTTGGGTGCATTAAAATTGTCACACATGAAAATTATTCTGACGCCCGAATTCAACCCCTACCAGTAAAAAGAGTTGCGTGCATAAAAATTGTTGCTCTTGAAAATTGTTCAGACACCCTTTGACTTGAATGCATTTGGACAAAATAGTCGTGCGCATAAAAATTGTCTTTTGACGCCCAATTGCCTTCAATGTGTGACTGACATGGACTCTACTGACTGAGTGTAGGCCCAAAACTCACCACCTGGGTAAAACAAGTTAATATTTATATGTCTGGCTAGGTTAAAAAACTCATTTATAAGGCCTTTGAACTGTGAAGTCATTTCGCCCAGCGGTGTTGGCTAGCTACACAGTGTTCTACTTTCCAGTTGCATGGTGACGTTCTTACTATATAAACATAAAACATAACCTGAATGCAGACTAAAATAATTTTACCTATTATCTTAATTGCCTTTAAAAAGCTAATATTGCTATTATAGAGAATTTGTCTCATTTACAATAATTTTAGCCATTAAGCAAGCAATTTGTATGCTTTTTTCTTTTCTTAAAAGGCATAAGCTTACATTAAGTCTGTCCTACTCTATTCCCTTTAAATGGACTAAGAACGCGATTCAATACTTAGGAGTTAAAATACCAGTTCACC
>CM044438.1:65040550-65069117 GCA_024363595.1 Xenopus borealis
TAAAAAAAAAAAAAGTCTGTCCTACTCTGTCATTTATAATTAAGTCCCAATATTGCCTAAATGCTTTTTTGTGCATAGAAAGAAACTTTCTGACCTTTTTATATAGTCAATTTAAAGGACAACGAAAGTCTAAAACAGAATAAGGCTTGAAATGCTGTATTTTGTATACCAAACATAAATTTACTGCACCACAAGCCTAATCAAACAAATGCTTTATGCTTTCAAAGTTGGCTACAGGGGGCTGTCATCTTGTAACTTTGTTATATATCTTTGCAAGACTAGACTACATACACATGCTCAGTGTGGCCTGGGCTGCTTAGGGATCGTCATAAATTACCAAAACAGGAAAACAAACAACGCTGCTTGAGTACTGCATGGCTGGGAAGTAAGGCAGGGGCTCCCCCTGCTGTTCATAAGTATGATTGTTTCCCTGAGGGACTGTCTGACAATTCCTATCCACAGCAGTAAATGAAGGGAGAATTTCACTGCATACAGTCTGGTTTCTTATAAACAAAAAACATTAGACATTTTTAAATTAAAGTATATTGGAGATAGGTTTCTTTTTCATTAATGAAAGTAAAAATGGGATTTTATTTTTTTGCCTTTCCTTATCCTTTAAAGGGGTGGTTCACCTTCAAATTAACTTTTGTTATATTGTAGATGGGCCAATATTAAGAAACTTTTCAATTGGTCTTCATTATTTATTTTTCATAGTTTTTTAATGATTTGCAATTTTCTTCAGTTTTTTTGCAGCTTTCAAATGGGGGTCGCCGTCTAAAAACAAATGCTATGTAAGGCTACAAAATTGTTATTGCCACTTTTTATTACTTATCGTTCCATTCAGTCCATCTCCTATTCATATTCCAGTCTGTTATTCAAATCAATGCAGGGTTGCTAGGGTAATTTGTTCCCTAGAAACCAAATCGCTGACACTGAAAACTACAGAGCTGCTGAATAAAAAGCTAAATAACTATAAAACCACAAATGATAAAAAATGAAAACCAATTGCAAATTGTCTCAGAATATCACTCTCTACATTATACTAAAAGTTAACTCAAAGGTGAACAAGCCCTTTAACTCAGTGTCCATTCTTTATTAATGTGGGGTCTTTACTTTACTTTAAGTGATGTTGTCCCATTTTGATCTACATCCATAATATCACTGTAAGCATTCTTAAGAAAAATATTACTTAAATATTATATTAATTTATAAAAGAATTTATATAACTTTATTTAAAAAAAGATTTTTTTTTAATGTAGCGTTTCTTATCTAGCGTTAACAGAATAAATATCTGAATGAAAAGAATAAAACAGAAGGGTAATTTAGTCAAGCTGTTTGTTGACAGTGTCTTGAGATCTACTGATCACAAACTAAAGGTCTACTGGTAGATCCCGATAGATCCCTACTTTAACTTAAATGCAAGACATCAAACAAGTAAAATAAGCCTATGTCAAGGAGTGTCCAGATTTACAAATACTAGGGATGAGGTTTATGAGGGGTTTATCATGTAAAAGAGTTTTTACTCAGAAAAACCAGCACTGAGGGTGAATTACAGTGCAAAGAGTACACACAAGGAGCACAGAGAGTATGGGGAAGGCAGAGTATGGCACACATAGAGAGCATAGGGAAGGCAGAGTATGACACACACAGATGGCAAAGGGAAAACAGATTATTGCACACACCCATGGAGCATAGGAAAGGCAGAATATGGCACACACAGGGAGAATGGGTATGGCAGAGTATGACATTCATAGGTAGCATAGAAAAGACAGAGTATGGCACAAAGACGTAGCATTGGGCAAGACAGAGTAACACACACACACACACACAAAGCTTAGGAAAGGTAGGGTATGGTACACAAGGAGTATAGAGAAGGCAGAATACAGCACATTGAGCATAGGTAAGATTGAATGTGGCATACACATGGAGATGGGGATGACAGAGCATTGCACATACATGGACCATAGGGAAGGCCAAGTATGCCACACACATTGAGCATAGGGCAGGCAGAGTATGGCACACACATGGAGCATAGGGAAGGCAGAGTATGGCACACATAAGGAACATAGGGCAGGCAGAGTATGGCACATACCACTCAAAGATGAACAGTTCCTCTGTGCTACATACAGTGACACAGTGCTGGTGCCCCTGTGTGAACAGGTGAGCAATATGGGCAATCTCAGTCTGGGTCTGAGTTGTGAACAGTACAGGGATTTAGGGGTGTGAACAATAGAGGTGGTACAGGTGTGAACAATACAGGGCCATATTGGACACCTGTTGAACTCACTCTTTCATTTGGAACAAGCCTCAATTATTGATTATATTACACAGAATCAGCAACATGCATGACATGACTTTTGGGTCTGTTGGTTTTATATTCTACGCCTATTAGTAAATCACTTACTATGTAGAAATATAAAATTGATCAGGTCAATTATGTTGGACTGCCATTATTCTGAACATAACTAGTGATGGGTGAATTTGCATGAATAAATTCGCGACACGCCAGCGAAAATTCGCTTAAAAAGCTGAGGTGCGACGCGCGTCGAAGACGATGCAACGCGTCAAAAATGTGCAGCAACTCGTTTAGCGAATTTTTTCACCAATTTGCGAATTTCGCTGGAAATTCACGCATTTTTCGGAGAAGCGAAACTGGGTAGATTCGCCCATCACTAAAGATAACTGTTTATGGAATCAGGTCTGGATTTGTGTCACGAACGCCGCCCGGAGCAGTTCCAGGAGCTCCGGGCGGCGCGTCCGTCTCCCTCGGCGGCGGATCCAAGATGGCGGCGCCCATAGCCGCCACGTGGCTTCGGCGCCGCCGTGACGTCATCGAGCCGCGCCAGATGCGCAATGGCGCCAAATTCAAAATAAAAGGACGCCAGAGACCCAGGTTCAAGGCCCGAGAATAGCTCAACAAAGCTATTGTGTTCCTGGGTCTCTTAGCCTTGTACCTTGTTCCTGAACTCTTGATATTGACCCTTGCCTGTTCCTGATCCTGATTTTGTGCTGCCTGCCTTCTGAACCCTTTGCCTGGACCTGACTTCGTTATTTGGATTCTCCCTGAACTGTACCTTGCCTGCACTCGCTGAGTGGGACTTCCTCCTTGATCCTAACTTCACCCCCTCGTGGGAGCCGGAGGCCCCCGCTGACAATTTGTGGGAAGGCCACAAATTCTGGACCTAGTGTGCCACAAAATCAGAGGTAGCATGCCTTCCAGTATCATCTTTCTCTAAAGCACTGGGAACCTTCCAGAGATTTTGACAGATATTTCATCTTCTGCACAGCCAGTCCCCAGAGGCAGGTAGAACAACTAAAGAGTGGATATTCTTGCAGAGCACTTGCTGGAGGGGAGCGTTGTGTTTCTGGTTAATAAATCTAGCTCTGAATATAATAGAAGTTACCAAAAAAAATGCAAAAAATGATTATGCACAACTTGAATATCATGCAAAACTGGCAACTGTTTAGCAACCTCATCTGCCAGTAGAGGAAAGATGTTGATTCTTTTTAGTTTGCATGAGCAAGCAGTGTAGTGTATTTATAAAACATTTTAAGAAAAAGTTATGACTTACTGCTGTTATGTAATGGCTGCATGAACCTGCTAATAAAGCACTGTTATACTCTCCTCATCCTCAGCTACCAAACACAAGTGTGCTATTTGGAGCATACACTGCAATATGAAAATGTTATTCTTATTTCCATTTCTAAATTTTATTACATTTCCATGTATGTCAAACAAGATGAGATTCCAGAATACATCTATAGTCAAAAGCATTACATTTATATAGTGAATAAAGTACCCCCTCTTGTAAAATATAAGGATATTATAAGTTACCGAGGAGTTTCATGACCATATAAAAACACGAGGCCGAAGGCCGAGTGTTTTTATACAGGTCATGGAACTCCGAGGTAACTTCTAATATCCTCATATTTTGCAAACGGAGATACTTTATTTATTATAATACACAAGTTTCAGTGAGTCATGTGACAGAAATGACATCAGAACTCACCGTTTATAACTGATGGCATCAGAACTCACCGTTTATAAGCATATAATTTACAAGATATTCACAGCTTTTGTGTATTATATAAGCTTTCTTGCATCTTTGTGGCATACCTATCCCTAGCTTTTATGATTTAAACTCTTGAAAACAAATTCAATCGACACTATGCACAGCTTTAAATACCCTGTCACAGAGACAGGCCTTGCCCGTCTGGCACCCTAGGCAGCACATCTGGCCAGCTCGCCCCCCAACCTCGTCTCATGCGTGCGCATTAGTGGCTCTCCATTGTGCATGGGTGTCAGCGATGCTTGATTGCGCATGTGGTCAGCGGGGCTCGTATGCGCATGAGCCGCTTCATCACTCAAGCACATTCGCAGTGGCAGTGGCGGATACGTGCTGGCACCATTCAAAGGTGCAAGTGTAATGCCAGGACCAGTCTAGGGGTAGGCAAAAGAGGTGGCTGTCAAGCACCCCCAATTTCGTTGCGCCCTAGGCAGCTGCCTCTTCTGCCTAGCCCTAGTTCCGGCCCTGCCCTGTCATTCCTGTCCCTAGAAGTACCTTTCCCGCTACATTATGCTCAATGGCCCAAATCCTAATCTCTACCAGCTCTACCCACCCCAGAAGTTTTTCCACTAACCTGATGTCTTTGTCATATAAAATGACAATCATATATTTAAACAACTGCTCAGCTTACTTTTCATTAACCATTCAGTGTGACAAATACAGTATGTAATAACATGGGAAACCAGGAAACATGCAAATACTTTTTTGCACAGCTGATTTGCAGTGTTTATATAGAAGCTGGATATCAGTGTAGCGAGATGTGTTGCACCTATGTCACAAGACAGCTGGAATTCAATAATACTGTAAAACACTAATTTAATTTAAAACACTAATTTAAGAGCTCAAAATCAAACAGCAGGATGGTTTATGAAACCCATGGTTATGCTTTTATGAGGAACTGTATGGATTAAGCTGACAAACCAGTCAGATTAATACAGTGTGGCCTGCCATTTTTACATGGATATTTAAAAAGATGTTTCCTGTTTGTGTGGCCAGTGACTTGCTTATAGTGATATACTGAATATGTCCCTTTAAATTGCATTCACTGTATGAATTCAAATGTTAAAATGCCTTATGTAGAGTCGAAATGAGCAGCACTCCAGGATTAATTTTAAATCACATGGCAACACACGGCAACGTTACGAGCCACACCCGGCTCTTTATCAAGCTTACACGCCAGTATGCAAATTCTCCTATTTATATTCCTTTATTACAGCACCACCTAGTGGTATTGCAACATGGTATCCCCAATTATCATTAATTAGCAACATAAGAGTTACACTTATCGGATACAGTTTCAATTAGAAGTCTATGCCTTAGGCATAGAGGCGGGGCAGATAATTACTTTCACTTTCCATTCAGCACTTCCTAGAGTCGCCACAGCTCCCCACACATTCCCCCAGTTCTCTTAACCATTTAATTGTGTAGCCAGGACATGGGGAAAGACATTGGGTCCCTCATTCTGGTGCACAAACAAGATTCTGAGATGATACAAGGCTTGTCTTAATAACAGTGTCCACAAAATGGCTCCTGCGTGCTTGCTATAATTATGAATTCCCAGACTGAAGAAAACAAGATTAAAATAATTTATATAGTGTAATTAATGTTCATTTTTCTTGACTAATGTGATAAAATAGGATTTTGAATATTTTTTTGGGGTGACGGGTCCACTTTAACTAACATAGAATCTATAGTGCTGGCTTTTTTATACGACATCACTGGTGGATCCTGAAAAGCTGGTATTTTATCCAAATTGGTTTTCAAAATACCCCAGTGTTTTTTTAATTATTTTCATAATATCGCTTAATGCATTATATACGGGAATAAACTGAACTCTTTGATGATTTTCTCTTGTTCTTTTAGTCAATAAAACATCCCCTCTCTGTTTATGGGTTAACATGTATAGTGAACTTAATATGTGGGCATGCTGAATTAATTTCCCTAAAGAATAGATCTAAGGACATACGTGGCTCCTTACATATCATAAACACGTCATCTATATAGCGTAACCATTTTATACAATGTCTTATAAAAAGCTGATTACTGTATATATACTTCTCCTCAAATTTACCCATGCAAATGTTTGTGTAGGAAGGGGCCACATTTGGCCCCATGGCCATGTCTTTTGTTTGCAGAAAAAATTCATCCCTGAACATGAAATAATTCCACCTCAGTATTATTTGCAAACAACTTAACATAAATTTCTTTTGAGCCCCATCCAGGGTTTCATCCTGTTCCAACTAGTGGCGGACAGTCTCATCATGTGGGATGGAGGTGTAGATGCTCTCTACATCCATTGTCATGAACCATAGTTCTTTAGCAGGAAGAATAATTGACGAAAGTGTATTCAAAAAATCACCCGTATCCTGTACATAGGATATTTGTGAAGTTACAAAAGGTCTAATAACGGTGTCCACAGATCTTGCTAATGAGGTAAATACTGAATCAATCCCAGCCACTATAGGCCTTCCAGGAGGTTGTTTTAAATTTTTGTAAATCTTAGGAAGGATATAAAACACTGGAGTCACCGGGTTCTCCTGTATTAGATATCGCGCCAGATCTCCATCAGTGACTTCCAATTCTTCAGCATTTTGCTATTTTACCTGTTATATCCACTAGGGGATCCCCCTTTCACTGTTTATATGTATCCCCATCAGACAGCAATCTACAAATTTCAACAATATAATACTCTACCGACATTACTACAAAATCTCCCCCTTGTCTGCTGCCTTAAAGACCAAGTCTTTTCTTCTAGATAATTTCTGCAAAGCATCTTATTAATTTTTAGACAAATTAACAATTAAAATATGGAAAAGACTATGCAGATTAGGACTGTTCTCTCTGGAGATAATGTGCTTGAAAGAGATAAGATTACTTACAAGTACATTGGAGATAAAAAGTCTACACACCCCATGTAAAATGTCAGGTTCCTGCGCTGTACAAAAATGAGACAAAGATAAATCATTTCAGAACTTTTTCCACCTTTAATGTGACCTATAAACTGTACCATTAAACTGTACCATTCAGTTGAAAAACAAACTGAAATCTTTTAGGTGGAGGGAAAAAAAAAAAAACTAAAATAATGTGGTTGCATAAGTGTGCACACCCTTAAACTAATACTTTGTTTTTGATCAAAAAAAATGGCACATTGTGACTTTGCAAGATTTGCCGACTCGTTTTTGCAGAAACACTCCAATTCTGTCAGATTGCGATAAAAGTGAAATAGGCAGTGGAACCAGTCATTGTGAAGCAAGAATTTAAAGCTCACAGTAAAAATATAAGGTACATGTACAATTGTTGGTTACTATTAGGAGTAATAGAGGGCTATTTAACATTATGAACAATTAACCGTGAGTAACAGTATAACCTCTTTGGCTACTAACAGTTGGATAAATATATATATAGAGAAAAAGTCAATGGGGCAAATTCACTAAACGGCGAAGTGGCTAACGCCAGCGTGACATCATTTCGTAACTTCACAAATTCACTGACAAAGTCGATAGACTAGCGCAACTTTGCACCCTAACTCCAGGCAAAGTTGCGCACTGATGAAGGATCGTAATTACGCTAATTCAATAAGATGTCCATTTTACTGAACGTTACCTGTTGCGCTAGAAGTTAATTCGCCAGGTCAGACCTGGTGAAGTTCAATACAATAGATAGGAGTTTGATAAAAGAAATTATTTTTGGGGGGTTACCCTCCATCCCCCCTACATTTCCTAACATATGGCAACTCAACTATACAGGGGGCACATGTTTAGGGCAATAGGACAACTTTATTTTATTTATTAAAGGTTTCCTGGGCTTGTGTAGTGTAATGTAGTGGCTGTAACATATTCTTCTGTTGCTAGCGTAAATGCGCTTTGCCTGGTGAAGTAACACTAGCACAACTACACTACCATTCGCTGACCTGAGTGTAACTTCAAACTAGTGAATTAGTGTAGTGCTGGCGAAAATTCTCCTGGCAAAGTGCAGTGAACGCTAGCGAAGGCAACGCTAGTACTTTTTCGCCACTTAATAAATTTGCCCCATACTGTTTGGAATCCCAGCCTATAGAAGGATTTTTTTTCTCCCATTAAATTTTCAGTAGCTTTTCAAATACCTGTAGTATCATCCAATATGATTTGGAGCAAAAGTAAATAATAAATACAGTAAAGGCATTTTAATTCTTCCTTTCAATAAGAACATCTACTGGAACACACACTAGCACAGTGATGTCCTGCCCGGATATCATCTCACTACAAATGAGTCCACTGGGTATTGTGGTTTGAGTATTCATGTGAAACAGACAGCAGAGGGGAAGTTTCCCCAACAATGCTCATCACAAACGGGCTAGAGGCATACTTAGTTTTTAGGCGGACAATTAATATTAATTTATATTAATCAGACAGAAATCCTAAACAACATATAATCTGAGAGGAGGAATTCACCTACTCTACTCCTTTATATAATGTTTTTTTTCCATTTATATAAGTTCTTTATATCAGGCTTGACAACCTGCGGCCCTTGAGATTTTGTAAAATTACAACTCCCAATTATGCTGAAGGGCCCTTAAAGGGCACCTGTTGGGTAAAAATGTCATCCCCAACCAAAGGTGCGGGCTGATAAAGCCCACATTCCAGAAGTTGTTTTTAAAAAAAAGCCCCCTGCCAGTGCTAGACTACCCGCACCAGGAGGGAGAGCAGGAGGGACAAGCAGCCATGTCAAGTCGCTCGCATGTGCATAATGAAAAGCGAACCCCAAATCGCTCAGTATGCACATGCACGTGACGTCACACGTGCTTTATTGCGCATGCGAGTGACCGGACATGGCTGCTCGAACTGGGAGCTCCCTTCTGGTGTGGGTAGCCTATCGCTGGCGAGGGGCATTTTAAAAAAAAACAAAAAACTACTGTTATCCCAAACTAGAATGAGGGCTCTATCAGTCCACACCTTTGGTTGGGGATAACACGTTTACCCAACAGGTGCCCTTTAAGTTACTCAGCACTTTGCATGACTCAGTGGGGGTCATTTATAAAACACTGGGCAAATTTGCGCCTGGACATTAACCCAATATAAAAATATTAGGGATGCTCAGAATCCACTATTTTGTATTCGGCCGAACCCCCAAATCCTTTGCAAAAGATTTGGCCGAATACAAAACCGAATCCTGATTTGCATATGTAAATTAGGGGTGGGAAGGGGAAAACATTTTTAATTTCCTTGTTTTGTTCATGTTATTCCCCCCTCCCCCCAATTTGCATATGTAAATTAGGATTCGTTCGGCCAGCAGAAGGATTCTGAATCCTTCTGAATCATGAACCGAATCCAGGATTTGGTGCATCCCTATTAAATATACAATACAAAATGCTTCAAAATGGGTCTACACCCCTTATTGATTTGTGCACCCAAATCTGTATAGGGTATTAGAAAGATGTTTATTTTATATAACTATTTAACATTCTGGAGCAGGGTCCTCCATATCTCCTGAATAAGTTAGTATTTATACTGTGTTTGATATATAAATTCGCCAATTGCACAACGCTGCAGAATATCTTGACGCTTTGTATAATACTATCAATAATAATAGTAGTGGTAGTGGCTATAGGGAGATTCATGTAGCTACATTCAATTCTAGATCATTTAATAGGATTTGAATTACTTTTATAAATAGATACAATCCCTAAGAATTCTCAGAGTGTGAATGTCTGTTACCTGTTGTGCCAAATCACATGTGTAACCTAAATGCCCAAAATTGTATTAAACAACTGGCCAACCTGTAAGCATTACTAACAAGTGCCCTGTTTAACAGCCTGACAAGTTGAACTAAATGCCCCCAAACAAATTCTGAGCCCTTCTGCAATCTGCATTCGTTTTGTTTCCATGATATTAGTAGTTCTACACAGATAATGTCAAGAATGTTGGCCTATAGCTACTTTCAGCTCTGATAATGAGCAAATAAATAGTCACTGAAGACTATGCTTCCTGCATTAGCAATATAAAACTGTATACATCATGAAGACTAAAAGAAAAGTAAACTGCCAAAGAATTTTAAAAAAAAGCTATATATATATATTTTTTTTAAAGCACCAAATGTTGACTACAAGAAAAGGAAGAGCAGAATGTGGTGTTCATATTTAGCGACATCACTTTACTTGGCGCCAGACCATTAATATCCTTACAATTATACTAACGGGAAAAAAAAAATCAAGTTCAAGACATTTTTTTGACTTTTGTGTTATAAAGCATTTTTTATTACTATAGAAAAATATAATTTACAAAAGGAAGAAAAGGTTACATTAAAAATGACCATTGCAGTGAAAATTATTTCGGCAAGGGATGTATATAAACAGGTTACCAGAACGCTATAATCTGAATGCAAAGGATGTTCTATGTTTATCAGAGCTTCACTGCAATCTGTCAGCATTCATATAGATGACATTGTTTGAAAAATAGGAACCATTACACCTTATGGCTTATGAAACAATGTGGTGCAGGTATTTCACTAAAATCAGGCAAACGTTGCTGTCTGAACTCACCCACTCTTTCCAATAACACATTGGGGAATGGCCCTTATTTTTCAGACTTGTCACGCATCTGAATACTGCTAAAGTGCAATGCATCTCACATATACAGAGGACAGTGTGTACAAACCATTTTTAGTCTACAGACTATTCAGGAATACAGACTATACACTATTATAATATGGATTTAAGTAATGATTACATATACACAATGTATGTACATATATAAGTGCAGGAGGCATGTGGCCAGTGCATACAGGCAAAGAAGAGTGTCAGTCTTTACCACTGCTCCCAGCTAAAGTCATCTGATCTTCCAAACACAATGAAAAAGCCCAGTATTGTAAGGAATATGACAGCATTCCCTGCAAGCACCAGTCCGCACGCACCCCACAGAATCTGCAAGAACAAATAAAAATTAACAGAAATAGACCTGACAGACAAACTTTGCCACATTACACGGGTTTGTGAGATATCATGAAATAGGTAGATGAAAAAAAGGAACACTTGTTAACATTTTTAACACATCTCAGTATATATTTGCCCTGTTTGAAACACATTGTAGACAGAATTCTTAGGGAATCTGTTCTACTTAAATGGATATGGAAATGGATATCCTGTCATGGTTTGAGCACCATCTAGAGGATTTTTCATGTTTTGAAAAAAAAAAACAAATTTTACTGCCTAAGGGCCCTTACACACGGGCGTTTTGGACCTGCGCTCCCCTGCGTTGCGTTTGGCTGCGTTCAGCCGCAGGGGAGCGCAGGTATAGACGCACCTCATTCTTTTCAATGGGCCTGTACTCACAGATGCAACATGCTGCATTTTTCCTGCGTTTGGCGCCTACATGCGTTCGTGTGAGTACAGACCCATTGAAAATAATTGAGTGCGTCTATACCTGCACTCCCCTGCGGCTGAACGCAGCCAAACGCAACGCAGGGGAGCGCAGGTAAAAACGCCCGTGTGTAAGGGCCCTTAATCAGCTACAGCAGGGGTGTCCAACATGCGGCCCAAGATGGATATGAATGTGGCCCAGCTTGTAACGCTTGGTTCCCGAGTCTACTTAATATCCAGGTGTCCCTATAGCTCCATCTGGTTATCCAACTGCGTATTGTAATGTTTGTGTATTTCATGTGTGGCCCCAGACAATTTTTATTTTTCCACTGTGGCCCAGGGAGGCCAAAAGTTTGTACACCCCTGAGCTACAGCATAAGTGCTCTATAATTTCATGGCATTCTATTATAATACAGTCACGACAAATAAGTTTCCATAATGCCATATAGGAAAACTCACCACATTAACTCTGGCCAGAACAATGGGCAAGCCAAATGCTGAGACAACAATTCCAGTAGTGAAGAAAAATGCCAGTTCTCTGCAGGCACTGCTGGCAGCATCTGTATCATCACTGAGTCGTGTAGCAATAAAATACGGAATTGGACTGATGGCATAAAATATCAAAACAAACAAAGGCCAATACACCCTGTTGGGAAAGGAAGTGTTATAAAGAAGTGCACTTGTGTTTACATTTATAATATAATTTACAATGAAATAAATATTCCAGCATCCTTTACGTGAACGGCAACCCCCTGGATTCTAAACTATTATTCTGAGGTAATTGAGTTAAATCTTCATATAGCGTGAAGTGAGAAGTTCACTGTGAAATAATACAAGTTGTCTTGTGCCTTGCATTCAATGCATTCGTAATTGACCCCTCTTACATTTTGATCTTGCACACAAACCCAAGAGCACAGGGATGATATATGCCTCAGAGTAGTGTATAAACACTATAAAGCTCACAATGGAAAGGCGATAAATTATTAATTCGGCTTTATATTACATGGCAGCATAAAAAATGTGAAGTCTGTACTATAATTAATTAGTAATTAGCACTAAGTTAAGCATCTATGATAGATATAAACTCACTTGCAGTATGGTAAATGTTCTGATGATCTTGACAACCCTTAAGCTTAGCTTCTAAACAATTGCCCAAAATCCAATGAGCATGTGTGTCACTGAACGTAAAGGGATTCTGTCATGATGTTTATGGTGTACTTTTTATTTCTAAATTACACTGTTTAAACTGCAAATAATTCACTCTACAATATAAAATTTAATTCCTTAAAGGAACACTAACAATTTTTTTAATTTGTTTTTTTAACGAAAATAAACAAAAACAGAGCTAAATCTTTAAAATCTCTAAGTTTTTAATAAGAAATTACTTCTCTGCATGCGCTCCTCTTCTGAGATGGCTATATGGCAACTATCCAAAGTGCGGCACTCGATTTCTCCTCCCTGCCTATTTCCTATAGAAGGCGAGGAGGAGAAATCGAGCGCCGCAGGTTGGAACGTCGGCATATCACCATCTCAGAAGAGGAGCGCATGTAGAGAATCAGTAAGTAATTTCTTATTAAAAACTTTTTTTTTTTTTAAAGGTTTAGCTGTTTTCGTTTATTTTTGTTTTAAAATAAAATGAATTGAAAAAAAAAATGATGTTAGTGTTCCTTTAACCAACAAGTGTCATTTTTTTTAATATATAATATTGGTAATTTCGCCTGGTCATGTGCTTTTCAGAAAGCGTCAGGATGGAGCGTCTTTCTGGCAGGCTGTTGTTTCTCCTACTCGATGTAACTGAATGTGTCTCAGTGGGACTTATTAGGGAACTGCTACCTGTTTACCTACCCATTGTTCTGTTGTTAGGCTGCTGGGAAGGGAGGGGGCGAGATCACTCAAATCTGCAGTACAGCAATAAAGAGTGACTGAAGTTTATCTGAGCACAAGCACATGAATGCAGGCAGCTGGAAAACTAACAATTTATGTAGCCTCCATATGAGAATTCAACATTAAATATAAAAAATGGTTTGCTCTTTTGAAAAATGGATTTCAGTACAGAATTCTGCTGGAGCAGCACTTTTAACTAGTGTGTTTTGAAAAGAACATGTTTTTCAACAGGATTTAGGTTTTCATAAACCCATAATTTAAATGAAGTGCTATAAATGTACAAAAAATGACTGCTTCACTGGGGCACTTACTTGTAGCTTTCCAAGGCACATCCCAACATAAGGAAGGTTAATCCAATGGCTCCACTAAAGGATAATGCAACAAGTCCTGTAAAGATACAATATCAAATAAAAGATAAATGCACTTCTATATATTAAGATATATATAAAAAAAAAAGATAATTGATCCAATATGGGAAATTACACAAAAACTATGACCTTTCTCATAGATGGACACCCTAAAAGATAATCAGGCAAAGCCTACTGCACGTTTTAAGTCTACATGTGGTTACAAAAAAGCCAATCACAGCCATTATTTGGTAATCCTCATGTTGTTCAGGCCTATGTGCCTCTCCAGCACTTTTTCAATTTAAATACTGTTCACAGGTGAAAACCATTCATGTTGTAAAGGCTTGATGCAGAGCGAGCAGTACCTCCTCTTGTAGCTGAGGCAAGGGTCAGTGGCCCTATAAAGGTATTATAGGTGTGGAGTGTTGATGTCATTGGTATGTGTAAAAACTAAAATGTGGAGTATCTCCTTGAGGCTGGAATTCCCCACCAGGGCCAATCAAAACCCTCCCTCCCATCACTCTCTGAAGAATCCTTCCCTAACATCTCTTTATATGGGGGCCAATCCCCTAACTGTATGTCTGGCTCTCAGAATAACAAATAAGGAGGAGTTAGTAATAGAAGGTTGAATTTGTAAGTAAAACATGATTAAAGGGCATGTAAACACCCCACACAAAAAAATCAGTGAACAGCCTCTTTGAAATTTTTAGATAACTGCCACTCTGGTTGTTAAAAGCTTAACAGTAAGGTTGTAGCATCCCATTGATCACTCAGAATTCCTTCTACTCCACTAACCCACTCTGCCCCTCCCTCTTGAATTTCCTTTGGCTGTTGGCTCATTAGCATGCTCAGTTCTTCTGGGCTAAGATTACTAAACACACCATCCAGTCTAGCAGCCAATGATGATATAGCATTGCTGGTTCTACAAGAAACTCTAGCTCAGGGGTGTCCAAACTTGGCCCTCCAGCTGTTAAGGAACTACAAGTCCCACAATGCAATGGAGTCTGACAGCCACAGTCAGGCAAATGCATTGTGGGACTTGTAGTTCCTTAACAGCTGGAGGGCCAAGTTTGGACACCCCTGCTCTAGCTGATCCTATTGCTTTTCTGGCAACCACCTCTCCTGAGCTCAGCTTAACCATTACAGTGCCCAGCCCCATCAGAACTTTTTGTCAAAGTATGTTGTCTCTGTGTAAACCTGCATTCTGCATTGCATGAACTTTACAGCTTACATGTCCTGTTTGAAGATGTCAGTGTTACTGATGATGTGTCGGGGAAAACGGCCACCAGGTGAAATCGGCTTTTTGTTTTCGGAAAATGTGATGGCACTGGCATACGGAGGAGTATATACAGTACAAATAAGGCCGGTATTTAACCGGCGTGAACGGTATTTTCGATGCTTGATCTCAATGTTATTAATAGCAAAACAAGAAAAATATATAGGAAGGACAGTATTTTGTCAAGAAAAGGTGGCAACCCTAAGTACAAATGACGAGACTTGGGTGGGGAAGATATGCCCAACTTATACACACATTAGGAAAATGCAGGCTTTACATGTCCTTTAAATGATAAATTAAGAGAAGGGTTAAATAGATTTTAAGAGAAGCCAATGTGTTTCCATCACAATTCTCATTTTGAATCATGGGAAACACGCATCTACCTTCCCCCTTTACTTTACTTTAACAGTAAAGCCATGTATATCTGCTGCAGTATTTTGACACAGTATTTTGAGTCGTGCTCATTCTCCCAATAATCCAAATATTTAATAATAGAATAAGGTTGAGGTAGAGGAATACAGTGAGAGTAAATGAGCAGACAACCTTTACATATACATTTTTAAACTAAAGCTGGAACGATCCTTGTCCGCCTCGACAGCTGTTGGGTGGGAGTCTGGGAGGACAATGTAATCTAGGCAAATAGGAGATTAAATAGGGCTGAATTATTACAAAATCTCCTGGGCCCCGAAGTAGTTATAAGGAAACGGGAGGATATTAAAGAAATACAATTCCTGGCAAGGGAAACACTCCAGTATGCGCGTGTAAAAAATAAAGCAGTACCTTTAATCCCCGCCATGTTAGGGCAGGAGCCGAGCTCTTTGGTGTAGTGTATTTTGTTTAGTGTTCCTGTTTCCTGACACACAAGCAGTGAAGGGAAGCAGGAAGTCCAAGTGTTGCGCTGGAAGGCAGTCCTATAAGGCCGATCCTTAGTGGTCCTGAGCCTGCTGTTGCTGTGGCCGGACAACTTCGCTTCCTTCTGATTGCTTACTCAGCCTGTCACTCGGACGCCAACGTACACGTGATTGGATAACGCCGTCCGCTTCAGTGAGCTGCTTCATTTTCTCTGTTGCTATGAGAACAAGCAGAAACGGGGAAGATCTGATAAAGTGACGTTTGGGTTCTATTGTGACGTGTTTGTTTGGGGTGGTTGTAGCTGACGGGTGTGGCAGCGTATCACATAGTTCAGTGCAATGCAGTGCGGATACAATTTACAAACTATATATCTAACTAGGGGCATATGGGTCACCGTAATAACAATGTACTGCCTCACACAGTATATATGTGTAGCTTGCTGCCTTTTCTTATATTTTTATCGTACTTCCCAATTAATGGGGTTGTTCACCTTCAAACACTTTTTTTCTGTTTAGTTAGTTTCAGATTGTTCACCAGAAATAAAGACTTTCTCCAATTGCTTTCTGTATGTTGTTGTTTTCTAATATTGAAGTGTAGAGTGTAATTTTTGACCTTCTAAAGCAGGGGTCCCCAACGGCCGGCCCGCAGATAGGGTTGCCACCTGGCCGGTATTTTTAATAGTAGATCCCAATGTTATTAATAGGGAAAAAAGCTAAATATATAGGAAGGCCGGTATTTTTTTCAAGAAAAGGTGGCAAACCTACCCGCAGACAGTCCTGGACTATCGAGCCTAGCCTGAAATTAACGAGTCACGCCAAATTGGACACCGGCGAACCTGGATTGGACACCGACAAAGGTTGCCACCTTTTCTAGAAAAAAATACCGGCCTTCCTATATATTTATCTTTTTTGACTGTTAATAACATTGGGATCGACCATTATTTTTACCGGCCAGGACAGTAAAATCCCAGCCAGGTGGCTGCCCTAACGCCGACCCCTCTCTGACCTCCCTCCCGACTAGGGTTGCCACCTGGCCGGTAAAAATGATGATTGATCCCAATGTTATTAATAGGGAAAAAAGTAATATATATAGTATATAGTAAGTATATAGTAAGGCCGGTATTTTTTCCAGAAAAGGTGGCAACACTACTCTTGAATCCCTCCCTTCCTTCCTCTCTGTGTCTCCATGCTTTTCGCAGCCGTTCCTTCCCCTCTGTGTCTCCGTGCTTTTTGCAGCCGTTCCTTCCCCTCTGTGTCTCCGTGCTTTTTGCAGCTGTTCCTTCCCCTCTGAGTCTCTGTGCTTTTTAAAGCCCTTCCTTCCTCTCTGTGTCTCCATGCTTTTTGCAGCCCTTCCTTTCCCTCTGTGTCTCTGTGCTTTTTGCAGCCCTCCTTTCCTTCCCCCTCTGTGTCTGTGCTTTTTGTGGTGATATGTTTGTGCTCTACCTCCCTCCAGTTCCTACTGCTGTTCTTGTGCTCTCCCTCTCTGCTGCATTTGTGCTCTCCCTTTCTGCTGCGTTTGTGTTTTCCCTCTCTGCTGCGTTTGTGCTCTCCCTCCAGGCCCAGACTGCTGCTGCTGTGTTTGAGTTCTACCTCCCTTCCTGTTGTGTTTGTGCCCTCCCTTCCGTTCCTGCTGCATTTGTGCTCTCCCTTTCATTCCTGATACTGTTCTTGTGCACTCCCTCCTGTTCCTGCTGCGCTTGTACTCTCCCTTCCTTCCTCCCGTTTGTGCTGCTCCTCCTGTGCCTGCCCTCTTTCCTTCTGAGAGCTTCCTTCTGCTCAGCCCCCTCCCTCCTGTAGTTCAGCCCAGTCCCGCCCTCACTCCCTCCCTAACTCAGTCACTTCCGACGCAGAGCCCAGGTTACGGTCTACCAAGATCATTACAGCGATCTACTGGTAGACCGTGATCGAAGTCCTGGACATCCCTGCTTTACACTTCAATTTTAGAAAAATTACCACAAATAGAAAGCAACTGGCAAAAGAACTGAAAAAAAGTGTTTGAAGGTGAACAACCCGTTTAAGGAGCTAAAATTAGCTTTTTTAAAATTCAGAGTTTTTGTTGCCCCGTATATTGGCTTTTTTGCACCAGGCACTTTCCCCATGTTAGTAGCATTTTCTATTTGCATCAGGAGCTTAGCCTCGTCCTCCGCACTTACATTAGGGGGTCTATAGCATACCCCTACAATTAATTTGCTGGACTCTTTACTATTTACCACCCTGGTTGGTAAAATTGATGGTTGATCTCAATGTTAGGGAAAAAAGATAAATATATAGGAAGGCCAGCATTTTGTTCCAGAAAATGTGGCAACCCTATTTACAATTGGTGAAAAGCTCCACCCATAAGGATTCAGCCACCTCATTTTCTAACATAACCTCCTCCTTTATATAAGCTTTTAAGACCTGCCTAACAAACAGACATACCCCTCCTCCTTTTCTATTGCCCCTGATATTAACTGGCCAGTCATGCAATTCATTCAGCCATGTTTTGGCACACCGATCACATCATATTTTGCCTCTGGAAACTCCATCTCTCCTATTTTACCAGTCAGACTATAAAAAGAAAGTAATATTTATAAAGCTATATATTTCTCTATACTCTTGATTTTAAACTCCCTTTACAAGTAGGGTTGCCAGCTTGTCATTAATCACAAATTTAATGACCATATAATTGCCAAATTTCCCTTTTTCTACTCTCCCCCCACACTATTATGCATACTGACCCACTCTCAACAGGATCTCTCCACCCCATTTTCCTTTCCCAATATGCCTGCTTCCCATCCTGTGATGTCATCACTACCCTACCTCAACGCTGGCTGGTAATTTTTGGGGGAAAGGTTAGCAACCCAAAAATAACCATTTATCAAAATTGGCAGGTAGAATCTTTGGTGACAATTACAAAGGTGTGTATTGTATTTATTCTAGAACTGTACACCGTTATTTACTCTATCTCAGGGCTGGTGTAACCAATTTATGCTTTTCTTGCACATGAGGAAATGCATAGTGCTAGGTACCTGTAGCACAGGAAAGCCTCTCTCCAAAACCACAGTGTGCCCCCGCCCCAATAAGGCCCTGTTTACTTTACATTATAAGAAGAAGCAGAGTACTGCAATAGAGTTGACGAACATCTTCTTGCTCAATTAAAAAATAAAACCACAAGTGCTCACTGACACTGAGTCCAGACCTGGCTTCATTAGCACATGCTCAGATATATGATCAATTGTTAGAGAAGATTTAACTGCACAGGATCGTACCTGTCAATACTGCTCTAGTTTGCAAGGTGGGTCAAGCTGATGTAGATTAGGAGGGGGGTAGCTCTGCACAGACACTACCTTTTATGTAAGGGTTTTGTTTCCCTTGGGTGCATTGTCTGGACTCTGTCTCCCCACACCTTATTTTATCTTGTTTTGGTGGTGATTAGGGCCTGGGTGGAGGTATGGGTACATGCAGGGCAGGGAGCTTCCTTCTCATTGCTTACTTGGCTTGTCAATCAGATGAAAACTTGCTCATGATTGGATGACACTGTTTTACTCCAGGCAGCTGCTTAATTTTCTCTGTTGCTAAGAGAATAATCTGAAACAGGGCATCTCTGATACAAGTGACATTTGGGTTCTTTTGTGACAGCTTGTTTAAATGGCTGTAGCGGACAGGTGTGGCTGCTGTGTCAGTGTGTCTGTTGTACAGTTTCTATTGGTCAGGTGATGGTTGCAGTTATGTAATACAGAGTACATAGAGTTGCCACCTTTGCCCCGGTTTTGACCCAGACAGAACTGTCTGCCTGGTTTTCCAAATTAGGAAAACCGGGCAGGATTTCCTATTGTTGACGCGTCGACCAGCCAATTGGCGATTGCCGTGTCATAGTCCCACCCCTGACATCATGGCAGGGTTTCCCCTGTAATGTCACTGCCCCACCCCCACTGCATCACTGCCCACCCCCTTCCCGCATTCCACCCAGGGAAAAGGTGACAACTCTATGTACTCTTTTTTACATATGTACTCTGTATTACATAACTGCAACCATCACCTTAACAATAGAAACTGTACAACAGACACACTGATGGCAACCCTAAGTCCAACATACATAGTGCATGGAAGCTTAGCTGCCAAACATTGAGTAAAAATAAAAATCCTTTGGTGCTTAAAAAACAAAGAGGGCTTTTCCTTGTGTCCCGCCGGCCCAGTCTGATCCTGTATTTCAAAAATTTTCCTTTTGAGTACTAAAGACTAAAACTGTTGTGCATATTGTAATTATATGCTTATGGTGTCATTTTTGTATTCAGATCTCCATCTACTTCTTAGGCACTTTGGCTTAATAGTAATAGTCTAATGGCAGAAAAAAATAAAGACAAAATATCAATTTATTTGTTTTATTATTAGTTAAGATGTAGATCACACAATAATATCTACAAACATAAAAGATAAACATTTAACAAATCACAGAAACGTTATTCACATTCCAAGGAAACATTTAAATATGACAAGCAAATATTTGTTCAAAAGCTCAGTTATTTCAATAACGAATACACTCTCATCACCTCTCTCCACACATGTTAAATAATCTTTTCTTTTCTGGGGAGTTGCATATAAAAAGGTAAAAGAGAATATCTGCACAGGTAGCACATTTGTGGAACAATTAAATGCAAGCAAAATTCTGGCACATCAAAAAAAAACATTGAATGTAATTACCAAATAAA
Organism: Xenopus borealis; assembly: GCA_024363595.1. NCBI lineage: Eukaryota > Metazoa > Chordata > Amphibia > Anura > Pipidae > Xenopus > Xenopus borealis. The sequence goes on from CM044438.1 coordinate 65,060,997, forward strand.
AAATCCAGATTTGTTCGTTAGCAGTTTATATAAATAGCCGTGACCCAGGTGGAAATATTCTATATGTAACGTTACAGAGTAAAGATGTCCTTCCTGCAACTCTTGCTAAGATACAGCTCCTATAGGGTAACCCGATCACTTGCAACATGACTAGAAATCCAGCTAGGAGGTGATTGCAATTTATTTTATATCCAGTCAGTGCATCCTTGCAACATGCATTTATTAGATGTGTCCCTGAATTTTCAAGTGATCAGGGAACCTTAATTTAATCCTAGTTGAAAGCTGGAAATTGTAGTTTGGCAACTAGTGAAGTGCCATGGGCTGTTATGCCATAAGGAAATTTCTCTCTTTGTACACTTGCCAACTGCAAATTTGTTCATATTACTCTGTAATTTAAATGAAAATTACAGGTCTCCTTTCAAGGGAATCCATATGTCGTATTAATTTGAAAAGTGGTTTATTCACCCATGCATTTTCCATTAAATAAACAGTAAAGTATGCTGGCATAGTTTACATTTCATACAGCCCATTGTGGGTGCATATTTATTTACACATTAAAGTGGAAGCAGCTGAATTTCTTGCTTTGGGCAAGACATTCTCCATAGGCAGAGATCAGTGAAAGCACCATCTGTTTATGACCACTAACTGTGCTACACATGGGTATCCAGAGAGATTCCCTAGCAGTTTCCTATTCCTCATTAAACAAAGGGAATCTTTTGTTAAATCTGTATGAGGCAGTCTCCTCAACCTTTCTTCCTTGTATGCTACTCCTCATTTTTAACACTTTGCTAATTTTCTGTATAATTTACCTGACAGGCAGGAACATTTTGAAATTTATTTAGATACATGTCAATTTGTTATGATGTGTAACTGTTTTTAAACTCAATTCTGCTTTATGTGGTATTAGACTCTAGCAGTGCTAAACTATAAAACATCTTTGGAACTATAATCCCCAGTGGATGCTGCAAACAAAGATTAATGATTCATTTAATTTTTTCTGTGCTAGAACGAATAGTTGAATCGCAGAAAAGAATTAGTTGAGTCTAAAACCGTTGTTATCTTTTGACAGTACTAGATATTAGTTAATTCAAGTTAAAATAACAGTAGATTAAAGTATAATTTTTTGGGGGGGATTAAGCTTTAGGCCAGGGATAGGCAACCCCTGGTCCTTCAGGTTTTTTAAACTATAATTTCCAGCACATTCCACTAAAGATTGCTTGGAGGACATCCCTGGTTTAGGCAGGAGAATACAGTTATTTGCATCATGAAAACAATAATAATCCACTGAAACTGTGGTAATCGGACTCTCTCTGGTTTTTTCACCGCAGCTTTTTCTGGGGTAAGATTGCTGAGAAAAAGACCAGCAACAGTCTCTGGTTGATGAGGATCCTCGATTGTCGTACAGATTGGGACATGGTACATTGATATTCTGATTGCAGCTATCCTCTCAGGAACAACCACATGAATCAAAATACCTTCTCTGACAACATCTATTTCTGATTCACTTTGATAGAGCATGTGCTTCTATAGCAGACCTGTCTGCTATAAGTAGAAAACACATTTACCTTCCAAGTGAATGGGAAATCTCGGTTGGCATAGAGGGATTGTTAGATTGCTCTGTTTTTCACTCTGAGAAGGGCTCTGTGTTCCTTTACCCTTAGAGGCAATTCCTGGGGTTGCAAAACAAAAAAAGACAAAAATAATATTGTATGCCATAAGCATAACCCTTATATTGCTGCAGGGAAATAATGGTTAGCAGTGAATCCCATAGTGTAAATAAATAAAAATATACAGCTCCATACCTCTTGGTTCAGAATAAATCATTGTATCGTGCACATGACAAAAAATATCATTAAATGGAAATAGCAGCTTAGAAATGAAAACATAAACCAACAGAAAATCACTAATAAGAAACCTGTCTCTCAAAAAAGTAGTAATGGTATTATACACAATGTCTGACTTTCCATCTAGAGAGGATAAACATAGGTTTAGTGTCAGAAAAGTGTATGTTTGGAAAAGCTGTTAATCACCCTGTGCATCAGGCACCATAAAATACATTCTAATATATGCATGACAAGGATTCACAATTCCTGAAAGTACATGTATGGGAATATAGTGTTAGTTGACATTAGTCTAAATGAGGAAAGCAAATGAGACTTGTTTATAATGTAAACCTTACACCTTAAATGACAGGGTTCTACCCAAGGAATGACTTTGCTTATACCCTTTCTGATTCCACACAGTAAACACAGCCAAAAAGAGAGCATTGTTTTTTGGGATCATCCTCCATGCATAATGCATGGAAGCCTGATTGCCAAACATTTAGCAAAAATAAAAATCGTTTAGGGGTAAAAAAACTAAGAAGCATCCCTGTAGATATTCAGTTGTCTCCTAATGAGATATATGTTTACCAACCAGCAAATAAGATACAAAAACACCAACAAAAAACCTCACAAATGACCTCAAATCCTGTTTTCTTAAGTAAAATCTAAATTAAAAGCAGCTCCTTAAAAAAAATACAGTTTAAAAAATGATGATTTAGATGACCTCATTAGATCTGAATGCAATCATCAAGGTTGGTTAAATCGTGTCATGCACTATTTTACCATAATTTTACCATGGTATATTCACATTTTAATTGCCAAAAGGTCCGACCCGTTAATATTTGAATGGCCATTTGGGTATTAGAGAAGTTACAACCAATAATAATGCAGCTTACTAGCAGCCCACAGAGCTCATAGATCCGCTGGTCCCTTTCTAATCTATCGACAAAAACTGTTAATTATACTTGGAGTAATCAATCCTGGGTTTCATTCAGTCACTTGGTGAAACCCTTGCTCAAAGTCTTCTAAAAAATAAATAACACAAAAAAAGTGAGGAAGAAAAAAGTACAATGTATTTTTGTGTGTTGAGCAGTTAAGGATTTTGCGCTTGAGTCAAAAGAATGATGAAATCACTTTTCCTCTGACTGTATTCAAATGTAGAACCAAATGTAGCCCATGCGTTCATGGTATATTTGGTGGTGTTGTGAAGCTGGATCTGCAGAAGACCGGGAGTATGTAGAAGACTAATAAAGTGGTTTCTGGCCTTGATTTTCAAATTCTGACCAGGCATCATTTAGCTCCATAAAAATCATTTTTGCATATTGCTCATATGGCTGCCCAGTTGCCTGTAAAATAAATGTGTGTGTTAAACAAACTTTAAGATGCATCTTTAAGTAGGACAGAAAAAGTATCAAATGTATGCATACAAATTATACTCGCTACTCCAAAACATTAGTAACAGCTGCAGAAACGTAATATACAGTATTGTAGTCACGTCATTCCAAACAATCTGGCATCAGACAAGCCGCAATGAAATGTTCTGACAGATACCAACGACTAAGTCTAATTCTTTGAAATGTTCTTCTATGTGAAGTATTATGATGAACATGTAAGAAATTTTGCTATCACCAGAGTCCATTTGGGCAACAAATATTCTTCCATTTCTATTTGTATTTACATCTCCCTCTTTGTTTATATACAGGATATGACTTTTTCATAAATCTTTCACTTACTTTATCTGGATGGACCACTAGCACAGCTTTACGATACACCTTTTTAACTTGTTCTGGGGTAACCAAGTCAGCCATACCAACAGGTTTCCATTTAGTTTCTCCTGCCCATAGCACTGTGTGCATCGTGGAGAGCAATGCTCGGATATTTCTTTCTTTCCCTTCAATCCAATCTAAAATCTGAAACAAAAAGGAATGAATTATGCACTTAGTGAATACTAGCAACCATTTCACAGTCACATTTTGTTAGACTGGATCAGGCTTAGGGACAAATAAAGATTTATGTCACGCCCTTTCAAACTATAACTAGATCAGTGATTCCCACATGTTATCCATTCCTAGAATAAAACTGACATCCATCCATCCATCTTCCTGTAAATTGTAATATTTATTTATTGCAATATAAGTCCTCCCTGTTTGTAATATTACTGTATTATAAAGCTTTGCAACCTTCTGTGGATTGTTCACAATCAAAATTGCGATATGTGTTGGTTGGGCAATCATTGCAGATTGTATGACAGCCATGGTGCTTCCCATATAGCAAAGTTTCTCATTGTTGCCACAAGTACCTGCAGCAGTTAAAATGCTACATGGGCCATACCTAAATGTCACTAAAAAGGGAAAGTTTTAACAGGCCATGCTGGTGTACACATCAGCTCACACACCATGCAGCTTGCATTATCATTAGTCCCATACATTGGAGTAAGCTTACAAGGGTAACAAAAGGCACTTACAGGGTTAAACCATCTGTTCTGCTGTTCTACAATTGATGTAGTAAAAAAATGACACACAATGAACATGATAGACCCCCCCCCCATGCAGTAGGCAAATAGTATGTACACATGCGTGTTTATGTTAGTGGGAATCATTCACTGCAAACTCTGAAAATCCGGGTGAAACTAAAATCAGGCAGGTTTGAGTTCCTAGTTGAATCAAGGAATGCATCTGCATGTTGATGTCGTCTTCGAGCCAACCACTTGCAAAGTGTAAACTGTTATTCAGTTGTTGGCCCTCAGGCCAACAATCGAATGAGCCCAATATTACCCACCTCAAAAGGAGCATTTCGGTTAAAGAAACACTCGTTAAGTGACCTCACCAAAGGAGCGGTAGGGCACAGCTGCTACACTGAGAATCAGCCCCTCCCTTGCCTATGTCTAGAACCACTGCATCGGGCCAGGTGCAGGCACACACAGTTGATCATGGATTATGCATTTCCGCACCAAAATCCTATGTATTTGCCTGCACCCAGACCAACAGAGTGGTTTAGATCTCCTGAACATCCCCAGTGCTTCAGACCCTATTTAGATGTGGCTGGGAGGTATGCTACTCCTAAAATCCTGCCGCCTTAGGCCTGAGCCTTTATGGCCTTTCCATAAATTCGGGACTGCATCTGGGATCAGCCTTATCTGTTTAGCAAGGAAGGGATTGATTCTCGGCCAGTGTTGATAATCTAAACAATTCTCTCAAAAAAGACACTGTAATTCATTTTAATTAATCTCACCTTTAATTTCTCTGGGTCCATTTCCTTAGACATTTCCTCTTTTCTCATTTCTGCTATTGTCCTTGGCCCTTTTCTTTCTTTATGTGCATTAAAACCTTGACCAGACAACAAGTCTTCAAAATTGTCAACGCAGACTTTCTGTTTTGTTTCTTCAAAAAACAAAGTTTCTGGTTATTCAGAGTGGAAGGCAGAAATGCCTAACCCTTTTTTAACCTTAATGGAAGCAACAACTACAAAACCCAGGGCTTTTTCATTGCTAAAAATAAAACTGCAATTAATTTTCATAGAGCACGAAAATAAAAAACATAAAAATAATTTTAAATGGCCTAACAAATCTCTTAAAACTTGACTATGAAGCTTACCAACATTAGATGCATTAGATGTATTTTTTCCTCTGTCATTCTGTCCACTGCCTGTGAAACTAATATTATAGTTGGGTCTGCTTTGCGGTGAAGAGTGTGGAATATTTTGTTGTGGTTTGGACTGTGCCTGTTGCCAAGAATATCCAGTACCAGACTGCCAAGCTCCCCCTCCTGTGTGCTGTGGTGATGTTGGAAAACCTCCACTACAACCAGTTGGTGTAGTTGGTTTACTGGCAAAGGATGACCCACCTACAAGCAGGGTAAGAGAAAGGGTAAGTGACAAATAAGTGATGGGCTAAAAGATGAAAAACATGGCAGTCCAGCAGTTATAAACTATAAATCCTAGCAGGCGGCATATGCACAATGCAATTCAGTAACATTTCAGTATTATAGAACACCAATATATTGTTGTTTAAATACTCTACCCAACGCTCCAAGGTCAGCAAATGGATCAAGGCTTTGTGGTTTGGGTTGATGAAGAGGGGTACTGTTTGGAGATGCAGTGGGGCTTGTAGCTGCTGATCGACTTCCTACATTCAAACCACCTGGAAATAAGATAAAACTCAAATTTTACATCAATGCTACATTTAACAACACATCAATTATTTTGTGAGCATTTATATTGTTTATAAACTATATCTTAGCCATGACAAAGTCTGACTACAATGCTGTTTTTATGCTTCAAAACTGTGCAATAGGTATTGAATGAGTATCCCCACCAGTGCTGGATACTTCTTCATTAAATCCACTGGCAGAGGAGGGGGGTGGAGGTAGTGGGTACCTTGTGGGCTGTGATAAAAGGAAACAATGTAATGCTTACACACATCACTTCCACGCATGCACATTACATCGCTTTCACAATGTGTATATGCCGATAGGGCACACTGTGGTCCAGTGCTTAGGGCAGTACCAGACCAAAATACAGCCCTGCTCATTATTCAAGCACTTCATCACAACAATCCCACTTTTGTAACAATAAAAGCTAACTGCTAATTTGTTTTTATAGATTACTAGAGCTAAAATTTGACCACAAAACCTTTTTTGTTAAAAAAAACCCACAATAAATGGTCTTCCATGACAGTAAAGGGGAATTTCATAAAAATTTGGAATCAGTTATTTACCTTGTGATGTAGCATTCCAATCCCAAGGTGCAGGTACATCAGGCTGGATAGACACTGAAGGGGGAGCTAAAACAATGATGCAATATACAAAGTTTTTTTATCATATATTTCTAAGAGTACAAATCATGGTAGTTTTAGGTAACCTAACCCAGAATACTTTAGTATATAAAGCTACGAAACACAGACAGGTGATACCAGTGTGTTCTAAATGATTAACCTAGAAATGACCTGTGGTTTCTGAGCTACTACTCTTCAAACACTACTGGCTAGAAGCTGTTAAAGATGTCAATCACTTATTACTGATTGATTAGTGGCTTATATACATAATAAAAGGCTTAACAAAATTCACTTTCTAAAAAGCTTCCTAAGATTTTCTTCATATTGAGATTCTAAGAATTATGCTTTAAAAATTCAGTGCACCACAGAAAGCTTCTTACCCATGTTGAAAGGATCGAGATGAACTGTTGGCGATGGACTTCTTGCAGAGTGTAGAAAAGCATCGCTCCCTGTGGCATTTGTACTGAGGAAGGAACCAAGTAAGTCCTGAGATTGCTGCTTAGGACTAGATTCAAAAGGATCAAATGCAGCAGCTGTAAACATAAAATTAAGATTATAACAAGGGGCACTTTGCTAAGACATAAGTACAGAATTACTTTAATATATGCACTATGAAACATACTTTAATCATATTATACTTTACAGTCTTTGCTGTAATTTTTGATAGAATAGTAGGGTGTGGCAACATGGAAGTTACCTTCTCCTATTTTTGGAGACTGGGATGGAGAGGCTGTAGATCGTCTTGGAGTTGAGTTTGCAGAGCCAATTCCTCCAGAATGAAGAGAAGCCTCAGCAGCAGGCTTAGCTCCTGGAGTCGCAGCACCAAAAAAATCATTTAATAAAGCAGAATTTGTAGTGGGTGCTTTTGGCTGGGAAGCAGGGACATTTTTTTCTAAATTTACATCCAGACCCAAAAGGTCAGCATCCTGAGGGGGTATGGGAGGAGCCAGTGGCTCAGGTTTTTTGTGCTTTGGGGTACCATGTTGTTTTTCACCACTGGTGTTACTATGCTGGCTGGAGAGGGACAAAAGTTCGTCATCAGATGGTTCACTTTCTTCATGTACCAAGGCAGCACGGTCCTCTGAGACTGGATGAGAACTTGTCTTGTCAGATTTTTGATCTGAAATATGAAAATAAATGCATTTAGAAAAACACTTTTGTTCTTTGAGGTCTTCATAATAAATACTTTCTTCTGTACAAGATACATAGGTTCTGTATCCCTCTACTATTAGGGTTACACTCCAATGGCAGTGAATGTACAAGCTTAAGACTACACACACTGACACGCAGGGCTAAATATGAAGATTTAATTTCTTTATTTAGGGTAAGCTCTAGTTTTAGAAAAAATAATACTTCAAGCTTGAATAAAAATGTGATTTGATAAGTAAGGGGCAACTTTCTAGCAATTATGTAATTACTATTAATAGTAATGTATCTTAGTTACATAGTTAAATTGGGTTAAAAAATGACAGAGTCCATCAAGTTCAACCCTTCCAAATTAAAAACCCAGCATACATACACACACAC
>CM044438.1:65072440-65093405 GCA_024363595.1 Xenopus borealis
CCAGCTAACTTGAAAGCCTTAAAAGCACATCTTTTCTTACCCACCTCAACACCAACACTCATATTGTACCAAAAAGGTTTACTATCTGTACCACCTTAGGAGATAAAGGCATTACTAACCCCTTAACTTCTTATAAAAATGAATTTATAAAAAATCTCAATCTGCTTAAATCATTTCCAATATGGAGTGCTACTACCAGTACACACCTAAACGTAAACCTTATGCATACCATACAGAATACAGATGTAAAGGCCATATGTTCTAATTTTTTATTATGTAATTGTTATATGCTAATTTAAGACCCCTGTTATGAAATCTTGTAAAGTGCTGAATAAATATGACTATTATTGTTTAGATTAACATCACTAAACACACGTTATAGTTATATCATTAGGTTTTTATTTAATACCCTTTAAACTTTTAGATGTACTGTATAACAGTACCACAGTAGTGGATGCCAGCATATCAAAAGGTGTAAAAGACATTTTAACAGCATAGCCTGTGTATTTTGCTATTGATGGATAAAGGACAAAGAATGAACTAAAGCGCTTTAGTTACTGTTCTACAAGAAGCTGCAGCTCTTGATCTATGATGTCATTTATATAATATACTATATTAGTAATAACAGTGACTTGTTTCTGGTTGATACCTTGCCAATTCAATGAAGAAAAAAATGCTCCCTGGCCAACATTTCTTATGTTATCCTGATGTGGTTCAACAGGAGCTCTGGCTGTAAAACAAAACAAAAACAAATATTCATGCAAATGCATGGCTATCCCCAAGCTAACAAAGCCCATCCCCTGACATATAAATATTCCATCTCATACCACCGATTGCATGTGCATCTTGCTGTTCCTGATGAGAAGAGAACAAGATGCTCGGATTAACATCTTTTGATGAAAAATTCTCCCAAGGAGGTGTTAGATCCACCTGCCTGTCCTTGTCCTCAATTTCTATTTCCAGCATCACATGAAACAGTTGAGGATATTTTTCTGGGGAGTCACAAGCATCAAGTTCTGGTCTACAAAATAAAAAAGAATAAATAAATGTTCTGGTGTTCTACAATTTTACAAGATAATGTATAATCATTGCTGGATTTGCTGCAAAGTTGGTAACAATTGTTTTAACGGATACTTCCTTACACAGACTAAGAACGAGACCATCTGTTAATTATTAGTTAAACTGACATTTTCATTATAAACAGGGAAGTCCAATACCACTTGACTTTGCTTGATACTAAGGGCCGGTACACACGGGCGTTTTGGACCTGCGCTCCCCTGCGTTGCGTTTGGCTGCGCTCAGCCGCAGGGGAGCGCAGGTCTAGACGCACCTCATTTTGTTCAATGAGGTTGTACCCACGAGACGCGTGTAAGCGCCGAACGCAGATTCAGACGCAACATGCTGCATTTTTCCTGCGTTTGGCGCCTACATGCGTTCGTGTGAGTACAGACCCATTGAAAATAATTGAGTGCGTCTATACCTGCGCTCCCCTGCGGCTGAACGCAGCAAAACGGAACGCAGGGGAGCGCAGATAAAAACGCCCGTGTGTAAGGGCCCTTATGCTGAGCTGGCCTGATTTACTCCAGGGATATGTTATAGATACAGTTGTGTTCAGAATAATAGCAGTCTGACCTCACTTACCTGATCAATCACTTTTTTTTGTAGAAATTATATTTCTACATGATAAATAATTTACAAGTAGGTGTAGTAGAGTAATAGAAAACCAACAGATTATTATTCAAAATAATAATAACTTGTGCCAAATAAGCAGTGTGGAGTTCAATTAGTGAGCTCATTCATTCTGTGAAAAAACAGGTGTCAATTATGGCAAATAATTATGCAGACTGCTATTTTTTGGAACAGCCTAATACTCCCCTTTCTTTACTTTCTGTAAAGGAATAACACAAATGCTTCTATATGTTTTGATATGGAATATAATGTCCAATGCATTTGTGTGTATGGGGAAATAAAAGCTATTATAAGGATTTTATTCACTTTTTTTTAGACATGCTACTATTATTCTGAACACAAATGTATATATATGATTGCTTTTAATTCAGCTTTTTCAAATTTTATATGCCACCGATAAGTGGTGGAAATAAAGGGTCGTTGGTATGACTTTTTCCCAGGAAGGAAACACTAGGCACATTAGACCCAAGAAATATCCTCAGCGTGAAAGCTCAAAAATAAGATATGTCTTACACAAAGTAAATGCATTTTTTTCTCCAATAAATACTAAATTGCACAACATTATACATTGTATTCAGGACAAGTAAAAGGGTTTTAGTTTTTCCAGCATTATTTAAAACATCTGGTAAACATTAAAATGTTACAACATGCAGTAAACTGTAATAAACCACCAACTTCATACATATATATGATAAATATTATACTAATGGGCAGCAGATTTATTAAGGGTCAAATTGAAAATTTTAATTCTCATATTTTTATGGTCAAAACTGACAAATTTGACTAGGGAGTTATCCAAATCCAATTCAAGTTTTTAAAAAAAAAATCTGAATAAAATTTTTTGATGTATCATACTCTGGCCCTTTAAAGGGACAGAAACACCAAAAAATGAAAGTGTTTTAAAGTAAAGAATATATCATGTAGTGTGGCCCTGTGCTGTTAAAACTGATCTGTTTGCTTCAGAAACACAACTATAGCACATATAAACAAGCTGCTGAGTAGCAATGGCAGAAATTGAAAAATGGCTATATGGCACAGGATAAGTAATGGATAACAGATAACATTATGTTCTACAGAGCTTATCTGCTATCTGCTGTGTAACTTGAGCCCTTTCTCCTTTGACTAGCTGCACCCATGGCTACACAGCAGCTTATTTATATAAACAATAGTAGTGTTTCTGAAGCAAACACTGCGGTTTTTCCAGTGCAGGGCAACACTGCATTATATTTTTATTACTTTAAAACAATTTCATTTTTTGATGTTACTGGCCCTTTAAGAATTCGAATTTGACTATTCACCACCTTAAACCTGCCGAATTACTGTTTAAGTCAATGGGAGAGGTCCAGGGATCAATTTGGAGATGTTTGCAGCCTTCCTGACAATCAAGTTTTTTAGGAGAAAAAACTCAAATCGAGTTTCATCAAATTTGATTTGAATTTTCGGGGTTGTTTAAATTCTTAAAGTTAAAAAAATTAGATTTTATTAAGAAATTTCGGTAAGTCGGATTTGTTTTAAGTCATGTGATTTCCGTTCCAACATCTAATTAACATATGCAAATTAGGATTCAGCCATGCAAAAGGATTTGGCCGAATCCTACAGAAAAAGGCTGAATTGCAAACGGAATCCTGGATTCCATGCATCCCTAACATATTCCCACCATTGCCTTTTTTTCAGTACAGTTCTGCCACAAATCTAGCCCTTGCCTAGTTTATCTGAATTACATTGCGCAGCAACCAAGGTTTCAGCGTGGCTCGTGGGATCAGTTTAAGTAAATGGTTGTTTAACTTCCCAAACTTTTGTTCAGTTGTGGTCACCAAAAATAAAGACACTTTTCAATTGCTTTGCATGGTTTATTTTTGACCTTTTTTTTAAAAAAAAAAAAGTTTAAAGGAATTGTTCAGTATAAAAATAAAAACTGGGTAAATAGATAGGCTGTGCAAAATAAAATATTTCTTATAGTTAGGCAAAAATGTAATGTATAAAGGCTGGAGTGACTGGATGTCTAACATACAGCTATAGCCAGAACACTACTATTATGTAGTAAAAACAAGTTTTTATTTCTGGTGATCTATCTGAAAACATGTGGAGGTAAATTTATCAAACAGTGAAGTTCCGCCACTAGAGTGAAATTCCGCAGCCCTCAATTCATTTCTATGGGATTTTGAAAGGCGTATTTATCAATGGGTGAAGTGAAGTTTTACCCTTTGATAAATACGCCTTAAAAAATCCCATAGAAATGAATTGAGAGCGGCGGAATTTCCCTCTAGTGGCGGAACTTCACTCTTAACTTCACTTTTTGATAAATATACCCCGTGGACTGACAAAAGCATTCTTTTTCTGGGAAGTTTCTGGGAATCAATAATTATACCCAGCTTGATGTGATGTAAAATGTTTTTTCTGTTTCAAAGACTGCAATTACATTGCATATAACATGTCTGGGGTTCAGAGCTTCGCAGATACCTCTTTAACTTTTTTATGCTAACATGTTCCTATGCACGAAAAAAGGGACACTTTGCGACCAGAACATTTACCTCCTACAAGACCAGGGCACTGATCTGCATGGAACAGTGTTTGCAGCAGGTAAACAGATTGTAGACACCCTGCAACTAGGGTGCGGGGCAATAAATATCACAAGTATTCTTTACAATTTTGTAAAGCTTAGGTGTCACTTTTTTTGTTTTTAAATTAATATACTTACTTAGCAAATTTTAATACTGTTGTTCCAAGAGGAATAAATCCAGTATGAAATTGGATCTGTAATATTTGTGTATTCGTCATCTAAAATGACAAGAAACACAGGAGCAGATGACATGTTTAAGTAATTGTAAAGAACAGAAAGGAAGTCACTTGTCTGCCAGTTAAATACAAATGGAGGGTACGGTATTTCAAGGCTTGTCATGTTTTGACATAAATAAGCTGCAGCCTAGTAACAAGCAAAAGCTTCACTACTTTTCTCAACACACCACGCAGCTCTATGTTATTTTCTGTATTGAATCCTGATTTAGAATGTTTTCGGTAAAGAACAAAACAGTCAGCTGAATATAACGCATACAAAAAACATTCAAAAATGATAAACCATTTGTTTACCTCTCCCACAAATTGGCCCCTGTCTCTACTAACAAAATAGAGGTAAAAACATTCTGTCCCCACTTTTTAATCTTTACATCTTTAATTGTTAAAGGACATGTATGTTTGCAAATCTTTAGGATAAACAGACATTAGCTTATACAGAGTATCCTTATGGGGTTTTATGCTTTCTCCAGTCTTTTTAATGAATAGAATGACAAGACTAAATATGCACATGAACTAATGTTTTTATTAAATGTATGTTTAATAATATAATATGATTTTTAATACTTATTTGTATATGTAATTGCAATTGAAAGCATTATGTCTTTGCCCATTCCTGCACTGCTGGGTTTGACTCTTGAAACAAGGTAGAAGGAATCGAACCTTCTCTAGTCAAGACTCCTTACTCTGTATTCTCTTGGGTCTGCTGCTGTTTGTTACAAAAATCAAAACCAACAGTGCACAAAAAACCAAGAGAAAGGCTGATTTCAAAAGATACTGTTTTTACAAGCAAATACATATACAAAAAACATAAATGCAATTTAACATTTCTAATGATTTTAAAGGGGAAAATTGGTTAGAATATATTCTTTTTTGGGTAATGAAGCACTGTAAATTATAAAAATAATGCACCCCTGTAATAAAATACAAGCCTATAAGTATTCAACTGACTTAATTTAGGGATTCTTCTGTGTATATGATCACTAATTAATGGATAACTTGGCTCACATGCTATAGTGGGATGCAGAAAGAGGTAATTACCTGAAGCCTAGAATAGGTTTCAGCATTCACCAGGTGACAAATTATCTCGGAAATATTGCTAATATGCGCCCATCTGCCACCTAGTGGCAGACATGAGAATAACATACACGTCATACGTATTTGGTATTTATTATGTGGTTTTCCAAACATGTGACAAGGGTTGAGGAGACTGCCTCATACAGACTTAGATAAACAAAAGGAATTCTGGGAATGAATTCCAAATGTGCTCCAAGAAAATCCCATTTGCATGGGTTTATCCTATTTTCCAAACATGTGACAAGGGTTTGGAAAACCACATGGTGGCTCTACTTAAGCTGATCAGACAACCTGCACTGCACTGACGAGCCTCAAGTAAGGCGAAACCGGTCTGCAGTTGGGAAATCTGATCAGCTATTATCCTGGCTTTAGCTTGAAAACCCAGTGGGTGAGCTTTAGCCAATAGGATAAACCCATGCAAATGGGATTTTCTTGGAGCACATTTGGAATTCATTCCCAGAATTCCTTTTGTGTATTTATTATGTGGAATGCTTCAGAGCTTGGATTCTCTGGATAAGGGGGTTGTCCATAATATTTATCAACATACATTATGCTCTACCAAAAACATTTCAGAATCAAATATGGATTTATGCAGTTTAATTAACAATGTGCCTTTATGTTAGCCCCCACCGACTTAACTGTAAGCTCTACGGGGCAGGGACTTCATTCCTACTATATCTCTTAACACATAGCACTTAAGCTCTGTGTCCTTATTTGAACTCTGTGTATTGTGTAATATTATTGCATTTATACAGTCATTCATAACAGTATCTCTTTAATAGCCTTATATTTTACAAGAAGGGTATATTTTTTCCCGATATAATTACAATTAGCCACCTGTGTTATTTAAGCAAACACATACCTTTGCTTGAAGTCTTCCACCAATTGTAGATCTCATGTGAAAGACAGAGACAACAATATCGCCATAGACTGTTACACCCAACGGGAACACAACCTTGCCTTCCTGAACACGATATTCCCTTTAAAAATATACCACCATTTATTTTTCTTATATATAAATGTAATATGTTATTAGGTTATGAATGTAAATGTAATTTTTTTTATATAGTCTGAGCCAATTATTATTATTATTATTATTATTAATAATAATAATAACATATATTTAAAAAAAAAAAGTAAAGTAAATGTGATCACCATACTTTGTTCATTAGACATTTTTGCACTGGACAATACTTAAATACTGGCGTTATTTCCAAAAGTCTAAGGGGCACTTATATGCTGCCTTGGAATACAAGATGGTGCTCACAGGTCATGATTAATATTTAGTTCATTACACTTAACTATACCTTTCAGTTACGTTTAAGTAGACATTGATATTCTAAGACAATTTGCAATTGGCCTTCTTTTTTTGTTTTTTCAGTATGTAGCTTTTTGTTCAGCAGCTTAACAGTTCAGTATTTCAACAGCTATTTGGTTGCCAGGGTCTAATTTACCCTAGCAACCATGTAGTGGTTTGAATGAGACACTGGAAAGGAAAGGGGCTGAACAGGAACCTACTGTAAGTCATAGAAAGTAACAATAACAATAGACATTTAGCCTTACACAGCAATCATTTTTTGGCTGCCAATGTCAATGCCCCCCATTTCAGAAAAGCAAAAATGGAAGGCAAATAATTCAAAACTTAAAAAAAAAAACCATAATGTAGACCCATTGCAAAGGTGTTAGAACAGGACATTCTGTGACTAAAACTTAAACAGCCCATGTAAGCCTCATTGACAGTTATCTGATTTTATTAGGACCAAATATATAAATAACTTGCAACTGTGCATAAATGAGAATGTGAATTCTAACTACACCATTTAACAACATGTATATATTCGCTGTGTGATCCAACCAACAGAAAATACTTCAAATCTATATTGTGCTTGATGCCCTATAATGTAATTAATGTGTAAATTCTAAAACATTACACTAAACTTGTAAAAATATATATCTGTAGCCTCATGAAGCTGATAAATCCTAATACAAGTGCTAGTGTGGTGTTCTTCATCTGCAAATCTGTGGTAACAATGAAGAAGTATAAGAAAAATGTCAGTAACCAATGACTTACTTCATCCTTTCATAGTCCTGCACTGTGCTAAAAATCCTAGTTTCTCCAATCAGAATTTCACAGAATGGCCGGCAGCCGTTCCTCTGCTTGTTGAAACATGGTACAGGGCTGATGGTGGCAGATTTGATAACAATAGGTTTGCAGTGGAGCTGTGGAGGCTTGTCAGATGCCAGATCACAAATATAGCCTATATACCTGCAAAAGAAGGAGGGTCATTTTATTTCATGGGTAATGCCACATTTTCCAGTATACCAGGGTTATGCTGCAACATTCTCATATCTGTTGTTGCCAAATACACAAAGCAGCCACTTCCACATCATTATTCTGATTGTACAAGGCAGATTAAAGCTAAAGTAATTGTGATTGGTGTATAGTAAAGAACATAAGGGGATCCTGAGTCACCCCCTTTGGCCCGTAGTGTGGTTGTGGAGCTTTCAATAAGCTACATTTCAGCAGTTGCACTATACAATGGCCATATAATAACCAATATTTGTTTACAGCATTACAAATACATTAAATATACAATGATCACAAATAAATCATCCCAACCTCCTGTGTGATGGCCATAGTCCAATTCCCGGCCGTTTAGCATTTAATAACTGGATTGCCGAGATGGGGTTCGAGAAGAGATGGCAGAAACAAAACATAGCACTGACCAAGACTGCCGAGGCTGTACGGCCATCCTGTGTAGGAATGGGGGGGAAAAAAATTAAGTGCATTATTTAGCACAATACATTTCATTCAACAAAGGCCTCAGGGTACACACGGGGTTACTTCTATTCACCTATTAGAACTTCCTATAGCAAGGGATGGCACACGCTCTGCTTATGCACAGATGGTGGTTACAAAATAAAAAATATTTCTGAATTAAGTTCTACAATCTGCCACAGCATTGGAAATAATATTTTTTCTTATTTGTGTTAACATTTCATACAATTGATAATAGTTACTTAACAGAAGGTGGGGTGGGGAATCACCTTGTGATTTTATCATATCAGTCTCCGAGCTTAAAATGACATCTGCCACTGTCTTATCTTGGTGTATGGAAAGGGAATCCGCAGCTGCTCAATCTAGTATCAGTATATATATATATATATATATATATATCAATTGCACTCCCGCACTCACAGGACTTATAAAAATAAAAAGATTTATTGCATGGGACTAACGTTTCGGCCTCCTGAAGGCACATATATATGTGTGTACCTCCTCTTGTAATATATAAGGGTATTATAAGTTACAGAGGAGTTTCATGGCCATATAAAAACACAAAGCAGAAGGCAAATCATGGAACTCCAAGGTAACTTCTAATATCCTCATATTTTGCAACATGGTGTACTTTATTTCTTATTATACACAAGTTTTAGTGAGTCATGTAACAAAAATGACATCACTACTCACCGTTTATAACTGATGACATCACTACTCACCGTTTATAACTGATGACATCGCTACTCACCGTTTATAAGGATATAATTTGCATGGTATGATATGGTTCCATGGGGAAATAAACTCAACTGTAGAACAATGGGGTTCCAGCACACACCAATATTGCAATGCTGTGTTGGTGTTTTATTGTTGTGTTCTTTGTTGATAACACAGCATTGCATTACTGGTGTGTGCTTGGCCATGTTGCACACAGTTGCAATGTATTCATATGAACAAATGTGTGGAAGTCAGACCACTGCTGTAATTGCAAATTGAAATGGGAAGGCTCCTAAACTTTTTTCACTGTGAAAAGTAACTCCCCTTTGGTGCAATTATAGCAAAATGTGTACATCATGAAATACAGTGGCAAGTAGCGGTCAGCTTGGCAACTGCAACATAGTAACGAACATGAATAGCAGATGTACCCTTTTACAATTACAGGTACACAGTGTGCAAAAAATTCTTTATAGAATAAACATAAGACAACTTACCATGCAGTGTATGACACAGACATTTTTGGGGTTCTGCTGTAACCAATTGTGCATATTCTTACAAACCGCAAATAAATTATGCAAACTTGGAGCTTGTCTTACAGGCCAGCTGCATTCAGAGACCTAAGTGGTATACATAAACAGACATCATTATATATGCCACATGAAGTGATGATTGTGATACTAAATTCTATAGTTAGTATAGATAGGGGTATTTATAATTAATTTGAAAGTATGGAGGGGTGTGTGTATGGATGCTGGGCTGGGTTTGACAACATGTAAACTCTGTTTTCCAAATAAAGGCCAATTAAAGAAGATGGAAAGGGTTAATCACTGGGGGGTGGCAATTTGTTAGTTATCTCACAGTGATTATAATCCAGGGCTGGTGCTGCTTTGCTTTAATAGACTCTTCAGATCCATGTATAAGGGGTCCTACACACGGGCGTTTTTGACCTGCGCTCCCCTGCGTTGCGTTTGGCTGCGTTCAGCCGCAGGGGAGCGCAGGTCTAGACGCACCTCATTTTGTTCAATGAGGTTGTACCCACGAGACGCGTGTAAGCGCCGAATGCAGATTCAGACGCAACATGCTGCATTTTTCCTGCGTTCGGCGCTTACATGCGTTCGTGTGAGTACAGCCCCATTGAAAATAATTGAGTGCGTCTATACCTGCGCTCCCCTGCGTTTGAACGCAGCAAAACGCAACGCAGGGGAGCGCAGGTAAAAACGCTCATGTGTAGGAGCACTAAACCACCAGTTAAGTAGTCACATATAGTGATGACCTTACTTTTAGAAGTTGTATTTGGGAAATTTCTTTTTTGCTGACACAAACATTGTACTATTTTTCGAGCACTGTATTGACATCCTGTCACTAAGATCCCTAGCGGCTGCCCTGGACAGTGCACGGTTCCAATTTTACTCCACCACGCATGTGATCTGCCGTGGGCAACTACATGAGATTCCTTAGATAAAAGAGATAAAATGGTGGTACAACACTCAATAGAGCAATACCCTGGGCCAGTGTAATCTTAGAGAAGAGAAGCGCCACTAGTACTGCACTAGTGCTGCTACTAGTAGTGTAATTTATTTCAACAACTCAGTAGGAGGTAGTCCTTGCGACTATTCAGACTTAGAACCAGAAAAAAGTGCACTTGGTGGCTACGTAAAGCAATTCCTTATAATTATGTCAGATATTAAAGCAGCACTTTTGTAGATCAATGATCTTTCAATGTTTTCGGTCATTGCTGAACTATCCAATCTCCCAGGGACAGACAACAGTTGTTGCTGAGATGCTGTATATTGTCACACTTGGAGAGTAATGGGCTGAAGATCACTGTACTATAGCCAGTTATTTGTGTACTACAGTATAGAAAGTAACAGGACACCATTGTCAGCAGTACAATAATAGTACAAAGTCTGACATTTGAGGAACGCAATGATTTTTTAGGAGTTTTTTCTTTTTATGTTGAGTCCCAAAAAAAAACATACCCTGTTGTGAAACTTGGCACTACGGTAAGATTTCTGTGACAAATTGAACACTGTGTAATGCTCCAGATGCCTCGAATCTAGGAATGAACGCACGTCTTCAATATGGTTTCTGAAACCCAATTCCACTCCTTCTGCTGGGAATGACATCACTAAAACCAATCGTATAGAAAAAAAGCATGTTACTGAAATTTGCAAAAAAAGGAAAATAAGAAAGTTTCTTTTTTTCAGGTCAAACATCAGTTAAAAGCATTACATGTTAATTCAAATAATACGCATACAGCCTGACAATTTTATTGCAAGTATTTTATTTGTATATGCCATATGTCTGTAACTAGTGGAGGCTTTCTGTCCAATTCTCTATTCACTCATAGCATCTTATCACAATATGATGAAGTTGGTCGCATCTTGGATCTATAGCATTCCACATAAATTTAAATGGGTCAGGCTTGTCACCTCCAGAATAGTTATTCAGCTATACCAGCAATAGAATATAAGGTCAATTTATAGGCCCATATGTATATATACTATTAGAGACAGTGTTTAATGAATAGGATGCCCTCTAGTCAATCATCCCATGCACCCTACTATTTGTTATGCTTTTGCTCTCTTACTAGTTTCTCATCAGCAGGTGCTGCTACAGCCTTACTCATTCAATTTGCACTCATTCAATTTGGTTTCCAGACTGGTGGGGGAAATGGGCAGATGGGAATTAAAGCAAAGGAATAGTAAAGGGCACCTGGGTGCTGGTCTTGATACATATTACCCAGGAACAGGGACTAAACTTAAAGAAACAGTAACACAAAAAAATTAAAGTGTTTTAAAGTAATAAAAACGCCCTGCACTGTTAAAACTGGTCTGTTTGCTTTAGAAACACTACTATAGTTTATATAAACAAGCTGCTGTGTAGTAATGGCAGAAATTGAAAAAAGGCTATATGGCACAGGTTGAATAGTGGATAACAGATAACACCATTATGTTCTA
Source organism: Xenopus borealis (assembly GCA_024363595.1). Taxonomy (NCBI): domain Eukaryota; kingdom Metazoa; phylum Chordata; class Amphibia; order Anura; family Pipidae; genus Xenopus; species Xenopus borealis. The sequence continues at coordinate 65,084,453 of CM044438.1, forward strand.
CAGAGCTTATCTGCTGTATAACCTGAGCCTTTTCTCCTTTGAATGGCTGCCCCAATTACTACACAGCAGCTTATTTATATAAACAAAAGTAGTTATATAGTTATATTTAACTACATTAAAACACTTTCATTTTTTGATGTTACTGTCCTTTAATATTTTTTCCCTCAAACTCCTGCCACTAGGGGATTGGCTAGGCTGCAGGAAACTTCAAATGTCTTCCTCCAGCTTAGCCAATCCTCATGAGGCTGTACTTACATCTTGAGGGAGAAAAAAGTAAATCTTATTCTTTAATGTTTTTTTGTTTTTTTTTGTTCTCTTGATTTTATTTATCAACTAGGTTTGGGAAGGCCTAGCTCTATGCTCTGCTCATTATAAGACATTTTATATTAATATATATTGTTCTATGTTTCAGTTACTTTTTCCAGTTCAGTTGGTTTCAGATTTCTCCCCAGAAATAAAGACTTTTTCCAATTGCTTCCTATTTGTGGATGTTTTTCTAATATTGTAAAGTTTTATTTTTCACCTTCTAAAGGCGCTGTGGGAGGGAGGGTCACCAGCTCTTTAACTGATTTTAATTGATAAATTTAGTTGATATATTTCTTATCTTTGTCCCTGCTGAGCAGAATCCCTGAGTTCCATTAAAAGCAGCCGTTAGAATTGATACAATAGTTTCTAATATTCCTCAGCTGCTTCTGAGAAATGTTTCAACTAATTGTATAAATTGAATGTAGCAAATTGCAACAGATCACTGAGCTGCCAGACTGAAACACTAGAGACAGGAACATTCCACTTTAAACTTCAATTTTGGGAAATGGTAAAAAAATAAATGATGGAAAGCATCTGAAAACAACTGAACTGAAAAAAGTGCTTGGAAGGTGAACAACCCCTTTTAGGATGCTAATATTAAAGAAATATATATTTCACACTCCTGATGCTTACCAATAATCCTTGAGGTAATATATGAAATGTCCAGCTCTCCTTTTGTGTAACTGCAGAAACAAAATAATTGATTTAAATAAAATGAGTAAATCATTGCATTGGTGAACTCAAGTATTTACTATGATTTCTGATGCATATAACAAGAGCCATAATAGGGTTTCCCAGATGAGCGTAGTGGAGAAAGGAAAGCTTTGACCTGGTTAGGCCAGTCAGAGGGAGTAAGGCTGGGGACAGACAGGGAGATTCGGGGAGATTCGGTCGCCTGGCGTTTTTAGCAGGCAACAATCTCCCCGAATTTCCTTCTCCCTGTCTGCCGCTAGTATAACTGACAAAGCGACAGCGCCTGTGCACACGCGGCGATTTCCGGAATCGCCCGAAGGTTCCTCACGAAGTATCTTCGGGCGATTACGGAAATCGCCGCACCGTGTGTGCACAGAGCCGACGTTTTTACATTTCAACTAGCGACGGACAGGGAGAAGGATGTGCGGGGAGATTGTCGCCAGCTATTAAACGCCAGGCGACTGAATCTCCCTGTCTGTCCCTAGCCTAAGGGTTTACGGCTTTGTTAGCAGTAGAAAGAGGGAGGGTTTACCAGGTAGGGAGAAGCAGTTTGGGCCGGAATTCCTCCAGTCTGCAATGATTATCAAGGTAGGAGCAGCATCCTGCCCTCTTCCCCTTGGGTTTTGGAATCTGTTTTGGTTTTGGTAAGTTAGGTAGCAAGCATTCTCTTTGGATTGATGTTAGTGCAGTTACATGTTGTTTGATTTGATGCAGTTAATAAAACTTTAAACTCCATCCTGGGCTCCAAGTGTTGTTATTGTAATCATTTTGTCCTATAAAGGGTTACGTTGAATGGTTAAGACTGGTGGCTATAGCGCTGCACAGGTCATGAGGATATTACCAGGAATACTAGGAAGTGTGAGCTAAACAACAAATCGGCAAAACATGGGTGGATAATGTATAGTTGTAATATAAATAAGCTGCCCCAGACAGAGACCCATGCGGTAGGTTGTTTTAGTATTTCCCATACAAACCCCTTTAAACTCAAATCCCAAGACATGACAGGGTTTTAAATAGATTGAACTAAAACATGAAAATCAGCCACTGAGGTGCTCTAGTAAAGCATGTAAAAGGCTGAGCCATCATATCCACAGATTTAAAAACCAATCTACGTAGAAATGAAAATGGAGCTTTAGTTCAGCTCCAGTTTCCATGTAATGGCATAATACTTTATCAAAATGAATGAATCTTTATTTAAATAATGTATCTTTATTTAAATTGAAGTGTTACCTTGCAACGGATTGCATTACTTTGGAAGAAGTGTCCTTCAGTGTGTCCTTAAGGTTATCTTTCAAGTTACTAAAGAGACGACCTGCTCCTCCTTTAACAATGTCCAACAGCCCACCCCCATAGTTGGATTCCAGATCTGAAGATGCATCTAGAATAAAGAATATATTATAAGACCATGTTGTACTACATTCCCATACTTCAGGAGGCTATTTGCTAAAATCCGAAAATGTCTGACTATGTTCTTAAAACCACTTCAGCCAAATACTCGTGCACATTTTTACCATAATTATCACTAAATTTATTCGAAAAAAAAAATGGAAAAGACTCGATAAAATTGTTTGAAAAATTGTATGACTTTCTGATTTAACTCCAAAAACTCAGATTTTTACAGATTATAACCCAAAAACAAAAATTTCTTCGGATTATTGTACAAAACCCAGAGCAGATTGGGACTTTTACTATTGCCTTATACATGACCTCGGCAGGCTTAAGATGGAGTACTTTAATAAATAACCCCCTTATATCATTTTTTTCTTACAGCAAATAACGTACACTGTTCTTCACTAGAGCAAAATCTAAGATAACTAAGACATTTGAGTCCAAAAACTTGATTTGGGATGCAGATCACAAGTAATTTTTCATGTCTGTTGCATTCTTGAAGACCAATGGAAATTATCTTGCTATTCTTGACCAAATAAAGTATGATTTTGTCTTTTTTGCAAAATAATAAAATAACTCAATCTGACCCAGGTACAATATGCATAGACCTGCTTTTCAGCCCAGCAGCTGCCAGGCATGTCTTTAATCTGTATTTTTTCTAATGGTGACAATATCTACTTCAAGCAGCAGCATAGGTATAATTGAAGAAATAAATTTGCGGTGTCTATTTATCCCATAATACAGCTTTGTTTTTATGGGCTGGGGAAGTCTTTTTAATACATTGTGGTGCCATTATGAAAAAAACATTTGTCACATTTTAGGGCCAATTTACTAACAATTGCATTTTTTTCGTTCATACTTTTTATACCTGAATCTTTTAATAATGAAAATGGTCATCACTGCATGTCAAAATCAGCTCAGCAGCCCAGCAAATATGCACATTCACTGCATGTCTACTGTTAGGCTTGCAGGAAGGAGACATGTACCTAGTTTACAAGATTTGGTCAGACAGCATGGGTAATTGTGATAAAATATCCTGACTGTCGGAGCATACATGTCAGCTCCTGTCAGAAGGCAGTTGATCAGTCCAAACAGAAAATGTAGCCTACTGTTGCCCCATATCAGATGGTGCCACAGCTCCTCTTCCTTTCAACCTGTCCATGCTGCTCAGCTAGGCAAATGTAATGCAATTATTTGCTGATTAAATTTAAGAAGATTATCCTTTTGTTTCATCTATAATCTTCCCCGTTAGATGCTCTGGTAAAAAATGATGTTTTACCTTCGTCAGTACCTTTTACATTCAAACACTGTGATTTCACAAGTGTATTCAATAAAAAAGTAGCCACAACAGAAAAAAGGTCACATTGTTTATTATAAGGGAAATAAATATGGATGGTATCAACAGACAATAAAACAAATGCTGTAAAATGGTTCATATTAAGATTCACATTGCAAAATACTAAGTTTAAGGCTTGTAATGTATAGAAAGGAATAGAGTTAAAAAGCATCTGCCAGAAGGAAGCAGAAAGGTAAATGGGCATAAGGAAGAATTTCTTGGTGTTTTAAGTAATTACAAGAGAACAAGAAATTACGAGAAGAAATGTACAGACATGGCTTTGTGGTACATACCCGACCAGCAGGCATTGCTATGTTGTACATTCCACCTGTTATACGGAGATTTCTCAGGAGATTTCAATTTAGTTAATATGCTGCTGGGCTCCACCAGTTTCAGAACAGTTCAAATAACAAGCATTTCTAAAGCACATTGCGCTAGTCTGACAACACAGCGATTTTAATGTAGTATGTATTTTCTGCAAGATCTGTCTCTGTGGCTCTATAGAATCTATGCTCTGAATGTAAACCATTTTCATGGTTAGCCTAGAGCATATTCCCTATTCTGCAGTCATATATATTGTATTTCAGGAGGTTAACACAAATTTTCCATTCCAAAACCCATTTGCAAGTCAGTGGCACAACCCGCACACAGTTACATAATTATATGCATAACACAGTGTTCTTTAGGTAAATCGGCATGACAGTTACAGCAATTAAATGACAAATGGTTCGCTCTCTCTCTAATATTTTTAAGAAACACATGTTTACCTTCACAGATGCCCCTGTATGGTAGAACAATTATTCATGAATCATGATGTATGCTGACTGTATATATTAGTGGGTCTGCCATACTGCTTAAATCTACTAGAGTATTCTCCACAGATGCCAACAGAATGACCCCAGAGTGATACACTGCACTGTTGTGTTTTTATATCTCTGGTGAATGCATTTTTCAGTATTGCACATCCCCTTTGAAAATGTAACTGTCCATAGATGCTAAATTTTCAAATAGTCTACTTATTACATTGATGGGGTGCAAACGTTCCTATTGTTCAGACAAAATTTTAAATTTTGAAACAGTGAAATCGATCAGTGAATGGCATTGTCAAATACGCATTGTTACATGATGTTCACTGCACATGCCTTCTGCAAAAGTAAACAATGGGACTGCTAATATATCTTAATTCATTGTTGATATTGCAGCCAACTCAACAATAATATAGTATGACCAAAGTCTCCTCATATATCGTTTACCAGTGATGGATGAATCATTTGTTCAGTTGTAAGACTATTGGATTGTTCTGACTAAATCGGCCCATGAATGAGCAGTTTAAGTGTGAATTTTAAGGTGACTGTCTGACTGTAAAGAAGTGTGTGAACATTGTGAAGAATTGCTGCCTGGAGTGTCTTAAACCTTCTCTTCCTTCTCTTGGAAGGAATAAAGATTCTGTTATTGTTAGAACTCCTGGCACCTTGTTCTTCCTGTGTTAGTGTTGGTAACAGTAATCTGAGGGGATTACTGCCTACACATTGCCTTCATAAAGTATGTTACTTAATTATATTTGACTATTGGCAAGTAAAAAGAGCACTAAACCTTTTATTAATATAATTGGTGCTAATTTTCCATAGCATGCCATGGTTATGAGAGGTACTATAATAAGTAGACAATGCATTGCAGATTATGTTGAGTTTTACAAGGAGGCATTCCACTGAGGGCAGCTGCACGTAATACACTTTTAGAAACAACCATTGGCCTTTAACTTCCTTAGAGCAGTCCTCATTGGGTTGCATACCCATGGGATACCTGCAAAGTGGTTGGGTTTTGGGCCTGGCAAGCAATCTATGTGTAACCTACCTGGATACCCAACTAAGGTGGAGGCCTGATCCCTTCCACCCTCCCCTGGGGATACAGCAATTATTCCACCTTTGCACTTGGTGATGTCACTTTTCAGTTTCACTACTCCAGGTTGGAAGGTAAGCTTTCTATTTGCTGGCCGGGTTGGGTAGCAGGTTTGGGTAACGGGACATATTGGGAAAAACCTATGTAGCACACAATCACAACAAATTCACAGATGCACCCATGGGCATGCTCAAAACCTTTCCTTCTCGCATCAACCCAGTTGAACTTGCAAGTGGCTACCAGCTATTCATTTTACAGGCAGCCAAAGGATTCATTTTCAGTTGTCAGCTAAAGGCTATAGCATAGATACTCATTAACATTGTGCATTCTGTGAAGCACTGTCTACATATCTCATTCTAACAATGGTTGCAGTGCACAATTTAAAATGTAAATACAGTTAAGTTCTAGTCCGTTAGCCCCATGTCATATCTCTGCATAGAGCTGCCTTTCATCAGCGGTCAGTATAAACACATTTAAATAGACAGCTGAAGAAGCTTCAGAAACTACTACAGGTTTACCAGATTATTTTCATGCACAGTTGAGCAAGGGTAAATCTTTTTTGACATTTGGTATAGAGAATTAAAGTTGTTTTGTGCAGCACACATTCCATAAACTGTTATATGGATGGCTGGCAAGCCGTACAACCTAAGCCTGAAGCATCAATGTTTAGAAACAAGGGAAACTTGAGAAGACAAATCTGCCTTTCTCCTAGAAAAATGCAAATTGTCTAACAGCACAAAGAAGCCCTTCTGTTAAGATCAATCAGCGGTTACACTGTTGCAAGAGACATCACTCTAATTGATACAGAATCTGGACAAAGAAAAGGAATATACCTGGGGAGCATTTCAACACCAAAATAATTACAATATACTTTAAATTGTATTGAATACATTCATTAAAAAGTCAGTCTTACTCTTTTGCTGACCAATCTATATTAGCATGTGTAATATAAATTAAATACACAATCACTCCAACTATACCTTTACTCAATAACAAAATAAAAGTATGAAGTATACACTGACTATTGTTAAAGGGGTTGTTCCACGTTCCAACACTTTTTCTTAAAGGAACAGTAACATCAAAAAATTTAATTTTTTAAAGTAATAAAAATACAAGGCAGTGTTGACCTGCACTGGTAAAACTGCTGTATTTGGGTCAGAAACAATTCTATTGTTTATATAAATAAGATGTTGTGTAGCCATGGGGGCAGCCATTCAAAGGAGAAAAGGCTCAAGTTACACAGCAGATAGCAGATAAGCTCTGTAGAACATAATGTTATCTGTTATCCATTACTTATCCTGTGCCATGTAGCCGTTTTTCAATTTCCACCATTGCTACTTAGCAGCTTGTTTATATGAACTATAGTAAGTGTTTGGAAGGTGAACAACCCATTTAAATATAACAGAAAGATCATGAAAAAAATTCAAAGAGGACACCATTCAAGTGATTTTTACCATGTAAACAGTCACAGAGAAAGAATGGACTAGGCCTTCCATCAAATTTATGACTGATAGAAAGTCGATATTGTCCTAGAAAATTATTTGCCCATCCAATCCCAACTAATAGTGTAAACCAACCATGTTATGACTCTGCCACAAGTTACATAATAGACCACTGCTCTATAATGCCACTGCTTTACTAAAAATATACAAATATATATATTTGTAAAATAGGTCTGCTTGCCTTCAGCATTATCAAGTACATAGTTAGGGCTTCTCTTTAAAGAGAAACAATTCCATCAAAATGAAGAATGGAAATATCCTTTGCATATTTTTTGCAAAAAAAAACACCTCTGTTAAAACATATTGATGTCAAGCATCAGAGTTCTTCATATGGGCTTGCTAATAGAGTAACTACTCGGTCCATCCTGCTGCATGTCTGTCCCAAAATATATATTTCTCCATCAGTTTGTATGTCCCACATGTTTGTTTGTCCCTTAGGCAGTGATCATGTACCCCAAGCACTGTCTCCCTACAGTAGTATGTTTGTCTGTTCTGCACTTAGCTCCACTAGTAATATGTATGTCCTGTCACCAACAGCATTATGTATTCTTATTCAACATTTTAAAACACACGATCAACCCAATAGTTATTTGTCCAGCATCATTCCCAATCCCAGAAGTGCATGCATCCTTCCAACAGTCTCTGTACTTCCCACAATACATGTCCCTGTGAGGTATGGCAGCCCTTCCAGCAGTGTGTTTGTCCATTAAGCAATACCTTTATCTTTCATTGTTAATTTTCTATGGATTTCAAATGAAAGGAATAGAACACAGTGTGCACACAAAGACTGCAAACGTATCCTGACTAATAGTATCCTAAGCATTGTTCAGTTCAACTAATACTGAAACATTGCAGTTTTTTTTACAGGGAAGTGTCTCTATCAAACCTGTTCACACTAATTTAATGTGTTAAACCAACACTTTGCCTCCTGGCCTTCCATTACTTTTTTCTGCTTCCCAACATCCTGTCAGCCAATTTTGAAAGCAGAAGTTAAAGGAAAACTATACCCCGAAAATGAATTTTTGAGCAACAGATTTCGTGATGGTCTGTGTGCTGCCTCAGAGATCACCTGACCAGAAATATTTAAACTCTAACTGTAAAGGGAAGAGGTGTTGAAGCAAAAGACAGAACTCTGTCTGTTAATTGGCTAATGTGATCTAACTTTATAGTTTTTTTGTCATGTTTGTGTGCACCGTTGGATCCTAGGATCCCAGGAGGCTTTCCTTATTTTTTAAAATGGCTATTTTCTATTTATGATGACCCAATGGCACATACTACTAAAAAAGTGTATTATTATGAAAATGGTTTATTTACATGAAGCAGGGTTTTATATATGAGTTGTTTTATGCAATATCTTTTTATAGAGACCTACATTGTTCGGGGGGTATAGTTTTCCTTTAAGCAGAGCATAAGGCAGAGAAGAAATTGTATGTGGTGTAAATAGTGCCAACCTATGCAGCTGATGTTCCCTTAGCCTGAGATCACTGCTGAAGCAATCATATGTCAGGAGTCCAACACAAGTATATAGCACAACACGGTAGCAAAATAGATTTGCTTTAGGAAACCATTAAGGACAGGGTCAAACAGAGAACTTTGTTGTCAGCAGGAAATCAGGCTCCCCACGGAGGATGATGCACCCAAAGCGAACTTTGGACATATCAATCTCTCTGTCAAAACCTCTCTAATTGTTTTAGAATGCTTCCTCTTTTATTTCCTTGCAATTACATGATTGGAAAGCTTAAGATAGACATTCCCATATTCATCAATGTAAGGGCAAGGCCAGACGGGAAGATTCGGGGGAGATCTGTCGCCTGGCGACTTCTCGCCG
>CM044438.1:65096520-65158895 GCA_024363595.1 Xenopus borealis
TATATATATATATATATATATATATTCATCTGTTCTGCTCTACTATTTTATCCTGTTATGGTCTCAAAATCATCCATTGATTAGGCAATAACTTTTATGATAACATATTGAACCAGTATTGCTCTGAAAATGTTATAGCTAAGATCCAGGCTAGAACTGCTTGGCTGTAGAAGAAAAAAATAAAAATTAACTATTTGACTACTCTTCCCTCTGCAAGCTCAAAAGTGACTTCTTATTCAAAATGAAAAGTAACTGCATGCTGCACTGGGTTCCACGTCAATCCACTTAAAAGGTATAGTAATGTCTATAAATATGTTTGCATGAATTTTTAAAAGTGGTGAAACCATCTCAAACTTGTGAAATCAATGTAATTGTTTTCCTTTCTCAACCCAACATTTTTTTTCTGGCTTCAAACATTGTAACCATGCTGTTTATGGGTGGTGTACTGAAAACTGCTGACTCATGCAGAGCAGGAAAAATCTGTCTGGGACTCACAACATGTTGAAGTTGAGCACATTTGAGGAATTTGATTAAAGGGATACCATCATGGGAAAACTTGATTTTTTTTCAAAACCCATAAGTTAATAGTGCTGCACCAGCAGACTTCTTCACCAAAATCTGTTTCTCAAAAGAGCAAACAAATATTTTTATATTTAATTTTGAAATCTGACATGGGGCTAGACATATTGTCAGTTTCCCAGCTGCCCCAGTCATGTGACTCGTGCTCTGATACATTTTAGTCACACTTTACTGCTGTACTGCAAGTTGGAGTGATATTACCCTCCCCTGCAGCAGCAGAATAATGGGTAGGTACCCAGATAACAGCTCCCTTACACAAGATAACAGCTGCCTGGTAGATCTAAGAACAACACTCAATAGTAAAACCCATGTCCCACTGACACACATTCAGTTACATTGAGTAGGAGAAACAACAGCCTGCCAGAAAACAGTTCCATCTAAAGTGCTGGCACTTTCTGAAAGCACATGACCAGGCAAAATGACCTGAGATGGCTGCCTACACACCAATATTACAACTAAAAAAATACAATTATTGTTCAGGAATATAATTTTACATGGTAGAATAAAATATTTGCAGTGTAATCAATGTAATTTAAAAATAAAACGATTCCGAACTATAAAAATCATGACATAATCCCTTTAAATATCTAGAGAATTGACACTACAGCTTTAGGATATATTCCTAGCACCACAGCTAGGTTCGGCTTTTCGCTCTACTACACATGCGCAGCAAGCTGAAGAAGAAGAAGGAACAGACTCACACGGTAGTGCTGGCTGCAGAAAACCCAGGCTGGGGCAGTTTTCTGCAGATAGGAGCACCGGCCCAGAATGTCAGATAAATAAATCTGTTGGGGGCACCCCCAAGTATAAAATGACTTTCAAGGTAGGCACCTTGCCTCCATGACAAGATCTTTTAAACAAATACAAACTGGTGTAGGGCAAAGTGTAAAGTCTAGGTATTTATTTAAAAAAAAAAAACCATAAAAGTGATGTCCCACAAAGACTATTTGTCTGACTGTTAATATTATATAAACTCATGGGAATTATGGGGCAGTGGCTACTAGCTACAGCCAGTGAAGATGACTAACAATGGGTCTATATATCTGAGCAGTGAGACTGCGGGGATGTGAATAAGGCCTGTGCAATTACACAGCGGTGGAGAAGCCCCAGTAGTGGGTAATAGTATGGGTGTAGGAATGGGCAGGAGATGAGTGATTAGCAGAGGGGATGTAGGGGAAGAAGAAGAAGAAGAAGCTGAAGTCAGTACCTGAGCTGTCCATGGTGCTGCTGGTGCCGCAGTCTGCTTGTCTGGCCGGGCTCCTGCCTGATGCTGATGCTGATGCTGCTGCCGATTGGGCAGTTACTGGCGCCCCGCTCGCTCCTTGCCTGCTCCCCGGCCGCTCCTTGTTACTTGTATCCCCGTTGGTGTCCACCAGCTGTAAAGATTCATAGCCGTCATTATTGGTCTTTTTCCGGTAGCTCCCGAGCAGGCTCATGGGTCAGTGTGCAAGGAGCAGCATTCCACTGCCGGGAGGAGGAAGCAAAGGGGTGCGTGACCTTATCGTGGGCCTTCTACTTCCCTCCCTCTCCCCTGGCTGGTGGGATTACACTGGGCAGGGCTGTACAGTCATCCAGCGGGAAACACCGGCTCCTAGTGGGGCTGCTATGTGAGGGGCTAGGCCTCCTGCTTACAGTGCTGATAGTGCTGCTGCTGCACTCAGTGGGGGGAAAGTGCCTTTGTCTTGCCGCCTGTGATGATCGCAGACAATGCAGCAGCGGCCCTCCCCCTGGCTCTCCAAGCCATTTACACCACCCTGAGCTTCTCACTCACTCATGTCCCTGCATCATATCGTAGCAAACAGGAGTATATAACAGATTAAGGATCTTTTCATCCTAGAAACAATACTTATACTACTTACTTTCCTCGCACTGGGTGAGAGAATTCATTCCTGTTTGTATTATACAGGGATTTATGTAGCCCACCATATATAAAGATAATAGAGCGAAGTATATATATATGTATACACACACACACACACACATATATATATACACACACAAACACACACACATATATATATATATATATATATATATATACAGTTACTTTGTTACTTTTTCAGCTGCACATGACTAGTGATCAGGGAACAATAAGATGGTGTGTAGGGTGGGACATTTATGTAATTCTGCTGAGGAGGCTTTATTTTTTATCTTTTGCACCATTTAACGAGATGGACACTTTATAGATACGCCAGCACATCTTTTTACTGTCTGCATTGGGCCAAAGCAATAAGAACTAGGGGAAAACGAATTAATCAGTACTCTTTATTCTCAAGGTTTCCTGTAAATGCTCTGCTCACTTCCCGATTTTACATGTCACTGGTGAGTCTATTAAGGAACTCTAACATAAAAAGGTTCTGTGCATTTACTATTCACTTTTGTCTGAATACAGAATTTTAGAACATTGCAAAATAGAAAATAAAATTTATAGCAACTGTAATCTCTAAAATGCAATTATAACAAAAACATTTTGTACAAATAAAGTTGTTCACAAACATACAGATTGCACATGAGTCGCCCTTTCATTTATATTGCTCAGCAGTTCTACACCATCCCATTCTACTCTGGATATTATACCACTAGTACTACTACATGCACCAGCTGCTATAAATGGCAGACGAGATGTTTTATATTAATAGCCAAGCATCTGTAGCTGAACATTTAGTTCTTCCTTGTATCATTCTTGGAATAATCATGGGCAGCAGGTACGGCATAAAAGAGTGGAAACTACCTGGAAACAAATACTCTGGGGTTCAAATGTATTTGTCACAGACCTATAACTAACTGCTAGCTACAGCATGAAGCATGCCAGCCTGAAATTCTTCTGGATTAAGACAGGTGATCTTTTGAGGGTCTAGTAAATGAAATTTTTCAGTATAGAATAAAACCTTTATCAATATCCTGATAAGATCTTATTCTAGAAATGCTTCATGTATCTTTTTTTTTTTTTTTTTTTTAATCCTGTGGATGTGGTACCTTGTGTGATGTTTACAACAGTTCCTATTTTAGAATTTGTCACAGCAGTACAATAACAACATTTTATAATAATGTTTTTATTATTATTTTATAATAATGTTGGCTGGTAGGGATGAGTGAAATATTCTGCTGTGTTCCACTAAGAACAACAATGCCCATAGACTCAAATAGATGGTAAATAAAAAGTGGCATGGTTTAAAAAAATTGTTGTGTGAAAAAACTCCCCTTGAATTCAATGTGTTTGGAAAACTTTTTGCCATTTCTTTCAGCATTTTGAATCGAAACGGGTCAGATTTGCCCATCACTATTGTCTGGTAATTATGCAACTGCTCCTTTGGGCCCTTTTAAAAGGGCTGTTTTAATTTCAGTTCTTTTCAGAATCTAAATTTAATGTTCCTGGTGTTTCTGTCTGGCAGTTTGGTAATCCAGTCGCAGATTCTGAACTGTTACAATTCACTACATTAGTTGATACATTTCTCAGTACCATCTGTGGAATATTAGTAAATATTGTATCACTTCTAACAGCTGGCTTTAACTCGGGGCTTCTGCTCAGTAGGGCCATAGAGAAAAAATAGATCAACTAATATTAGGGATGAACCAAATCCACTATTTTGGATTCGGCCGAACCCCCGAATCCATTGCGAAGGATTCAGACGAATACTGAACCGAATCCGAACCCTAATTTGCATATGCAAATTAGTGAGGGGGAGGGTAAAAGTGTGCGTGGCATACATTTTTTAACTTCCTTGTTTTGTGCCGAAAAGTCACATGATTTTTTGGATTCGGTTTGGCCAGGCACAAGGATTCGGCCGAATCCAAATCCTGCTGAATTCAGTGCATCCCTAACTAATATAATTTAGAACACTTTACAGAGTTGGGGACACCTGAAAACAACTCAAACTGCACAAAAAGTGTTGGAAGGTGAACAACCCTTTTAAGCATAACCTACATCATTTGATTAATATTCTGATCAGGAAATTTACAACTGGAAAAGTAAATTGCTTTCGGTTAACTGCCCTTTACGCTTGTGTAGAACTTGCCTTCTATGAGTGATGAAATGCGCTGTCATATTTAATCCAGAATTTAAATGAAGTCTCAGAAAAATCACTCAAGGGGAATGCAGCTTACCGAGCCTCTAAATGTTTGTTTGAACAACGGTATTTACAATAGAAGTAGAAATGACACAGCCCGGTACATCAAAATTAAGCCTAGAAACCAAAACTCTGTTAAGCATGTTTGATTGTTTAGTTTATACATTTCTCAAGAATCGATCATTATGAGTCAATATGTGGATGGTTGGTGGTAAACCTATAATAGCCTGGAATGTGTAGTGATTTAGTTATGATTACCCACACAAAGGAAGTCATTTGTATGTTTTTACAAAATATTACCAGTGAAAATGAGATTACGCCAAAGCATAATTCATATAATAGAAGCTAAACGTTTCCTGCTAACAGGTCATGTAAAATTCATCTTTCATGTAAAGCAAGGAAACAGGAACCTGCACTGCCAACAGATGTGGTCCCATTATCATTATAGTATCTTTGTGTGTAAGGTTTCAGCCAAAGGTTTTTCCTGTGGTATGAGATACATATGGACACTAACACAGACCTCACAGTTCAAATGTTGGTCCTGAGAAACAAGGCAATTAGTTCACTTGGCAAACGCCAATAGGAAGGTAAGAGGGTATAATGTGATGCACCGTAATTCCTTGGATCACCTGGTATCTGTACCACTGTTACATACAATGGAAACTTTGTCAGGAGGTTCACACGATGTTGCAAATGAACTCAGAAACACTTTATTTACAGTATCTTGTATCAAGGTTTTTTCACAAATTCCCCAACAAATAATATAGCCTGTTCCTTCCTTCCTGTCAGGGATGCTGTACTGTCTTACAGGCTTTTAATGCAAGGATCAGCCTTTCAATCCAGATACCAGGCCAAACTATTTCTCCTGTGCCAAATAGCCTTTTTCTAATTCCGCCATTGCTATACAGCAGATTATATAAACTATAGTAGAGTTTCTGTAGCAAACACAGTTTTACCAGTGCAGGACAACACTCAGGGTCGGGCCAAGTAGGCACGTGCCTAGGGTGCAAAGCTGTGAGGGCGCCAGACACTTACCTTCTCTGCTACCCCCTAGTCTGGATCCCAGTCCCCGCTTTGGCCAGCAAGTAGTGCAGCCGTTTTATTCGAGCACAGTGTTACGTGCATGCGCGTGGTTTTCCATGCATGCATCTATGGGGCGTTACTACCTGTACCTGGTCAGAGTTGCCTGGAACTGGCAACACTTCATGATATTTTCCTTACTTTAAAACACTTTCATTTTTTGGAGTTACTGTTCCTTTTATCTAGTCTCTCTTTCACTGGGTTCCTATATGGGTGAGGTACTGCTGGGACACTGGTCCATTCCTCTCTCCTCAATGGAGACTCAACTGCTCAATTCACTAACTAATCACTAACAACCTACAGCAAGCTCCACAAATCTAATCTACAACTATCTAACCTAACTAATTATTCTCCTTGGTACCTTTCTGCAGTGACAGGCCTTCGCATTCCTGATGTCATTCATTCTTATTAGCCTTATATAACCTCTCTTGGGGATTTTTCCTGCCTAACAGTCACCTGGTGACTAAACCCGAAAGTTAACAGTGCTTACATAAAATAACTACTCCTTTCACTCCCACTCCCCCCCCCTGGTTAAACTAACAATGTCTTTGTTTTTAACTAAATAAAACTCACTCACTCCTAACCCCTCACACAAGAGACCATCACTAAAGCTGGCCATTAGGGATGGCGCGAACTGTTCGCCGGTGAACTTGTTCGCGCGAACATCGGCTGTTCGCGCTCGCCGGAAGTTCGCGAACGTCGCGCGACGTTCGCCAATTTGGGTTCGCCTTAGTTGGCGCTTTTTTTTGCCATTTCTCCCCCAGACCAGCAGATACATGGCAGCCAATCAGTAAGCTCTCCCTCCTGGACCACCCCCTGGACCACTCCCCTTCCCTATAAAAACCGAAGCCCTGCAGCGTTTTTTCATTCTGCCTGTGTGTGCTTGGAAGAGATAGTGTAGGGAGAGAGCTGTTAGTGATTGATTTGAGGGACAGTGGATAGTAAGTTTGCTGGCTAGTAATCTACTGTTCTTCAAACAACTGCCATCTAGCTGTGTGAGCTTGTTCACATTCTGTCTAAATATCCATAATATTACAGTCTCCAGAAAAAGCACCTGAGTGACTTTTTTCAAGCAGCCATAATATATTTTACGTAATCCGTATCCACCGCTGTAGTAGTGTATACGTTGACCTTGTAGCCATTATTTGCCCTGTAGGCATTTTTTGCCCAGTGTGTTCTTCAAACAACTGCCATCTAGCTGTGTGAGCTTGTTCACATTCTGTCTAAATATCAATATTACAGTGTCCACAACCACCACCTGAGTGACTATTTTCCCTTTACAGCACAAAACGTAGCGCTGTGTCAACAATGGATTTTTCAGATACATTTTTGCCCTTGATCCCCCTCTGGCATGCCACTGTCCAGGTCGTTGCACCCTTTAAACAACTTTAAAATCATTTTTCTGGCCAGAAATGTCTTTTTTAGCTGTTAAAGTTAGCCTTCCCATTGAAGTCTATGGGGTTCGCGAACCGTTCGCAATTTTCCGGAAGTTCGCGAACATGTTCGCGAACTTTTTTTCCGCGGTTCGCGCCATCCCTACTGGCCATAGATGCAAAGATTTGGCAACATAGGCAGACGAGCGGATCTTTCCCTGATATGCCACTAACTGGCAGGGCTATATTAGGGTAATCCTAACGTTCAGCCCTATGGCCAAAGGATTGGATTACGACTAGCGCAATGGACTTCTTACGGGTCGGTTGGAAGAAAATTCAACCTTCCCGATCGATATCGTGTCCAGATATTGGTCAGGAAGACCCGTCAGAAGCCCCCATACAAGGCAGATAAGCTGTCAAATTGGTATAAATGACAGATATCGGCAGCTGTATATGCCTGTGTATGGCCACCATAACATACTGTACATGGGGTTTTGTATTGCATAGTACATTTTCAGGAAGACACTTTTTCTCAGACAGATTGGGCTTTGAGTGTGCAAGAAGAGTGAACATTCTGTACCTGCAGCCACTTCCCACTTCCCGTTTGCTGCCTGTAACAGAGGTGTCAGACAGGGATCCCTCAGGAACACTACTGATTTCTACTTTCCCAAGGGATACCTGTATGACAGTGCCAGCATATGTCATTGACAGTTCGATTCTTATTTAAATGAAAGGAAAAAGCCAGGCAGATGCATTGATACTGGATTACACACACATACAAATACACCCTGTAGTATAAGCCTTACATCACAATATGCTTTTTCATTACTACTACTGTCTATTGCAGTCTTTCTCTAGAGATCTTGCCCAGTTGCTATTACCTTTAGATTCCTTTGGGCAATGGCACACAGCATATATTGTTGCCTGTGCAAAATTGCAATAGCAATAAAAAAAATCTCTACTGCATTTTCAAGCAATAACATAAGAGCACCAGTAATAATACAATGACTACAATTTTATTATTTTGTTATTTTATGCAGGGTAACAGCATTGCTTGTACGGGTATGGGATCTGCTATCCAGAAACCAACTCTGAATTACAAAATGCCGTCTCGTCATTTTATACAAATAATGCAAATTTTAATAAATGATTTCCTTTTTCTCTGCAATAAAAAAACAACACCTTGTACGTGTGACAAAAAAGACAAAAAAGATATAATTAATGCTTATTGGAAGCAAAACCAAACTATTAGGTTTATTTAAAGCTTACATGATTTTCTAGTAAATTTAACGTATGAAGATCCAAATTATGGAAAGATCCTTTATCACCAGGTCCTGAGGATTCATGACGACAGGTCCCATACCTGTGGTGGCGTTTATAACTTCAAAGCCTGATGTCTGAAGATTTTTGCAGCAGTCATTTTACTGAGATTTTTTGTTCCTCATTCCATGTGCCACCTAGTGGCAGAATGCAGAATCTACTATGATCAGTAATAATCTATGGGTAGCATTGCACTGTAATGTATTTTGTTGATTCCAGCCAGGGAAATTTGACAATTTGTGTGGCTGCCCAAATAAGAGTAGAAAACAAACTGGCCAGGGTACTGGGATAAGGACTGGACACATGCTCAGTGCTATATGACTTCTAGTAAGTCAGCCCAAATTTATACCTGGGGGATGTAAGAAAATGGAATTATATACCTGTATATTTATTCTTTCTGCAAATTTTTAGCATTACTAGGGCTGGGACTGATGTGAAAGTTAAACATTCTCTAAGTGCTGCATCATATAGTTGTACTATATACACAAAGGATAACTAGAAAAAGTTTTCTAGTCAATGCCCAGTGGAAAGGTACACTTTAAAGGAACGGTTCAGGGTAAAATTGAAAACTGGGTAAATAGATAGGCTGTGCAAAATAAAAAATGTTTCTAATATAGTTAGTCAGGGAAAAATGCAAACTATAAAAGTTGGAGTGACTGGATGTCTAATATAATAGCCAGAATCCAACTACCTGCTTTTCAGCTCCCTAAATCTGAGTTAGTCAGCGACTTGAAGGGGGGCCACATGGGACATAACTGTTCAGTGAGTTTGCCATTGATCCTCAGCATTCAGGTGAGATTCAAAAGCAACAGTTATGACCAATGTGGCCCTCCCTCAAGTCACTGGTTAGCTACTGCCTGGTAACCAGAGTAACCAGTCAGTGTAAACAAAAGAGAGCTGAAAAGCAAGTAGTGTCCTGTTCTTTTAGGTTAGACTTACAGTCACTCCAGCCTTTATAAATTACATTTTTCCCTAACTAACTATATTGAAAACATGTTTTATTTTGCACAACCTATCTATTTACCCAGTTTTTACTTTTATACTGAACCATTCCTTTAAGCAAATAGTAATATCTAAGAAGGGATCTTGATTTCTGCTTTATCTGCAATCCATAAGGCCAGTGTTCCTCAAACTTATTCTCAGGTAGCCAATATAAGTCAGCTAAACACTGGTAAAGCCTAGCTGTAATGCCACATACCTCCCAACTGTCCCTTTTTCGGAGGGACCGTCCCTCTTTTGACAGCTCAACCTGCAGTCCCTCATTTGTACTGGAAAGTCCATCTTTTCTCTGCACTGAACAGCCAGAAAAAGAAACAAAGTTTCTAACTTAATTGGCTTTTGGCAGAGAGCCCAGAACAGCTAACAGGTGCAAATAAGATACTTTGTAACAATTTTGAGATAAGAAAATAAGTAATTGTAACAGTTTAGATATAGAGAAATATCTTCAAAATTTTAAAACCTGCCAAATTTTGTAAAATGAACATGGTGATTAAGGGGTGCGGCCACAAAAATGGGCAGGGTAAAAAATGTAGCCACGCAAGGTGCAAAAAAAATGGGAGGTATGATGCCAGTCCTCAACTTTCCATTTCACTACAAATCCCAGTACCCCCTGACAGCAGAGGAATGGAGCTGTAAAAAACTGTAGCAATCATGTACTGAACTGACATTTAATACAGGTGTTGTTCAATGGCATAACCCCGGAATCTCTGCACCCTCCCCCCATAGGCACCCTGTTACCCCAGCCTCCTCACTTGGCCACGGGGTTTCCCCCTGTATAGTTACACCACTGGACGAGGATTCTCATAGTATGCTAAAATTGGTATTTTTTTATTTTATACAATATAAACCCCTTTTTCACACCCACCAAATGAATAGGGCTATTGTTTTCATCTATGTTTTTTGTTGTTTCTGCTAATAAATAATAAAAAGAAACCAGTTTCACTTTAGCACCTCCTGATCCTGCAGGAAGAGTTGCTAAAACTAATTAAGTATCCACTGAGAAGCCCGTGATAATGAGCTGTAGGTGTATACTGTCCAGGGCCTGGCCAAGGGGTAGGCAGAGTACGCACCTGCCTAGGGTGCAAAACTGGGGGGCACACACATACCTCCTCTGTCACCTACCCCCAGTCTGGTCCCCTCTCTCACTGACTCTCTGCGGTTTCTTCTCTTTCTGCGCACGAGTTTGCACATGCGCAGGAGCACTATGCTGGTGCTACAACAGTCCGGGTTGCCTAGAGTGCCCATGCGGAGCGGCCCGGTCCTGATACTGTCCTTTAAGGAGGTTTGAACCGGTAAAAATGATGGTTGATCCCAATGTTATTAATAGGAAAAAAAGATAAATATAGATAAAGGCCGGTATTTTTTTCCAGAAAAGGTGGCAACCCTACAGCTACCCCCAGCAGTGGCCTGTCTTTAATTTAGCTCCCATTCCAGCTGCCCTTATATACAACCTGTGCAGAGCTTTCCTTGACAAAGCTTAGTAAAGGCCAGTATTGATATGTCTAATATGGCATGGCTGTTTCAAATAGTACTGTACGTGCTACATGTTATAAAACAAATGGAACTTTACCTGTATATATTTACAAGGAACATTTGGTCAGCATGGGCCGCTCCTACCAAGGGTCTTATAGCTACATTTTATTAAATAATTGCATACCTTCCAACATTTTGGAAATAAAAGGAGGTACAAAAAAGTTGCCATGCATAATGCGGCAAAAAATGTTTGGCACTGCCCATTTTTGTGGCCACACCCCCTAATTACCATGTTCGTTTTACAAAAATTGGCAGGTTATTACAGTTTTGCTAATGAAGGTGAATTGCCCTTTAAGCTGTGAGTCTAATTTCTCCCAAGGGACCTATTACCTTATATAGTTACAAGTACTTATTTGCTTATCTAGAAATTGTTACAAAAGTATCTTATTGTCTGCTGTGGCTGTTCTGAGCTAAAAGCCGTTTACATTAGAAACTTTTTTCTTTTTCTGGCTGTTCAGTGCAGAGAAAAACGGGAGTTTACAGTACAAATGAGGGACTGCAGGTTGAACTGTCAAAAGAGGGACTTTCCCTCTAAAAACGGGACAGTAGGGAGGTATGTATATTAATCAGGAATCATATTGTCCTGGGCATAATACATCCAATGCAACACTGGCAGAAATATTTCTATGTACAAAGAAATGTGACCAATAAAATCACTGACATAAATCAAGCCTAGGGTTGCCATCTTTTCTGGAAAAAAATACAGGCCTTACTAAATAACATTGGCATCAAGCCACATTTTTACTGGTCAGGCCAGTAAAATACCAGCCAGGTGGCAACCCTGATCAGGCCTCAAAATGATACACAAAGATGTATTGATAGAACAGGTGGTCTCAAAATAAGCTTAAATCACTGGGGGCGGCCATTTGTTTGGCAGCCCATGGAAACTTAAACATTCTGCTTGGTTGCAAAGTTTTCCCCAGCTCGTGGTGTTGTGTGGGTTGATCTGCTCTGTTCCAGTAAGTCCTAGTGTCCTGCTCCAGTATACTCCAGAAACTTGGTAGTGGTGCTGCACCCCCAAGCCCATGTAATAAATGTGTTTTCATGAGTCATGTCACACAAGTGACATCACATAAAGGATCACATCATTTAGAACTATTTATAAATATATATTTTACAGGTTTTTCAAGACTTTTGAGAATTATATACATGTTTTAATTAAATGGGACTCAAAAAAGAATAATTAATACTTAGGGGCAAATTTACTATTATTCCCCAAAAATAATTAGTTTCTATTCGATATTTGATTAGCATTCGATTTTCGCATGTTAATCGAATAGTTCTAGGCTACCTTTTATTCGATATTCGATATTCGATCATTCGACGATCGAATACAAATCTATTCAATCGAAGACTTCGATCGTAGGAATCTTATTCGATCAGGACTTAGCCTCAGAAGCCTATGGGAGTGCTCCCATAGGCTTCTATTACAATTCGGTAGGTCCAATCTGCCGAAGTAGGCAATCGAAGAAACTTAAAAATCAAAATCCTTCGCTGGTCGAATGATCGAATATTCATGCATTCGACTCTATTCGAATGTATTCGATCGTTCGACCATTCCCTATTCGATGATCGAATATGCCAAAATTCACATATTCGATCAAATGATTAAATCCTTCGTTTGAAATACGATCGAATTCAATCGAACTTCGAATCCTTAACGTGAAAATAGTAAATCGGCTCCTTAGACTAAGGGAAAAATAAAGACTTCTTGTAAGCAAGGGACCCCTGCAAAGGCCACCCTCACTAAATGTTCCAACCCAACCTTCTTATCTGCCCTGCTCCACCACAACTTAGCATATCATAAAAAGGGCACTGCTGCCATATCTGGCTATTTTATTTAATGTCCCTAGCAAGACCACCATTCAGGCGTTTAGCTGTTTGTAATATCCTTGTCTAGTGTTGAACCAGTGCCCTGGTGTTTCCATACTGTGTGCATTACCTGTACCCTGCGCAGAGAGCTATGGTCCAGGTTCAGTCCTAGACATGGATTTGTGTTGATGCAAAATTTCAGGGGCAGCATGCTTCCCAGCCATATCCTAAGAAGCACAGGGGAGCCGCAGCTCCCCAGCAAATGTGAAACCAGGTGGGTAGTAGGACTTGGCAGCCTAGAATTGCCAAAGGAGGAAATCCGGGCCTGTTCACTCCTATTTCTTTCCCTGTAATTGCAAGTAGGCATGGCTTGTTTCACCTGTTTTTTGGCCACAGGTGATGTGGAAGCCACTAGGGCTCTTACAGCCTATATAAGGGCTCTTACAGGGGAGGGTTTGAAGTTTTACTCCCCTGCTTTCCCATTTTATGCACAGGAACACGCTTTCAATTTTTTTCAATGGGGCTGTACTCACACAGGCGCATGCAGGCACCGAATGCAGGTTGAGACACAACATGCTGCATTTCTCCTGCGTTCGGCACCTACATGCGCCTGTCTGAGTACAGCCCCATTCAAAACGTCTGTTCTTGCGCTTCCCTGCGGCTGAACACATAAAACCGGAATGCAGGGGAGCATAGCTTCAGATGCTTGTTTGTAAGAGCCCTAATCCATGCACTGACTCATTGCCCAATGTAGGTCTATTTCAGATAGTTCCTGGGTATGAGCTTTGTTTGATTTACTGTTCCTGAGTCGACCTCTGCCCGTCTTTGGCCTTTGCTTTTTCACTGCCTGTACTGACCTTTGCCTGTTGTTGACCATTCCTGCAGATCCTGACTTTGTACTGCTTACTATTTAGTTTGATCCTGGCCTGTTTGTCCCAACTACACTCTTGGTACCCAATTCTGTACTGCGCTTCTCTTAGTTTTGACCTGGCCTGTTCCAAAACTATGTCTTCTCATCCACATTTTCTTCATTCACATGATCTGGTTCCCTTGCCTGCCCAGAACCCTCACCTTGGTCCTCTCACTTTAAGACCTGGCGGCATTGAGTATTTAAGGGCTCCTCCCGACCTGAAAGGTGGCTGAAGCTTGAGTCGTGACCTTAGTGTTAGTTCTGGGTTTTGGGATACCAAATATGATATTTTTTGTGGCTTACACTGTGCATGTGCTTAGTCGACAACCTTTACCTGAAAGCCAAGAGATAAAGTGGCCAGACATGCAGAGCTGTCCACTACACTTACTTTTTTTTTCAGGAGTTACCCACTTTTTAAAGGTTCTCTTAAAATTTCGGGCCGACGTGTGCAGTTAGCATTCAGTGACATCATAGGGAGAATATAGGTATGTGTAGGCTGCATTCAGTGGCTTCAGCACAACATTTGGCCTTGCATGTGATGTCACTTCTAATTTTTGCGTCCCTTAACACAGGCTCATTAGAGGTTGACAGCTCTGGACATGGTGGCCATCAATGTAGGTATTCAAGACACCTGCTTGGTGTTGTTCCCCTAACTGGGGCAAAATAAAGTGCCTCATGTCTCCATAATGGTCTTTAAAGGGCACCTATCATCCCCTACCAGGGGTGTTGGCTAATAAAGCTTTCCCCAAGCACTAAGCCACCTGAACTGGGTGGAAGCTCCAGTGATGTGTGTTGTAACACTAAGCAACATGTCACAGCTCCCAACTGACATCACACCCATGAACATAATGAGAAATGAGGCTTGCTTATTATGCATATGCGTGTAGCTTAACATAGTCACCTGCAGTGGGCACTCCCTAGTGGTGCAAGTGGCTTTGCACTCACATGGGACATTTCGAAAAATGTGTTTCCCCCACCTAGAAAGTGGCCTTTATTTACATTGAAATGTAAAGTGTAACTTTTCACATTCAGAAGCAGCTCTGGGAGGTGGGTCGCCGACCCTGTAAACTGTTCTAAATGGATACGTTTAGAGGATACATTTCTTATCTTTGTCCCTGCTGAGCAGAATCTCTGGGTTTCATTACAGGCAGCTGTTAGAATTGATACAATAGTTGCTAATACTCCAAAGATGCTGCTGTGAAATGTATCAATTAAATGTTGCAAAATTGTAACAGTTCAGAGTCTGCATTAGAATTATTGAGCTACCAGACTCAAACACCAGAGACAAGGACATTCAACTTTAAAAGGATACTGTCATAGGAAAATAAAGAGCAAACAGATTTTTATATATTTCATTTTGAAATCTGACATGGGGCTAGAAATATTGTCAATTTCCCAGCTGCCCCAAGTCATGTGACTTGTGCTGCACTAAGGGAACCTACAAAATCCTTATCTGAGCAATCTTACTAAGATAGGAGAAGCTATGTTTTATTGTGTTTAAAACACTTCCCACAAAGACTCTTACATTTTGACTCAAGTAGCAGCTGGCAAGCCTTTTACATACACTTTTTCATAATGACCAAGTGACACAGAAGATCATTGTACCGAGGAAGGCCATGAGCATTGTTTTGACCACCTGCATAAAGGTACCTTTTACCTCTACGACATAAACCCTTTTTGAACTGTATATGATGTTCAGTTGATAGCTGTTTGCTTTAGCACATGATATTTTAAGATCCCTTTCTATTTTTGAGGCACAATGTGTTTGCTGATTTGGGAGGCCTCTAGCTATGCTATTTTACTTTGATGAGTAGAGCTGAGCTGCAGGCAATATATTATGACTCATTGTGCTTTCTTTGGTGCTGGGAATTTTAGGTACAGTATATACATATTTTGTTAATTAAGACGTTCTTAGTTACCTTTAAACTGTAAACTAGCCATCAGAGTTTTGCTGTCACTTCCCCTGTCACTTCCCCAACAGCCCTTGCATATTTAGTAAGCAGCTACTAAAGATTGGTTATGAACAGAGCAACAATTTACAATTTAATGTACAGTATATGAAACAGACTTACTTTTCTATGGGTGGCATACCTGCTTTTAAAATTGGTGTTTTATTATGATGTAAAGATAGGGTTTACTACCTGGCCTACCTGGCCGGTAAAAATGATGGTTGATCCCAATGTTATTAATAGGGGAAAAAAAGATAAATAGGTCGGTATTTATTTCCAGAAAGGTGCCAAGGTGGCAACCCAATGTAGAGAGTAAAAACCTGCACTTTGTAATAGTTTTTTTTTTTTTTCTTTGTTTTATTTATTTAGCAGCACTTTGCAATTACAGAAATCTGGTTTCTAGGTTATATTACCTTAGCAACCATGGACTGGAATATGAAGGAGAGGGCCTGAATAGAAAGATGTGTAATACAAAGTATTGTTAACAATAAATGTGTAGCCTTACAGAGCCTTTGTTTTTAGCTGTAATTCAAGAGGTTGGTGTAGATACAACTGCTCAGACGAATCTGCTGCAAAAGGGTGTCTTTATTGTACATTCAACACGACATGTTTCGAGCTTGCGCTCTTTCTCAAGTGCTTGAGAAAGAGCGCGAGCTCGAAACATGTCGTGTTGAATGTACAATAAAGACACCCTTTTGCAGCAGATTCGTCTGAGCAGTTGTATCTACACCAACCTTTTGAATTATTGATGTGGCTTTTTTGGATGGAAGCAAGGTGTATTGATACAAAAGACTAACTACCAAGGACAGCTTGTACCAATCTATTTTGTGAGTCTTTGTTTTTAGCTGGGGTCAGTGACTGCTGGAAAGTGTCAGACGAAGAAGGCAAATAATTAAAAGAAAGACGACTATAATGAAATCGTTTGGGTTGCTGTTAATGCAGGTGCTGAGTAAGGAGCATGTGCAGTTTCTGAGTAGGAATATTTTATCCAGAGACTTCTGGCCTGTGACAAATCCCTGGAGTTTACCCTAGCTGCAATATGAAGACTCTCTCTAACAACTGGTTGGATCCTCTTCCCCTAATGATTAGGGGCTCTGCGCCAATGAGTCGTGTGAGCTCCCTCCCGGTGTGAGTTTGCTGGCACCGGCGGGGGTACTGTTATCCCCAACCGGAATCAGCCCGCACCTTTGGTTGGGGGTAATTTTTTTTGCAAAAGGTGTCCTTTAAAGGTAGAACTACACAGAGCACAGGGGAGTGGTGCCCCTAGGCCCACTGCCGTTCGTCATCCCCATACTCTACCCTTTATTCACAAATTTTCATCATCAGGAACAGAGCAATGAGAATTAGTGCATATCCGCAGTGTTTCTGAACCAATGTGAGTGTGGCTGGGCAGCATGCCACCCCCTCAAATCCTGCCTCCCTAGGCCCAGGTCTAGGTGGCCTTTCCACAAATCCAGGCTTGTCTGTGCATTTTACAAAGAGAACTCTGTGCTTTTAACCGGTGGCACTGTCAAAACTAGTGGAGGCAAGAGCATCTTCTGTGCACAACTCCCTTCCCCTCCCAGTAAAGGGGCCCCACTGTGGCACTTCTGGCATGCTGCACCATATTCCCCCCGCTCCCTGGAGAACAGGCACAGTGGGTGGAGCCCTAAGCTTGCAAAAAGGATTTCATTTTCCTAAAATAAAAATGTTTTATTAAAGGGAATCTTCATGAAAACCAAAAGAGGCAACTTACTAAATATAATAAATTCGAAATGTTGAAGCTCATATAAAATTTTCAATTTCATACTAGATCCCCTTTAAGTGCACAAGGCCTGTACCTCCGCTTGTTATAGCAAAAGGAATAGGTAATTCTCAATATCTTGATGTATAATCTTAATCTTAGTCACTTAAAATCAGCACAAGAAGTAAACAGACCCTTAGGATGCTATCAGCGCATATATATTACAGCTGCAGACTTCAAGGGCACCAACGTACATACGTGTGAATACTGCGACGTAGTACAAAAAAAACAAAAAACATGGCACCGTTCAAATGCAACTTCAGCAGGAACTGGCTCATCAGGGAAATCCATACCGTGCCCTCCAGCTTTTGTAGGAATACAACTCCCATTGTGATATCAATTTATTTTCTGAACGGTTTATTGCTGTATTATTATAAAATTCAATAAAAAGAATAAAAAAAAAAAAGAAGAAAGGAATATAACTCATGGTGTCCCTCAACAGTTAAGCAGACTGAAAGGCCAGATGTCTCTGTGATCAGCAAATCACTTGAGCAGCTATGCAGAATTCCTCTTTTCAGTCATTAAGGCAATGGTCACAAAATCTTCAATCTGGGCTAAATATTAAGCTGCTGGCTCAGTTGGTGACAAAACACATTAAACTACTGAATTTACTATAAATACAGGAGAATAATGGACCTGGGTTTTCTTTGGCTAATTGTGCTGTGTTGTAATGTTGGCAAATGGTGTAGCTACTTCTGCACAAGATATTCTGCATTGACAGGCTATGTAAAGTGGGTATTCCAAGCCTTCATGCCACAGGCAATGCTGGTAACATTCCCCCTCCAGGATTGTAGCTGAGGCTTCTAGTGACTGATCTAGCCTGTTTACATCTTGCAGTGAATCCCAGAAGCAATCTGTATCTATCTGTACCAGGCTGCGTTCCTCAGCCCACTGCTCTAATTAATATTGCATCTGCCCCTAATGTCCAGTGGGAAGGAGAGAGGATTCAGAGCCCTATATTTACAGATGAGCCTCTCTTACCTGGATCTGCACAATGTGTCATCTTGTCGTTTCAGTGGATCAGAAGGAATTAGGCTGCTTAGTCAATCGCTGTCTTTTCATTTGTCTTTCAAAACCTGTGAAAGGTCACAGGGTCCCTGGCCATGAATGTAGTATGAATGTAGGTTGCTGATGGGGGGCTGCTGATAGCTCTTGCGATTTGTCTTGTGGTTGGACCGTGAGGATTTAAGGGAAGGCTTAGCAAATTGGCAGATAAACACATGCTAAAACATGGCATGGATTCCCTCACACCAGCCCCACCCCCCTTCTTTTCACATTTCCACGTTTTCTTTGATTTTTCTCTTCTTTCTTTTATCACCATTCGATGAGATCTCTCATCTCCCTGCTACATGGTGGAGGTTGAGTTTTGCCTGAAGGGAAATCCTGTACAGAGACTACTGTCATGTTTATAAGCCACATCAATCAGCTTGGATAGGAAATATTTAAAATAGAAAATATTAATCCTTTCTGTTTTTATTCAGGCACAAAAGCCAGGCACCTGAAAATGGTAAGTTGCCAAATGGCTTGATGTAAATGTCCTTTTCTGATATTCTATCACCAGAGGATAGGTATTAGAAATATTTAAAGTGATTGTTTATGGTGGTTAAGGCAGACCCCCAAAGCAAAAGCAATAAACTCTCACAGGATGAGGTTAACTGTAGCAAGGTTCCACCGCAGAGAATATACTGTATATTTATTTGCAACATCACTACATCCACATAGAGGAACTAAAACCAAGTGTCAGGATTTTAAATGGAGATATTTTTTCTAGTTCTGGCTACATTTAGAGCCAAAGCAGGAAAGACCAAGGAGGAGTGGAAAAGGGATTTATGCAGGAGGATCACACCCAGGACTCCACCCTATTGGGGCCTGCCAGAGCCACAACAAGTCTTACCATGGGCAGCAGAGCATGGTTTTTGGCACATTCTGGGGGGCCCAGGTAGACTTCCCATGCCACAAGCCCTCCGGTGACTAGTTACATCGATGCATGTATGTGTAAATGGCATCAAATCTGCATGTGTAGGGATAGCAGGGAGCCCATTAGAAAAGTAAGACTGGATGAAATGCACAGCACAATATTTTATCATGTATGACCTTGGGATGCAAGAGTGCATCTCTAAGTGCTCATTTGGAAAAGAACATGCATCCCTGCGCACGGTGCTCTGCACAGAGAAAACAAATCTGGTTCTGAGTGACCTGCGTAGCTAGCCCAATCCTAACCATGTACCTTTGGGAGCATCCTGCTGCTCCTACAATGTCGCACAACGCAGAGAGGGGAGGACACCTATGTGCAACACATAAGTCATGTTTCCCTAATAACTCCCATATAGGCACCCACTAGTTTAGTTAGCCTTACAGTATATACAACCAAAACTGATGCTTCTTCCAGACAAAATACAGCTTTAGTCCACACCACAGAAGATCTTAACTAACTCGATGCTTATTGCTCTACATTTAAAAAAACCAGAGGTTCAAAGACATATTTGGATACTCCTATACTGTATATAATGGGCAAGAAAGAACAACAACAGCTAAGACCTAGGAGTAGCTAGGTAAACAAGGTATCATATGAGTTCAGTTCCCTGCTATTTAAACGGTTTCTTCTGGTTCCTTGTGATGGACCTTTCCTGCAGCATAGTGACTAAAAAGGACCAGACTGGACAGGATGGGGTGAAATTGTCTGACCTAGCAATTGATCTCTTTAAAAAGTGTAGCGCTATAGTAAACTGGTGTGACTATAATCAGTTAAAGCTACCAAATGGTATTAAAACCACGAATGAAACTATTTCTCTCAGGGGTGAGCCCTCGCAGCGAGGTGGAGGAAGGATGTAGTTGAACTGTAACCATGTGCGATAAGCACAATAAAGTTGGGCGCCAGTAATTCTTTATGATGAACCAAAACAGCATTTATTCAACAGCAGAGCAATAGGAACAATTCCCACATTGGGATATAGAACAGTTACACAGCATGGATGCAATGTACACAGCAAGAGTAGAGATACATACATAGCATAAAGGAGCAAATACTCACAGCACCATACATGGGCTGGATCCCTTCAGGCAAGGGGTCATGTCAGCAGTAGTTGAGCTTTGAATGTGAAGAGATATACACCAGAATTCAGCAGCGGTAACAAGTGGAACCTGAGGGGAAACCCTATCCCTGAGGTCTGTACACTTAGTCCCTATTTCTGGGTTATGAGTACCCGAGGATCTTAATCCCTCTAAGTCTCCTGTCGGAGCGTGAGCTGCTCAACTATCTACCTAGCTATCACTCCTAGAGTGATCTATGACAGAGTATGCTATTCTTTACTAGGGCCTCTGCGCCTAGGGATCATGCCCATTCCCTTCCAGCCTGCAAGGTTGGGCTAAAGCAATGAACACTGACCGCATGGTTCCCATGACCTTTATACTTTACACAGTGCCACCTTGTGTACACTGTGAGAACTGCAGGGGTTGCATAAGCACAAAAGGTCCCCATTAGGACCCATTAGGCGTCCAAAATACTAGGGATGTGCCTGTAAGAAATATGTGAGGGTGTCTAATTTTCACATCCCTACAAAAGCATATTGCAGAAATACAACAATTGGTTCACAAGGCTATCCCCCTAATTAAATGTATCTATGAAGCTGGAGGGACGCAGTCCAAATATGAGAAAATCTGGACCCCATGGTGTTAGGCAGATCTAAAATAAGAACTCACTCTAACTTTGTCAATTCTCTTTACTGTACCAAAATACTGCCCATCTTTTATTGATGTGTTTCTCACTGTTTGCTTCCACTTACTACACTCCCTGAACTGTAATGGTCTTGGCTTAATGTATCTTGTTAAATATCAAAAAAATGTACCTATATAAAAAATAAAAAGCATATTGCAGAAACACTTCAGTGGGGACTGTGTGGTAGCGTTTCCCTCCCTTTTGTTTTGTGCCAGCGGTGTAGGCCCACACTGGAACTAAATGGCCCACAGGTCCTTTAAGGGCAAATGCTTGAAGTCTACTTTACCCTGATTTCCTTCTTTCAAGTCAGTGCAGACAAGACCACTGGAGGTGCAAAAAAATATTTCACTTTCTAAATGTGTGTGTGCTCTTTTCAAAAAACAGTTTGCGCAGGCCAAGAGTAATGTGTTCTCACACAAAATTCTTTGTGCTCAAAGCACTTTATTGTGTGCACTGGCCTCAAAATTTATGCGCATGAGTGCAAAGCTTAGAGGGGATATTGTGTTTTTGTAAAGCATGGTTTCTAAACTGGCCTGCCCAAAGACTTGGCAAGCTGGGCCAACATCGAAGGGTGCCCATGGTACACACGTCCAATCAGGAACTCACTACTCTGTGGTTAACCCCTCTCTCACTCCCACTGCCACATAATTGCTGCTGTTCTCTATGGCTGGTTCCTGTCACTATTTTATCATTCAGCACACAGCTGGTGTTAGAGGAATCAACACGTGCTAGCACCCCAACACCATTGCACTGCAGACATAAGCCTCTTTGGCTACCCCTTGTTCCAGCCTTGATTGGCAATGTTAATTGTTATATGCATTTTAGCAGGCCCCGCATTTCTTCTGTTTTAATAAAACCATTACATTATTCCCCACAATTTTGATTTGTTGTGTCTATTTGTTTTATGTCATAATTTGTGGAGCTGGTTAATGGTTATGAGGTGTTAGACAAATAAAGACCTTATTTTTATCATTGGAAAGACAGGGTAAAGCAAGACATCTCTGGCCGCTCTCCCAGCTGTGGGAGAGACTGCTGTGTATATTAGTTACAACTACATACACGGGTTTTAGAAAGACAAGGAAAAGTTACTGCACCTAGCATCATTGTGTAGCAGTGTCTTCTCATTCTTACTGTTTTAGACAGTGCTATACATTTGGCACAAAGCATGGATATACCTTCTGTTTTCAGATGGTTGTTTTTAGCATTCCTTGCATTGGGAAGGATTTCTCACCTCCTTTTGGCCCATCTCCACCATTTCATCTTGACAGTTGGTTTGCTTGGTTACTCCATAAAATGTCACTGTTTAGAAGCCTTGTTCCAATATCTTGCAGTTATAAGAATTAACACAATTGAAACGTGTTGTTGGCAAAGTTGGATGAATGTCTCTGAATTATTATTTATTTAATAAGGGATCTCAGCCTGGCAATTATAGGCCAGTAAGTTTGACATCTGTGGTAGGCAAGTTAATTGAAGGCTTGTTAAAGGATCACATTCAAGAGTTTGTCCTAGGGAATGGCATTATGAGCAGCAATCAGCATGGCTTTATGAAGGATAGGTCATGTCAGACAAATTTGATTGCTTTTTATGATGAGGTAAGTAAGATGCTGGACAGTGGGGGGCAGTAGATGTGATATATTTGGATTTTGCCAAAACGCTTGATACCATTCCCCACAAACGACTGCTTTCTAAACTAAGGTCTGCTGGGCTTAATGAAGTCGTTTGCACATGGATAGGAAACTGGCTACATGATCGGGTACAGAGTTGTTAATGGTACATTCTCTACTTGGAGAAGGGTTCTTAGTGGGTCCCTCAGGGCTCGGTGAGAGTTGGCTTACTTAATAAAAATGCTGTTAGGCCTCAGATTTGTTGTTATTTTATTTAAATGTTTTATTTTATTGTTAATTATTTTTATGCCTTTTCCTGTTCATCTTCAATACTGACTTACAAGCTGCCGCCTGGCTGCTAGAGAAATTAAACCCTAGCAAGCTGATAAGCTGTTGCAATTCTAAGCATTAGGGTAGCAGAACAAAGTCAAAAAGTATTTTACAAACACAAAAAATGAAAAATTAAATACTCTAAATAGAAGTGCGAATACAATGAATCCTTGAATTCTGGAATCCGCTAAATGCCAATACAAACCTTGATCTGCATATTCATATTGAAAGAGAATTTTTGAAAACTGTGAATAAAAGCATTGTCACACTGAGCATCACTTAACTTTTAGGGTTTAGATTCAGCTCAGGATTGGTTCAGGATCCTACATAAAACATTTAAGTCAAATTCTAAACTGAATCTAGAATTTGTTTTATCCTTGCATAGAATAGTTTGTCAAAAGTTTACTTTAATGCCACCCATTGTATAAACAAATACATCATTAAAACAATGTGGTCAATATTCATTTACTTCAGAGAATATGAGATTGCATAGTATATTGAAATGTTCCCTACCTTGAATATATTTGAACAGAATTAGATTTTCCTTCTCCCAACCAGGTTTATTCACTTGGTCATTAGTATATGGGGAAAAGTATTTCTTGAAAAAGTATATCTGTATATCTTGCAAGTTTAGAAGGAAGTATAAATGTATTAATAATACATTTTCTAAAGCAATTAAGACATAATTGTATATCACAGGGAGCCAGTGAATGTGATAAATAATTATACAATCAATAAACTCTGCATGCAGCCCAGTGACTTATTTATGAGGCATAGGCCATTTAGCAGAATTTAGTCTAAGCAAAGCAATTCCTATATTTCTGTTTCCTTTGTTTACCATACATCTTATATATTTAAACTCTGCCCTTCAACTCAACCCATCATCTTGAATGATGATGCCAATGATACCAGCCAAAACTGACTTTTTATTCACAAGCCTTTCCTGTACTTTTGAAATCAAACTCTGTTTTAAAATGGAAGACTGGGGAAGTCACAGAAGGTGGGACCCAATCTTTGTTTTGAGCATAGAGCGTAAACTCTTTTACATACTCACATTAGAGCATTATTATATTCCAAGCAATAGGCAACATGATCATTTTGCTATATCTCATAAAATATGCTTTTATCCATCATCCCCTGACAAAAACAAATCATGAGCTAATCACCAATACAATAACTTCTGCCTAACTCAAGTGGATTGCAACATTTCACCACTATTATTCCTATGAACATATCCACTCAATCCCCAGAAAGTGGCACGCTAGATCCCCTTCTTTTTATTGCTGTCTGGCTTTTGCTGCACGGAGATTAATAGAAAGCTCCTCCATTAAATTAGTTGTCAGCATCAAATATCCTCAAGCAAAACAGAAAACTGCAATTCATACATGTTTGTACATACCACGTAAAATATGTCCAAAATATGGAATATTTGCAGTTTTATGATAAGGATTAAAACAAAGACTAGCAATTGAATGAGGTGAATGATAGCTTTTCATTAATAGACTGACAATTTAACAATCACTAGCATGTGGTTGTCACATGACCCTGATGAAGTGCCAGGAGAGCTAAGGGCACGAAACGCGTAGCACTCTCACCATCCCACTGTCTGTCATACTTTCAGTGTGCACAATAAAGCTGCAATAATCTTATAATATGTGAGCCTCTTCTATAACTCCGGCGGGCGCTTGGGAACGGGCATACAGAGGAGGAATTGCCTGTTTTCTGACCATGCTTCTGGATCTGACCATGCTGGTCCCGGCATATTTCCTCGACTATGCTCTGCTCTTTCCCTGTTCTGGTTCCCTTGCCTGCCCAGAACCCTCACCTTGATTTTCTCACTTTAAGACCTGACGGCTTCCAAGTATCTAAAGGGCTCCTCCTGATGTGAAGGTCTGTTATAGACAGAAGAGTGAGCGGAGACTGGAAACTTGGCATCCTTTCCTAGGTTTTGAATACCAAACATGACAGATAGGTTACAAAGAGTGTTGGTAAATGGAACATTTTATAATTGGACTAATGTTGTTAATGGTCCTTTGCTATTTAACTTATTTATTGACTTGAGTAGTACTGTTTCTATTATGGCTCATGGTACAAAAGTACAAGTTCCATGCCGGATGATTAGAGTGATTTTACTAAAAGAGGAATATAGGCAGCAAACTGGAAAATGAGGTTCAATTTTGAGAAGTGCAAACTTCTGCACTTTGGTAGAAATAATATAAATGCAAAGTATATCCTTTTTTTAACAATTCAATTTTTTATTTAAGTGATACATGTGCAGACATAACATATGCAAGGGTTGAAATTCACATTGTATTATACAATAGTTTGATACCATATGACATTACAGTTGAATACAGCTCATATGATATTCAGTCAAACCTGTGTAGTGTGCGGTCTGTTTGTACTTGAGGGAGGACCGCAAGCAATGCTGTACTATAGCGTAATATTCGTAATTAATTGTAAAGAATCTGGGGATTTCAATATTCAGTTTTAATTCAAGTTTTAAATCAACACATTTAAGGGAGATGCAAATTTTACATTTTATTTAAAGCATAACTCAACCAGATACTGTAATCCATCCAACAATTTAACAAGAGCAATTTTATTATTGTATATCCATGAAAACCACGCAGCTAAATCCAAAGTTGCCTTACTTTTGGAAAAATACCTAATACAACGTGGAAGAATACTGTGAAGCGCTTAGCTAATAATAGCTGTTCCTTGGATACAAGTGTCAATTTTGCCACGGCAGCCACTGCATTTTAGAGAATGACAGGAATCATATACAGTATGTTCAGCAGATAGATTGCCACTGTTTTTACAAACTGTGAATTAAGTGCTATATAAATACTTGCTTTTTAATCTCTCCGTGGATCTCAATATACAGTATGATACACAATATACATTCTAAAATATGGTGCTGGAGGCTGCTAGTGAAACCACCATAGCACTAAAAAAAATAAAAGCGTAAAAAAAATGTATGCTGGTTTTACATAGCGACACCTGCCAACGTGTGGTGTATTATCCTGTTGTTTTTTACACAGCATATTAAATATGCCCCTAAGTGTATTGTATATTTTGATTTAGTCCCTAAGCTCAATTACTGATAACAGCACAGAGTATATGCAGTACAGTCCTGCAGCGGGTTGGGCACCCGCGGGTTACCAGCAGAACCCTGCGGTAGTACTAAGAGTAAATTTAAAGGTGAACTGTACTTTAAAATTACATATCTGTTTTTGCAACAGTACAGTCAATACAGAGGAATTGCATATAATATGAAAACTATAAGTACAAATAAGAAGCAGCTGCTTGGCCTATTCTGACACAGCAGTAGGAAACTGTAAGCCATCTTTAACACCCGTGGTCTCCAACCCATGGCTTATAAGCAACATGTTGCTCACCAAACTCTTGGATGTTGCTCTCAGTGGCCACAAAGCAGCTACTTATTTTTAAGTTTTATGACTGAACAGACTCTCCTGTAGGCTGTCTATCCACATAAGGCTACCTGATAGCCAATTGTATTCTTTATTTGGCACCCCAGGAACGATTTTCATGCTTGTGTTGCTCCCCAACTCTTTTGACATTTTAATGTGGCTCACAGGTAAAAAAAAAAAAGTTTGGGGAGCCCTGTTCTACACCTAGGAACCTTTTTATAATATGGTGTAAAAAGCTGTGTAAGATACATGCTGCCTGATTTGAGGCCAAGTTCCAGTGGAAAAAAAACACAAATAACATTGAAAAATTAATGATGATGAATGCCATAATAGTTTCCTATAGCATTTCAAATGGCTGCTTACACGATCTTTGAAAATCAATGCACAGCTTGAAAATAAGCCTTTTTTATCCAGTGATGCCTGGTGATATGTTGTATATTTTGTTTTACACAGCATGATTGGCCTCAAATAAACATAGCCAGATGGTGCCCCTATTCCAACAGCAACTCACACTGCCCCTACTACACACTACACCCTTCTGCTCTTTGGCTGCTCTAGAGATAAGAGCTGTCAAAATCAGCAGCACCCAGTCCCCAGTGCTCCAGAATACTACGCGTTTGTGTGTATAGTGTGTGTGTATATGTATGTATAGTGTGCGTGTATATATATGTATGTATAGTGTGTGTATGTGTATAGTGCGTGTGTAGCAAAATATACTTTTCATTAACCGCCTGCTTTCATGTTCATATAGATGCAACTATTACTACAGATTCACTCTGTGCAATATGGCACCCATGTGATTCTAATATAAATTAATTTACAAATGTTGCTATTTAACTTACGCTTAAATTAAGTTTCCCGAAAAAATATTACCAACAATTAGACTGAGATGGACAAAGCTGTTTTATACCGGTAGAACAATGTATTTGGGAGCATAAAAATGTTGTTTTAGTAAAAATTGTGTTATTAGGAACCCAAGCAAAAAAGGTGACATTTTACTTGTTACTTATCTTAAAAGAAAAATGCACTTTTGTTCGGAGCCC
Source organism: Xenopus borealis (assembly GCA_024363595.1). Classification (NCBI taxonomy): domain Eukaryota; kingdom Metazoa; phylum Chordata; class Amphibia; order Anura; family Pipidae; genus Xenopus; species Xenopus borealis. Next base: position 65,124,052 of record CM044438.1, read on the forward strand.
TGCATTAAGGGAGACTTTCTAAATTGCTTCACCTTCCCTCGATTTTTACTTATACTGCAGATAGTATAGCAATAGGTTTAGTATAACAGAATTACATGGGGGGTTGAATCCAAACACACAAAATATTAGTTGTTTAGCAAATGTTACTTATGCACTCTTTTGGGCGTCAAGATACAGGCTGCTAAGGAGTCCAGGAGGATAGAAGGTCTCAGACATCCTGACTGATGTCTCGTTTTACTATATTTGTCTTTCCTAACGTTGGTAAAGGGTTGTCCAAAAAAGACTTTGGTGTAAATCCTAATAACATCTACTTAACTGTATTAGAAAAACAAAAAAGTCCCCCTCTTCTAGCCATTAGAGGAGGCATCATTTTTGATAACAGTTATCAAAAATGCTTCAGATAACAGAAAAATAATTAGCACTTAAATATTAAAGTTATAAACCTTATTCATGACTAGACATTAAGCCCGTTAAATTAACGGGCGCTAGAACATATGTAGTCAAACATTTATAAAAACAAAATTGTTCTAGGCGAATTTTCGCCTGCGCTACGCAAATTCACTAACGTGCAAATTTACGCTCTGGTCGGCGAACGGTAACGTATTTACGTTTTTCAGACTATTACCCACAATGGTAAAACATGCCACAACGTAAGGGTGCGAAGTTGCGCGTCTATCTACTTCGCTAGCGTAAATTCGCCAGAGACGGTTCGTGGGGCACATCCGCAGTAGCACAATTCCACGGACACAGGGACTGGACGCAGAGAGAAAAAAATTTCAGTTTTTAAAAAATGTGTCAAATGGGTTCTCTCATGGAGGGAGTCCATACTATGACTACAACATGCAAACGAGTTGAGCATGCTCAGATTGTAGCACTGCCCAGAGTATTCTGCCCAGAATGTCTTACTTTAGTAAACTCTAGAAGTATCATGAGATTTCCCTATCTTATCCCCTGCTGGTGATGTCATTATGCAAATGAAGGGCACAGACCAACATATAGACGCACAGATAATATTGTATGAAACAGATTTTCATACGATATTCTGTGCGTGTATGGTGGGAAATGAGCCGACCGATATCATCAGAAGATTAAGATATCGTTCGGCTGGTTAATCGGGCTGAATGGGAAATTTTGACTGGATGCCTTTGAAAGCACCCTGAACATCGGCCATTGTTAGTGGTGAATCGTCAGATACAGGTAGAATTCTATTGTTTCTACTTGTATATTTGACAATTCAGCTCTACACGTGTGTGTTGAAACGAGATCGTAATTTTTACAACTATGGCCAGCTTTTTTAACAGAAGTTTCGCAGATTTCAAAATAGCTTAGAAGGTTTATTAGACAACCAAGAAATTTCAACTGAGCATGTGCGAGATTTCAGAGCTACAGTTGACTGTGAAGATATAGGTGGGAGGAGTCAGTGAAATCCAAGATGCCTGCCTCAGCTAAAACTGCAGTGGAGATAGGGGAGACTTTGCAGAAGGTATAGTGAGCTGATGATTTACATTATACAAACAATTCTAACTGTTTTAAAAATCAGCACAATCAGTGTTTGGTATTGATTTTTTTGCAGCCCTGTGGAAATAAGACGCAGACAATATTTAAAAAAAAAAAAAAAGTTTAAATCAAACCAAATTGATAACCAAATATATATATATATATATATATATATATAAAAAACCATACATAATCATCAGTTATTTATTTAGCGCCAACAAGTTAAGCAGTGCTTTACATTAGTTTAGTTTAAATAACAAACAAGGGTTTACAAATTACAATAGGATTAGAGGGGCCTACTCGCAAGATTTTAAAAAATAAAGGTTAGGGTAAAATTGAGACATAAGGATTTCAGAGACAAGTTTGTGAAAAATATCAAAAAGCGGAGCACCAGAGTGTGTGTAAAAGCTATTTTAATAATCCAATTTAAAAAGTTCCATCAGTAAGTTTTTTCTCATACAAAAATCGCATGTCAGGGTATCTGGCTTTACGCGTTTCGTGGCTCACGCCACTTCCTCAGAAGCACAAGTTTGTGATTTATGATACAGCTATGACTGATTAATTAAGATATATTGAATAAGCTTTCCTAAACAGGTGGGTCTTCAGCAGGCCCGGACTGGCAATCTGTGGGTTTTGGCAAATGCCAGAAAGGCTGCTATAAGATGCCATAGAAAGTGGCTATTAAGTGGGCTGGTGTGGGCTGTGTACCAATAATGCCAGGGCCTATTTTGAATCCCAGTCCAGTCCTGGTCTTTAAAAGTTTGGAAAGATGGAGAAAGTCTGACAGCTTGAGGTAGAGAGTTCCAGCAGAAGCCCAAGAGAAGTCTTATAGATGGGAATGGGGATAAAGTCATGAGAGCAGAAAAAAGGCAAAGGTCAGAAGCAGAGCAGGTTGTTTGAAGAAGTGTATTTTGAGATCAGAAATGAAATACAAGGAGGGGCTTCATTGTTAAGGGCCTTGAATGTAAGTGTAAGAAGTTTGCATTTGATTCTAGAGGAGATTGGGGGCCAGTGAAGTGATATGTATAGCGGAGCAGCTGATGCCGAGTGGCGAGATAGATGAATGAGTCTGCCAGCAGTATTTAGAACAGATTGGAGTTGTCAAAGGCAACTTCTTGGAATACCCATGGGGGTAGGTTGCAGTAATCAAGGCGGGTGATAAGAGACTGGATAAGTGATTTGGTTGTGCCTGAAAATTGGAAAATGATGTTCAATGTTACCAAAATGCTGGAAGATTGCACCTGTGAGCTCTGCTACGCTGCCTGTGCAACAAGGTGTAATTAACACTTGTGCGGGGGGAGCAGGGAGAGCGACTATGTAGGGTAGGGGTTTTTATTAGTTGGGGGGTTGAATTCTCCTTTAACTGTTGTTGACCAACAGCTCACAGCATCCTCTGAAAGCATGTCGGATTCGGGAAGCTGAAGTTCAGAAAAATGTTCTCTCTAAGTTATTGAAGAGCATAAAAGCATAAATTATCCTTTGAATGAACAGTGTTGATTAGGTCTGATCTAATACTGAATTAAGTGTGTGCACATAAAGATATGTGTGCATAAGGGTACATAGAGTCAGCAACAAAAAGTTACAAGTTGCCAGTCCATCAATCTGCAATTAGGTACATACCACACAAAGAAGAGAATTCCACCATAAGGAAATGTGGTACAAATAACTACCCCCCCCCCCATGTACAGTATGCGTTGATCTATTCTTTTCTAATTACAGCACTGAAGAATATCAATATGAACGATATAACTTAGCTTTTGGGTTTAATTATGCATCTCTATAGAACAAAAATAGGCAGTGTATACATGTAGTACCAAGATAAAATATATACTTAACAAATCACATTAAAAATAATATATTGTCCCAAACATTCTTTGGACTTTCAGCTTTTTGTAACTTTTTTTTCTTTTTACATTTTCACAAAAATACATTTATTATAAATTCACATATAATAAAGATCACAATTGTGAGTAAGCTTATATTTTGTTTAAAAATAAAGTCAAATATATATATTAAAAAAAAAAAAACAACTTCAACCAAATCAGACTAAGAGAGTTTCTCAGTTTACAAAAGAGATTTCTACAACAATATACCGATTTAAAAACCCTTAGACTTTTCAAGACATGAATGCATAAAGCAGCTAAACTTAACAGCATGTACATTTTAATGTGGAAATATCATAGCACTCTAATGCTCCTCGGCACAAAATGCCTGGCTGGTATCTTCTGGGTGGACTGGTGTGATTTTTGTACTCAGCAGTGTGTAAATATATGGCCAAATTCTGTTTGTTTCAGTGCCTGAAAAGGTATGGAGTATCTCTTTATTCCTAAAAAGAAATAAAATCCAGGTTAATTAATAAAAATGCTACATATGCATTATAAAGTAATGCTGCTACCTCTGCTGTGTGAGTGTGTGTTGCTTTTCCCAAAAGACTTAAATGTTAAAAATTATCTCTTGCACAAATGTAATAAGCAGGCTATTTAAATGTTCGATTTATACCACAAGTAACACATTTAATATAAAATACCTGGATACAAGAGGAAGGATTTAAGTGCTAATTATAACTCACAATTCAGCAGAAGCATCTGGCTCTTGCTATAAATCTCTAGGTTAGACATTATTACAAATCAGACACATAGGGTCAAATTTACGAAATTCACGTGAAATGATCAAATACCGATCGTACGAATTTTTCGTGAAATCGGATATGCAAATTTGGCCTCTTTGTTCATCGAATATATCGAGTGATCGGATATTCGATAATTCGATGATCGTAGGAATCAAAATTTTAAATTTATTCGACTGCCTACTGCGCAAGATTGAACCTACTGAATTGCAATAGAAGCCTATGGGAAGCTCCACATAGGCTTCTGAGGCTAAGTCCTGCTAAAATACCATTCGTACGATTGGAGCGTTCGATTGTTCAAATTTTTCGGACGCTCAAATGAAATTTCATGATTTTTTTTGTGAAATCCAACAATCGGTATCCAATCGTACAAATTCATCAAGAAATCGTATTGCGAGCAAAATGATAGCCTAAAACAATTCAATAAGCATTCGATGGTTGAATGTTCGAATTGCGAATTTGGTCAAGCTAATTATGGGGAATAATAGTAAATTTGCCCCTAATACAGATCTCCTAGGCTCAGCTCTGTTAAATGCTTTGGAAAGGATAAAGATATATGCAGTAGATGTGCTGGTTGAGAATTTCTCAACCCGCACCCAACCCTAACCTGCCCTCTAAATCCGCACCCAACCCTCCCTCTAAATCCCCACCCAACCCTAGCCCGCCCTCTAAATCTGCACCCAGCCCGCCCTCTAAATCCGCATCCAGCCCGCCCTCTAAATCCGCATCCAGCCCGGCCTGCTGCTGCACCTCTGTTTATAGACCTGCCCCACAGTGATGTCAGAAAAGGGGAGGGCGCTAGTCTATAAATTTAGGCGCAAGAAGCCGGAATTAGGCATTAGAAGGATGTTAAAATTTTAAATCCTTCGATCATCGAATATCCTATCATTCGATCTATTCGATAATTCGGTATTCAATGATCAAAGAGGCCAAATTTGCATATTCGATCCTCCGAAAAAAAATCGTACGATCGGTATTCGGACGAATTCGATCGAACTTCGAATCCTTCACACGAATTTTGTAAATTTTCCCCAATGTGTACCACACTCATGGGTGGAAACTTGTTCAACGAAACAGTGCTATAATTTTACTGTTATTTTTTACTTTTTGTTCGATTTCTCTTCTTGTCATCTGCTATCCATTCTCCAGTCTGCCAAACAAAGTCAAACAAATGCATTGCTGCTGTGATAAATGGAATAAGTGGAACTTAGCCACAAGATAGCTATTACAATTCCAAATGTAATAGCTGCATTACAAATTAGAAATAAAAAAAACACAAAAAAGGCAAATTGCACATTTTCCCTGTATACCATTGTCTGCCTCCTATGTTCATTTGAAGGTGATTTACCCCTTTCAGTAATTTACAAATAATATACAGTCACAATATGTGACAAATGAAAGCACAGGGAACTAAATTTATGTTGCAATTATATTTAGAAGAACCTTTATACCCCACTAGAGATTCACTTCCAGGCAGCTGCAGCAGTCAAGCACATACAGTATAACAAATGTTGGGATTAGGAAAATTAAACAAGTATCAGAGGGAGGTAAGACTGGAAATATAATATGTACTAAGGATAAAACCATCTCAGTTTTAATAATAAACCTCCAGTCACAGTTTATTATTAGAGTCGTTTTCCCAGTTCAAGGGATTCTAATTTGTTTGTACTCCAGTAGTAAAAAGCTACTCGTTTGTAGGTTTCCTTGGAATATAGGCAGTTGCTGCTCTTTTTAAAGATTTGACTTTTTTTGCCATTGTAACGCTAATCTGGGCTATCCAGACCACAGATAGTTAAAATGTCCAGCTATTGGTATGAGCATGGGTTACATTGGACTCTTTCTGCAGGATCCCAGGCCTTCGCTAAGTGGAAGCATTCCCTCTATGGTGTAGTGCAACTACAACACCTAGACACTGTGCATGCACCTTACAAAAATGATGGGTGCCAGGAGGTTCTTGGTGCAAACAAGGAAAAACAGTTTATTATGTCAGAGACCAATATCCTCAGGTTTACTCACACAGGAGTTGAGCATATAGCAGGAGCACAGACGTCACACAGACCAGGTACAGCACTTTGGAGTAGTTGTACCCTCCCGAAGCCTTGACAGTCCTCCCTTTCTCCAGGGAGCTCCAGGACAGCAGCCTCTACCCTCACAGTCCCTCTTCTCTGAGGTCCCTGCACTCAGGTATTTCAAAACCTGTGGGAAGCTACTTCCTTCTATCAATCCTCGGCAGAGCTACAACTGCTCATGCTGCTAAAACTTTCTGTCTCACTCTTCCTAGAGTCCAAACCCCCTAGGCTAGCTATACCTTCTTCACGGGGTTGCCTGGTCACCGACTTCTTTCCAGAGCAAAGGCCTTTCTGTACCCAGGTCCCCCCTGGGCACACCCTGCTGGATCAGCATCCAGAGGCCAAAGAGGAAGCTGCCACTCCCTTCCCAGCATTATATAGTGTAAGGCAGGATGTGGTCACAGTGCCACCTGGCCAATAACTGCAGGCATTAACACAAAATAGATACACAGGCTTCTGCCTAGTAACTAACAAGGTGGGGATTTAACTCTATAGGTGCTGGTAAGACCTATAGATCCCTACACCATCATTCTGCTAGTTTAGTAAGGTGTTTCCCCTTCCTATTATAAGCAATCACTGACTTGCCGTCTGTTAATATTGTACCATATAGTGATTTAATATAGGCCTTTCTAAAACTGGAGCTATTAAATATAATATTCTAGCTGGTTTCTGAGAGTCCCACAAAAGCACTGCTCAGTTCTAGCAATTGTGTCCAGGAGTCTGCTATTTGGGCCAATGCCAAGAAAGATAAAGGATAGCAAAACACAGTTGATCAACCAAATGGAAATATCAGATCATCAGCCAAAAGCTAAACTGCATGGGTCTGCACTTCCACTTCCATATAAACAAGTGGGCATTTAGCATTAGGGTTGCCACCTGGCTTGTATTTTACCGGCCTGGCCGGTATTTTTGATGGCTGAGCTCAATGTTGTTAAAAGGAAAAAAAGATAAATATATAGGAAGGCCGGTATTTTTTTCAAGAAAAGGTGGCAACCCTATTTAGCATCCATATCAATGGTCAAGCTGCACAATATAGGAGTGGCTGTTTAAATCAAAATTTCCTCAATGTTGGGCCCAGTCATCTGTCCACAAGCCAGCCATCTGAAAACAACTTTGTTTTCAAAGATTCATGGAAGAATAAAAATGGCCATGTGGTTCAGAAATAATTTACTGTCAGGACCCTAAGCTTGCACTTTGATAAGTTGTCAGTACAGACTCACCACTGCTTCAGCCTTTGTTAAAGGGATACTGTCATGGGAAAATATGTTTTTTTCAAAACAAATCAGTTAATAGTGCTGCTCCAGTAGAATTCTGCACAGAAATCCATTTTTCAAAAGAGTAAAAAAAAATATGTTATATTCAATTTTTAAATCTGACATAGGGCTGGACATATTGTCAGTTTCCCAGCTTCCCCCAGTCATGCGACTAGTGCTCTGATAAACTTCAGTCACTCTTTACTGCTGTACTGCCAGTTGGAGTGATATCACCCCCTCCCTTTCCACCCGGAGCAGCCTAACAAAAGGACAATGGGAAGGTAACCACAAAGCAGCTCCCTAACTCAAGATAACTCCCAGGTAGATCTAAGAACAATACTCAATATAAAAAGCCATGTACTACTGAGACACATTGAGTTACATTAAAGGACCAGTAACATCAAAAAATGAAATTGTTTTAAAGTAATAAAAACATAAAGCAGTGTTGCCCTGCACTGGTAAAACTGCAGTGTTTGCTTCAGAAACACTACAATGGTTTATATAAATAAGCTGGTGTGTAGCCATGGGGGCAGCTATTCAAAGGAGAAAAGGCTCAAGGTACACAGCAGATAAGCTCTGTAGAACATAATGTTATCTGTTATCCATTACTTATCCTGTGCCATATAGCAGTTTTTCGATTTCCGCCATTGCTACTAAGCAGCTTGTTTATATGAACTATAGTAGTTTTTCTGAAGGAAACAGATCAGTTTTAACAGCGCAGGGCAACACTACATAATATTTTCCTTACTTTAAAACACTTATTTTTTGGTGTTACTGTTCCTTTAAGTAGGAGAAATAACAGCCTGCCAGAAAGTCATTCCATCCTAAAGTGCAGGCATAATCACTTGACTGGGGGCAGCTGGGAAACTTACAATATGTCTAACCCCATGTCAGATTTAAAAATATAAAAAAATCTGTTTGCTCTTTTGAAAATTGGAGTTCAGTACAGAATTCTGCTGGAGTAGCACCATTTCCCATGACATTATCCCTTTAAAACCAAACATGGTTAAGTGCTTAACCAAGGCCAATATAAGAGTGCCGTATCCTGCTGTTAAAAGCAGGTTTGCTGTGATCATGGCTTGTTGTACAGTGCAGAGTATCTTAGTAGAGATTTATAACTACATGCATGCAATAATGTCAACAGACTCAGGATTCTGCACATTACCAATCACACAAGTTCCAGCCTGTTAGTTATAGAGTTTAGCACTGTACCAGGTTTTTTTTTTTTTAGAATGTAAATATGTAAATTTTGAACCTCAACTAAAAACCAAAGTTATATAATCCTCATTTCAATCTTTTCATACTCTAGAGGTCAGAATGAGTGAACCAGTCACTATAACATAAAATTATACATTTTTACTTTATCAGTTCAGTATAGAATAAGGGGCAGATTTATTATGTGGTATAAAAAACAACGGAATAATTTGACACACATTGCCAGGAATTGCCGTGTAAAAATGGCATCATTTTTTTTTTAAAGCAGTTTTTCTTTGAGCAACTTCCGCCAGAACTTAATTACAAGGGTCTAAAGCAGTGGCAAATCTGGCATACACATGATGTAAAAATAAAACACACCTTGATAAATGAATTTATGTTACACAGGTCTTTACATAATTATTTTAGCATTTACAAAGCATAATAAATAGCCCCCTAAGGCTCATTTGCAAACCCAAATACAGTGCACAAACTGCAATAAAGAACAAAATCTGCCATTTTCTTCTCACTTTGCACACTATATTGGGGTGTGCACAGCTACAGGTCCATACCCTAGTAAGGCCTTATCTGGAGTATGCAGTGCAGTTTTGGACTCCAGTCCTTAGGAGGGATGTAAATGAGCTGGAGAGAGTGCAGAGACGTGCAACTAAACTGGTTAGAGGGATGGAAGACTTAAATTATGAGGGGAGACTGTCCAGGTTGGGGCTGTTTTCTCTGGAAAAAAGGCGCTTGCGAGGGGACATGATTACACTTTACAAATATATTCGAGGACATTATAGACACATATCAGGGGACCTTTTTACCCATAAAGAGGATCACCACACCAGAGGACACCCCTTCAGACTAGAAGAAAAGGACTTTCATTTGAAGCAGCGTAGGTGGTTCTTCACAGTCAGGGCGGTGAGGTTGTGGAATGCACTGCCGGGTGATGTTGTGATGGCTCATTCTGTTGATGCTTTTAAAAGGGGCTTGGATGATTTTTTGGACAGACATAATATCAAAGGCTATTGTGATACTAAACTCTACAGTTAGTATAGCTATGGGCATATATAACTTATGGGAAAGTACGGAGGGGTGTGTATTTATGCAGGCCCGCCATCAGGGGGGAACAGGGGGGACAAGTGTCCCGGGCCCGGGGCTGAAGGGGGGCCCGGCAGCGCTGCAATATTAAAAAGAGCCCCCCTTCCGAGCGCAGAAGCTTGCGCTCTATGCGAAGTCCTGCGCAGAATGCGGAAGTGCCGAACAATAACGAAGTCCCGAAGAGGCGGAAAGACCCGAAATCCCGAAAGGAGCCGACACTGAAGTCCTGAAGCGGTGAAAATACCCGAAGTCATGAAGTCATAAAGTCCTGAAGCCACAAGTTTAATTCTACTGACACCAATGTGTTTTTTTGTTTTCTTTTTTTAATCCTCTGGCCACCAATTTTTTATTTTAATACTCTATAGGCCCCTGCACCAATTTTTTTTTTTTTTTATATTTTTTTTGGGGCCCCAATTTTTTTTTTAACTTGTCGGGGGGGCCTGACCACCAGTTTTTTTTTTTTTTAAATATTTTATGGGGCTCCAAATTTTTTTTTAATTGTCGGGGGGCCTGTCCACCAATTTTTTTTTTTATTATTTTTTGTGACCCCAATTTTTTTTAACTTGTATGAGGGGCCCTGGCACCAATGCTTTTTAATGGGGGGCCTAGTGGCAATTTTTTTTTTTTTTTAACTTATAAGGGAGCCTTAGGGGGGTTGCATTTTTAGTGCTGATGTCTGTGTGGTCTTTTAACTTTGATGTGGAGTGGGCGGGGGTTAGGGGCGAGGCTTGGGTGCTATGGCGGGCGGGGCCCAGGGGGCCCCGAAAATTTTATTGTGCGGGGCCCCGTGATTTCTAATGGCGGCCTTGTATGTATGGATGCTGAGTTTTCATTTGGACAGGTTGTACTTGATGGACTTTGTCTTTTTTCAACCCAATTTAACTATTTCAATGACCCCTAATTTGTGAAACCCTAATACCTCTAATAGGACTCCCTTCACCTACTCCAACAATTAAAGGGATAGTGTCATGGGAAAACATGTTTTTTTCAAAACACATCAGTTAACAGTGCTACTCCAGCAGGCTTCTGCACTGAAATCCATTTCTCAAAAGAGCAAACAGATTTTTTTATATTCAATTTTGAAATCTGACATGTGGCTAAACATTGTCAATTTCCCAGCTGCCCCATGTCATGTGAATTGTGCCAGCACTTTAGAATGGAACTGCTTTCTCGTAGGCTGTTTTTCCTTCTCAATGTAACTGAAGGAGTCTCGGTGGGACATGGGTTTTTACTGCTGAGTGCTGTTCATAGATCTACCAGGCAGCTGTTATCTTGTGTTAGGTTTCTGTTATCTGGTTACCTTCCCATTGTTTTGTTGTTAGGCTGCTGGGGGGGGGGGGGGAAGAGAGGAGTGATATCACTCCAAATTGCAGTACAGCAGTAGAGTGATTGAAGTTTATCAGAGCACAAGTCACATGACTTGGGGCAGCTGGGAAATTGACAATATGTCTAGCCCCATGTCAGATTTCAAAATGAAATATGAAAAAATCTATTTGCTCTTTTGAGAAATGGATTTCAGTGAGAATTCTGCTGGAGCAGCAGTATTAACTGATGCATTTTGAAAAAAAACTTTTTTTTCTCATGACAGTATGCCTTTAATTTAACGATTCTCATTAATTCTGTAAATGCTGTTTTGGAGCTCAGTAACCATTTATTAATACTGCATTGACTGCTTTAGTCATGTTGGAACCCCACCTTCTGCCCCCTACCTTGCACATAATTTAGACACAAGGTATGAAGTAGCAGAAGGTGTAGCCTGCATCGGGGCCCAGTCCTTATCTCCTGCCCTAAGGCCAGGGCTGAGCTGAGTCTCCAGCAGCTGCTCTCCACACAGAGCACCAGATTTTTGATGCAGAGAGCAGCAACAAAGAGGGTTGTTCTTGCACTTGTGCCACCTAATGACAACTATTATGTTCTTTACCTACACCAACAATTATGCTGATTATAATTCATTATGTTAATGATGTAACCATTACATGATAACTCACTTGTATAATTCAATGACAGGCTTAGCAACATCTTTGTACTGGCGTAATCTTGAAATAACTGCATCCGGCTTATCATGCTCTTGTTGGATCAGCGGTTCCCCAGATATATCATCAATTCCCTGAATCCAAAGCAGAAATGCTAATATATAGGCAAGAAACAAGACATGACATATTTCTACAGATTTGCATGCACAATGATTTACTTGCTGAATGTAACTGTATATAAAAATAAAAGTGAATATGTGGCATGTCTACAAATGTGGACACCCTGTCTGCCAACAAAATGTTGCTTGCAGCCAACAGTCTTTCTATTCTTGCTTTGAGATTTATTTTTCTATTTTTAACATTTTAGAGTCACTGCATTCTTTAATTTTAACAACAGCATATTCAAGCTGTCAATCCCTGCTGACGAAAAACATGCTATAAGTATAGGTCAGTTATATCAAGTGCGCTCTAAAACACTGATCAACATGAAGAGTTGGCAAAAAAAAAAAATACTATATAACCATAGTGTGAGCACTGCAAAAGCATAAGAGTGGCCTAACTGTTGTGTGTAAAAAGCTGTGTGGTGAGGCCAGCATTTTATTGTAGCTGTTTTATGTCTGTTGTCCAGATTATGGCTTGTCTTAGTGATAGTTCCATGGTTATGCTGTATTTATTTTGTGGTTTGTGCCAGGGTTGGCATGCACAACTTCTATACCAGTGTGTTTATGTATTGGCACAAAGGTTTGTTTGAAGGCTTCTTTTTATGGCTGCTTGCTAGTGTTGCAAATAGCTATACTGTGGTTATATTGTGCTTTCTGCCAGGGTTGGTGTGCATAACTTCTATACCAATATTTGAATGTATTGGTGCGGGTTTTTTTTTGAATGGCTTCTGGGTACTGCCATGGTTTAAGAGTGCCTAAAGTGTTTATGGTTGCTTGCTAGTGTTGCAACTGTATTGTATGGCTACTTACAATTAAGGTGCATGACTTTTTCAGCAGGTTTCAAATTCAGTCAAATCCAAGTGCCTCGCTAAACGAAATCCAATTGAATCATTTGACATTTTGTCATACAAACAAGGAACCCAAAAATATTTCCCTCCATTGTTTCCCTAATTTACATATGCAAATTAGGATTCCAATTCGGTTCATTATTCAGGATTTGACGGAATCCTAAAATAGTGGATTTGGTGCATCCCTACTTTTGAGACTTGTGTCCATGGCTGCTGGCAATGTTTGAGGCTGCTGCTGATGCACGTGCTGGTAAGAGGCCCCTTTAATAAATCAAATTGCAATTTTTTCCATTTCACAAACCCCTAAAGCGGTGGTTTCAAAAACCTCAAAACCTGACCTTTAATAAATATGCCTCTAAGCTTTAAATTCTGGTTTTTGTACACATGGCTTCTATTGTGTACTCATCTCAGCACAATATGCTAATGGATTACACTATTGTTAGTATGCACGTGTTGCATTGATGATGCTGGTGTTTCTAGCTGAGCCTTCAGGTTTGCACCAGTTGATATAATTTACTTATGGCTTGCCCTATGTTTGATTTGCCTCAATAATCACCAGTGGTGAAAAGTGGAATTTTTTCAAGAATCCATGCCTGATGAAAAATGTACCTCATCAACCTGAATACTGAACCTCATGCTTTTGTTATATAAGGTCTAGCACCTACCATTCCGTAAGGATTTCAACCCCACTGAATGGAGTTGCAATCTGGGTTTCACTTATGACCAAGTAAGATAGATCAGGCTATTTTTGGGGGTTATGCAATATAGAATTTTATGTGTTCATGTTACGTCCTATAAATATCAAGGTACAATATACTAGAAATCAGATGTACTATTTATGATTGGGCTCAATTTCAGCTAATGGTTTCTGGATTGTGTAAAGGTGGCCATACACGGGCAGATAAAAGCTGCCGACAGGCTGTGTCGGCAGCTTATCTGCCCGTGTGGGGGGCCCTCCGACAGGCTTTCCCGATCGATATCTGGCCGAAAGTCGGTCAGATGTTGATCGGGCAGGATTAAAAATCCCGTCGGATCGCGACGCGATGCGGTCCCGTGATCCTACCGCCCGTACTGATCCGAACGTTGGGCCCTAGGGCCCACGATCGGATCAGCCCGATATCGCCCACCGCAAGGTGGGCATATTGGGGAGAGATCCGCTCGTTTGGCAACATCGCCAAACGAGCGGATCTCTGCGTGTGTGGCCACCTTTAGTGCAGATATTTTGCAGTTAGTAGCATTGTTAGTAGCATTGTATTTGCCATCTTTCAATTTACTTTCAGAAATGCTCATTATTAATATTGAACTGTGCACAAGAAGACAACCTTCTGATACTCTAGAACAGTGATCCCCAACCAGTAGCTCGTGAGCAACATGTTGCTCTCCAACCCCTTGGATGTTGCTCCCAGTGGCCTCAAAGCAGGTGCTTATTTTTGAATTACTGGCTTACAGACAAGTTTTGGTTATATAAAAACCAGGTGTACTGCCAAACATTCTCTCCTGTAGGCTGCCAGTCCATATAGGGGTTACCAAAAAGCCAATCAGAACTCTTATTTGACATCCACATGGACTTTTTCATGCTTGTGTTGCTCTCCAACTCTTTTTTTAAATTTAAATGTGGCTCACAAGCAAAAGAGTTTGGGGACCCCTGCTCTAGAAACAGTGACAAAACAGTGCTGCAGACTAATAGGTCAGGTCTATAATAATAAGAAAAAAAAATCCCCCCCACTGTTTCTTTAATTTTCCACTGTCATCATTGTCCAATTTAAATTTCTAGGTCTAGTCAAATAAATGTGTGCTGTTTTTTTCTTTAAATCCCGAAAGAAAAAAAAGAATGTACTGGGTTTCCATGCACCTATAAACAGAGCCTGCTTAACAGTATTTCACCAAACAAAACCTAGTATATATTCTTACATGAACATGGGGAGGGTTGAATTCTAAATTGTAGACTCTTCCACTGGGTTGATGAATCCAGCGAGTATTCAGCCGATCTTTAAGTGTCTCAAATGGAATATTTAAACTGATTACAAGATCAAGATCACATATTTTATCAAGAGCTTCTGCCTGGGCCAAAGTACGTGGAAAACCTATAAAAATAAATACAGTCACTTACAATACAAAATTATATAATTCAGAAACTATCATGCAAAAACTTGCATTTATAAATGCATATCGTTTATTTGTTCCAAAGGATGCCAGGTTATTTTGTTTATTACAAGTTTAAGCATGTTCTTGTGTAGAAGAATAAGTTAAACAAACTCAACATTCTTAGAAATCCCTACAGCATCAAACATATAGAGACGTTTATCAGCACACATCCTGTTTGATTAATTATCATTTCTTCAAAGTGTAATAAATTCTTAGAAACCCCAGAGGCATCAACCAATTAGAGACGGTTTACCAGATATTAATTTATTAATCTTAGATGTTGAACATGTAATGAACAACATTTCATTTTAATATGACCAGATCACGTCAGTGTGAGAAGAATAAAGTAAAATATGGAATTTTCACCTGCAACCACCCGTTAGCTATCTACTGTGTATCCTGTGCTTGAATGGCTGCCCTTATGGCTGCACAGCTGTTTTTTTTTTATATAAACTATAGTAGTGTTTGTGAAGCAACCACACCAGTTTTACCAGTGCAGGGTAACAAGACATGATATTGTGATTTCTTTAAAGCACTTTCATTTTTTGGTGTAACTTTTCCTTTAAGCCAACCTTGTTCTCTATCTAGCCATAGTTTATTTTTATGTTCACAGTTCAGAGTGAATCACACTGCCTCTCAGAGCATCTAGTCCTTATTTTTATTACCAGAATCTACTATATTGCTAGCAAGATTAATACCATCCCTACTCATAGCAAGTGATGGGCGAATTTGTCCCGTTTCGCTGAAAAAAAAATTAAAATTTGCAAAACACTAATTTTAAACAGCCATGACAATTTTTTTTTCTATTTTTTCCCAGACTCGGGGTGGGCATAAAATTTTTTTTTGACACAGTGAATTTTTGCAGCATTTTCACTAATTTATTTATTTGCCAGAGGCGAAATGAGGAAATTCACTGCGAATTTGAGCCTGACGAATTTATTCGCCCATCACTACTCATAACTGATACTATAGGAAGAATATACAGAGATGGTGCTAAACTCAAAGTCCACTCTGCAATACAGGCTGCTGATGTGAACATTCCCCATTATAAATATCGTTTATAGGTGGTATAAACAACACCAAAATAAAGTTAATGTTCACTAAGGGTCTGTGGAGTTACCAGACTGCCCTGTTTTTAGTATCTGCATGGTCATGAGTGAAGCACATGTTTAAACACATTGGACAGACTTTATACAGTCCAAAATTGCAATGTGTACCATCATAACCACTTTCATGTTGCCCTACACGCATCACATTAGTGCCATTCATTACATCTCTAGATAAACATCTGGGCATGGTGGTACAGGCAAAGACACCAACAAGTATCTACAAGTGTAGAGATCCTAAGAACTAATGAAAACAGCTTTCTTTCCATTATTAAAGCAAGAAAATATGAAATGTCCAGCTGCTAATATTTTTCTGATTGAAAACACAGTGGAAAGTAAAATAAACGAGTACCTGGTTTCCAAAGGCTACATTCTTTCACAAAGAAAGGCGTTCATGCAAAAATAAAAGCTGCAAGGTTATGTTTTTATAATGATAGATGAGTCACTCATTTCCTTTAATGTGACATCTGTGGTAGTCAAATATTATATCCTTAAGCTGGCCATACACAGGGAGATTCGTGCAATTGGCAACGTCCCTTTGTTTGGAGACATTGAGGTGGGTGATATTGGACTGATCCGATCGCAGGCCCTAGGGCCCAATGATGGGATCAGAATGGAGGAAATATGGGCAGTAAGATCGCTGGTCGACAGGATTTTTTTTACCTGCCTGATCGACATCTGGCCAGCTTGGGGAAAGCCTGTTGGAGGGCCCCACACATGGGCCAATAAGCTCCCAACTGTCTGAAGTCTTTTTATGGGTGTAGCTTATATTTAACTGCAAATTTATGTAATTAAAAGTAACCGTAAATAAATGTAGTGGTGTACAGTGCCTTGTAAAAGTATTCAGACCCTTGACCAATTTTATAATTTCATTGACATGGTTTTACATTTAACAGGGAAAAACTAAATTATGATATTTTTAGCTTTGTACACTCGTTTGGAAATAATTTTAACCTGCTCTTCCAGGCAGATTAGCTCAAGGTTGGTCAGAGGAGTACAATGACACTATTGCAACTCCATCAATTTTAAGTTGAGTCTGACTTTCTGACTTTGTGTGGCCTTCTTTTGTGAGCTTTCCTTTTTTAACAGGGGTTGTTCTCCTTTGAATTAACTTTTAGTATGATGTAGAGCGTGATATTCTGACATAATTTGCAACGGTTTTTAATTTTTATTATTTGTGGGTTTTTTTTTAATTATTTAGCTTTTTATTAAGCAACTATCTATTTTGCACTTTTAGTGGATCGATGGGGTCCATGTTTCCCTAGCAACCATGCATTGCTTTGTATAAGAGACTGTTACATGAATAGGAGAAGGCCTAAATCTGTAGCCCTACAGAGCAATTGTTTTTTAGATGGGGTCAGTGACCCCCCCCCCCCATTTGAAAGTTGAAAAGAGTCAGGCAAATAATTCAAAAATTATAAAAAAATTAAATAAAAAGTGAAGGCCAATTGAAAAGTTGCTTAGAATCAGACATTCTGCAACATACTGAAAATTAACCTAAAGGTAAACTTTCCATTCGGTCTGAAGCATCCATAATCTTGCTATTTTTATAATACTCCCAGCCCCTGCTGAAGAAAGCAGTCCTACAACACTATAGTACTACCACCATCATTCTAATGAATTGCTCACTGGTCTGAACACATCTGAAAGGCACTGTATGTGTATATGACAACATGACATTTTCCCTATCCTACATAGATTACCTTGCTTGTGTTATGTAACATACTTTTATTCAATGTTTATCTAAGAATTTCACAAAGGTGATGCTTACAGGGATGATTATTGGTAGCTTTGTTAAACATCCAATTAAAAATGAATAAGAAAAAGAAATCATATCAAAACTACAAAAGTATGGTATACACTGTATATTGGCGTACCTCACTTCTAACCATAGACATAACCTAAATGTCTAAAGCTGGCCATAAAAACAAATGTAGTGTCGTACACATACAATTTTCGTATTGTGGGTGGAGTGTCCCAACATTTTTCACACCATTGGGATCCGTCAGTTAAAGGAAGATTAACACCAAAAAAAATTAAATGAAAATATCATGTACTATTGCCCTGCACTGGTAAAACTGGTCTGTTTGCTTCAGAAGCACTACTATAGTTCATATAAACAAGCTGCTTATGTAGCCAAAAAAGGCTATATGGTGCAGGTTAACTAGTAGATAACTCCATTAAGTTCTACAGAGCTTATTTGCTATCTGCTGTGTAACTTGAGCCATTTCTCCTTTGAATGGCTGCCCCATTCCTACACAGCAGCTTATTTATATAAACAATAGTAGTGTTTCTAAAGCAAACACGGCAGTTTTACCAGTGCAGGGCAACACTGCATTACATTTTAATTACTTTTAACACTTAAAATTTTTGATGCTACTGTTCCTTTAAACAAATGGACCGGTTAAAAGAGTTACATGAGCTACCAATAAGATCTCTACATGTTTTGCTTTTCTGATGATATCAATGGGTGTTTGTCAATAGTATTTGTCAGACATAACTTTTGTACAATTGCTGTCTGTCAATTAACGGCCAGAACATCATCTGATATTATTTTTCCTACTTCTGGTTTGTTGTAAATTGGCAGATTGACACAAGCGTTCGTTGCTCAGAAAACACGATTTGCATGTCTATGGCCAGTTTTAGGCTACAATGAAATTTTAACAGGTAAACACATTATACAATTTGAGTATACTATTTTCTATTTTATGTAAAAAAAAGAAAAATCAGGCAAGAGAACACAAGAATCTGAAGCCGGTTTCTTAATCTCTCATTGATTTCTACTTGCACATTGTATTTTTTTTATTATACACAGCTACAAAATGTCAGCACTTTATAAATATTTAAAGGGCAAGGAAAGGCAAATAAATTAAATCCCATTTTTACTTTCTTTAATGAAAAAGAAATCTATCTCCAATATACTTTAATTAAACAAATGTACCATTTTTAGAAGAACCCTGACTGTATGCAGTGAAATTCTCCCTTCATTTAGTGCTGTGGATAGGAATTGTCAGACGGTCCCTAACATCTGGCAGGGAAACAATTATACTCATGAACAGCAAGGGGAGCCCCCGCCTTACTTACCAGCCATGTAGAACTCAAGCAGCTTTGTTTTTTGATAATTTATGATGATCCCTAAGAAGCCCAGACCACATTGAGCATGTGTATGTAGTCTAGTCTTGCAAAGATGTATAACAAAGTTACAAGATGACAGCCCCCTGTGGCCAACTTTGAAAGCTTAAATCATTTGTTTGATTAGGCTTGTGGTGCAGTAAGTTCATGTTTATGTTTAGTATACAAAATACAGCATTTCTAGCCCTATTCTATTTTAGACTTTCCTTGCCCTTTAATGATGAATGCAGTTATAATACGGTTTTGAAGATGTGCTTCTGTCAGTGTAAAATAAAACAAGACTGCACTTTATTACACTCAAAACCACTTGCAATAAATCAGTATTAACATGCATGGTAAAAAAAAAAAATATTAACTTTCTATAAATATTTTATTTATTTTTTATTTTATTATATTTATTCAATATTTAGAAACTGTTTACGCTGAAGAAATGCATCATGTTAATAGGACATATTGTTGCAGTAGCAAGGTTGCACAGAATTAAAAGACTTACCATCTAACAACCAAGGCTGGTTTTTCATTGTTTCCAGCTCAGAAAGCATGACACGGGTGATTAAGCTATCAGGAACAGGAAGACCTTGCTCTAGGTATTTCTTGGCCATGACTCCAATTTCTAAAGACAAAAAAAAGCAAAAAGTTTAAACAATTGAAACCAACAGTCAAATGATAAAGCCAATTTTCTTTAGCTGTTTTTCAACATCGACAGCCTCAGAAAATGTATAGACCTGTCTAGGCTTGAAAGTTATCTTGTTTTAATGGTCAACACAGGAAAAACTGCATATATATGCAAGGGGCTAGCTTATTCTTATATCTATATATGACAGATGTTTTTAAACAATGTTTTATAAAACAGCAGTGCTGATTTGTAAATGCATGCAATGATTAGTCCTATATTTTCTATTATATGATATTATTTATTGTACTTGTATAACATGTAGCTATTCTGCCCATTGAGGTGTTGTTTTGATAGCATACCAAGAAAATACATTTTTTTTGGCTAGATATCTATTGGGGGGCAGATGGGGAGGGCCCAAATATGGGCACATATGTTGGTGACTCGGGCTGAAGGAACACTAAAACCAAAAACAGTGTTGTCAAACTTACCCTGCACTGGTAAAATTTACCCCCCCCAAAAAAAAAGACTTCTTTAGTTTTTATATATAGAAGATGGGTGTAGGGACTCACCCTAGTGGTCTAGTGGGCAGCAGGGTCCACACTGCTCCTTCCTGTGCCGGTTCCCTAGTGCGTGCACTTCCTGTTTTTTTAGGTGCATGCGTGCTGGTGTGATGACGTCATTGAGCAATGTCGCAAAATTCAAATGTATTTCAAAATATTTTCACTGCCCGTTATAGGTTTCCTCCTAGTGAGTTCCTGGTGCCTCTGTATTTTTTTAAGCTGTTATTTTCTGTGATCTGATTGCCTGTTGTGACCCCTGCCTGATTTTGACTATCCAGACTTCTAGAATCCTGACCCAGCCTGGTAACGGGCTCTTCTAACCTGTACCCCATCTGATTGATCTCCTGGTTTGACTCTATCTATAGTCTGCCTGTCCCGACCCGGCCTGTCTGACTTCGTTATCAGCCTCCGTCTTGTACTGTGACCTTCTGCCCCAAGAACTTTGCTTTACCGTTGTGCCCCTTTGATCGTCCAGAACCCTTAGCTTGGCACCTCTCTTAATAAGACCTGGCAGCATCTGATTAGCCAAGGGCTCCTCCCGAGGTGAAAGGTGGCTGTAATAGGCAGAAAGAACAGCTGAGACCAGGGTACCTAGCATTGGTTCTGGATTTAGGGTGCCGATCGTAACAATGGGGCAGCGATTCAAAGCTGAGAAAAGGCACAGGTTTAGATAGCAGATACGAGATAAGCTATGTAGAATACTATAGGGTTCGATACAACTTCTTTGTTTTCTGCTATATAACCTGTGCCTTCACTCATTTTTGGAGACTAAATGGTTTCCCCCAAGACTACACACAGACCTATATATATATATATATATACACACACATACATACATATACATACAATGAAGGTATGTGGAAGCTGTCTCTCCTTCTGACAGAAGAAGAAAGTGAAGAAAGTGTATACTATATTTTTCGTTACTACAACGAATTTGTATTTTCTATTTTGCACATGAAGTCACGCATATCACTGGCAGCTAATAACACACACTCTGGTTAGGTATTGTTTATTATCGGTTATTTTGCAACTGAAGGGGAAGGGCAACACGTCACTAGAGGTCCAAGTATCTATACTCCCTCTTGCTCACTCATCACTTCCTGTTTGGTGGGTAATGGAGGTATTTAAGTTTGTTTGTTTTAATGCACAATTTTTTGTTCCTGAAGATGGCTCCAGCTGTTGAGCCGAAACGTTGATTAAATAAAACCTTTTTTGCTTTGTTCATATAAAGACCTGTTTGGTGCGGTTATTAGTGATGGGCGAATTCGCAGCGAATTCCTGCGATTCGCCGCTGGCGAATAAATTCGCGAAACGCCAGCAAAAATTTGCCGCCGGAAAATTCGTCCCCAAAAAGAGTCGCGACGCGCCGCGATTGACACGCCGCGCGTCGGAAACGATGCGCGACTCGTTTCGCTAATTTTTCCGCCAATTAGCGAATTTCTCTGGAAATTCGCAAATTTTTCAGCGAAGCGAAACGCATGAGATTCGCCCATCACTAGCGGTTATCTTTTGGATTATTATTATTGTTGTCTTTAACCAGCACACAGGCATTGTTGTTTGTTTGTCCGTGTGCACCATGTCTAAGATTTTTATATATATATATTTATTTATTTATTTATTTATAGTGGTCATTCTGAACAAACAAACCAGTTTTACCAGTTTAGGGCAACAGTACATGACATTTTAATTACTTTAAACACTTTTTTTGGCGTTACGGTTTTAAATTTGCCAGTGTATGGCCAGCTTAAAGAACAACAGTTAGAAAAAGATAAAGCGAAAATGAGTAGGGCAAGGGATGGTTGGTAAAGGGAAGAAGTAAGAATAAACCCCAGAGAATGCACAGTGACTTTCAAAGCATGAATTATACCTGCATATTTTTTTAAGCAGTGTAACCAACTTGTAGCAGAAAAAGTACAGTTACCTTCCATGTGGAGAGAACTCCAGAAAAAACACCTATCTGAAAAAATTATGCACTGAAAGTATTAAAAATGTTTATTGATATTCCTGGTACTGCCTTCAGTTCTACACTTTCAGGAAATAAACTACTTGGTACATCTATTTTGTATTATATCATCTTGTGTCATATCAGAAATCCCTGAAATATTCCCTTGTGGATATAGTGGCACCTGTAAAGTTGCTTAGAATTGTCCAATCCAATGCAAAGCTCATGCAAAGAGAAAGGAATCATCTGTAGCTGCAAATGCAAGAAATACATATTCTTTTAAGCTGTGGTGATTTGGGATTCCACATTGTTTTGTTATCACAATGGATTTATGCCAATGTCAAATACAAGTTAATTAGAAATTTGTAAAAGGGAAATGAAGAATAAGAAATATTAATACCATAGTTCACAGCTTTCTAGATGAGTACCCTGATAATAAGCACCATAACTGTATTCAAAATTACATTGACAATTTGATTCAGTGTGTAAGTGTGTATAGGGCCAGTTCGTTGATTATGTCCTTTAAAACTACATCAAGAGGCATAGAATTGCCCCTGTGTAAGTAGAACACTTTTTTTTTTTTCAAATCAAGGTTTGTTTTTTATCTTTTGGAAAATAATGCACAGGGTGCCTAAAGGAAAGTATACTTCATTTTAACCAAATCACAAACACATTAAAAAAGAATAACTTTATCCTTTGCTGCATGGGCAGCCTGATCCTTTAAAAATGTGCCTTCATATAGACCCAGGCCTTTGTTGCCCCACAGATCTGTGCCTAAATACAGTGGCTGTCTGGCAGATGAAAATTATCTGAATGTTGTGGCCATGGATTACACATTACAGCTACTTTCATCCAAGATGTACAAAAAAAAAAGTCATACCCAGAACAGCAAGCGCACAGACATGTTATTCACGGTAAGCACATTTATGTGTGTCTAGCAGTGTACTCTTCTACAGATCTGCTCTGGTAATGTAAATCTGTGTTCTATTTACAGTGCTATCACGCTCCACTGTTGGTGGGCAATACAGCATAAATCACTGAGGCATGAAAATATGCAAGGTCCTTCTGTACAGGTAACAGATGCTGCATGCATAGGTGTTGAATGGAGCACATAGCTCTTTGGGCATCCTATTCTAAAATCTGTATTTCTCTATTCATCCATATTTATCCATGTGAGCATTAAGCTCTCTTTATCCCTGAAGTGTAATGGACCAGCACATTTGTCAAGGGTCAAATTTCGAACTCGTGAGTTTTTCTTAAGCTCCCTTAACTTCGAATATACTCAAAATTTGACTGGGATGTTATTTAAGAAAGAAAAAAATAGAATATCTCAAACTCGGACGAATTTTACCGACTCAAAAACTCAAATTGAATTCAACCAAACTCGATTCGAATATGATAAATCTCGAAAATCTAAAAAATAGAAAATCATTAAAAAAAAAAAAAAAAAAAAAAAAAAAAAAAAAAAAAAAAAAAAAAAAAAAAAAAAAAAAAAGAGACCATTAAAAATTTTAAAAGAATTTTCAATCAAACCCTAAATAAATCTGCCCCTAGTATCACCTATAAACACATCAATTAAATAGTTGAATGAAATACAAAGGAACAATTTACTGGTCCAAACGGGAAGATTCAGGGAGATTTGTCGCCTGGCGACTAACTGCCGCTTCTTTGGGGCGCTGCGTTTCCAAAGTCGATCGGAGGCAATTTCCAGCGACTTAGGAAAATGTAGAATAAAAGCAGGCGACTTTTCCTCTCAGTGGGCTCCAGACATGGGTAAGCAATTCAGGGAGATTAGTCGCCCCAAAGAAACAGCGATTATTTGCCAGGCGACAAATCTCCCAGAATCTTTCCATGTGGACTAGCCCTTATTGCCACCTTACTGCTATTTATCTCAACAGAATCAATAGTATTAGCTGTGGGAAATCTGGTACAAGAACAGTTCCTATACAGTCTGGGTTAGAGTCCTGCGCGAAACCAATTTCTAAGACCCTGATCAGACCCGAACCCGTAGCCCGCATATTTACCCGATTTGATAGGCTACCCGGACCCGCAACTGCCTTTTCCGCAAACCAATCCACAAAGCAACGACTACCATCAAAATGGAAATGTTGTTACTGCAAACCGGAAGGGACATCATAAAAAGTGCCCGATAGCCAAGGGGGACAGAAGCGCACTGCTTGGAGAGAGCTCCAGCAAGAAGAGACATGCAACTCGACCCGCGACCCTGCATCTATACCCGTTCTGCAGGGTACCCGCTTTTTTTACGGGTAACCCCAGCTACCAGACCCACTTCAGGAGTCTAATCTGGGTTTTTACTTGCTTCATGAATTTTGAAATTAGATGTCCATCACAAAGAAAATCTGTGATTTTTTTTTTCCAGGGGACTTTAACAGTGATGAATACATAGGAAAAGTCACCTACACAGTCACTGAATTTTCCCAGTGCGGCCGAATATATATCAGTAGATACTAATAATGCCAGGACCACACTGGCAATTTAAATACTCTGCATAACCCTACCCAATGCATACTTCCAAACATTTTGGAAATAAAAAGGGACAACATTTTTTATGACCATGCCCATTTTTGTGGCCACACCCCTAATTACCATGTTCATTTTACAAAATTTGGCAGGTTAGGAAAATATTTCTGTGTTTTTTTTTTCAGTTATTACAGTTTTGCTAATTAAGGTGAATTGCCCTTTAAGCTGTGAGTCTAACTTTTCCCAAGGGACCTCCTTATCTTAATTGTTACAATTACTTATTTGTTTATCTCAAAATTGATACAAACATATCTTAACTGCACCTATGGCTTTTCTGGGCTCTGCCAATTAAGTTAGAAACATTGTATATTTTTCTGGCTGTTCAATGCAGACTAAATCAGGACTTTCCGGGTTGAGCTGTCAAAAGCGGGACTGTCTCACTGACAAGGCAAAGCATGCATAACTTTACTATAGCTAAATGTATAAGTGGTGCTTAGGGTTGCCAGTGCCACCTCTCTGTTTTTGGCAGTCTGGGCAGGAGGTGGATGGGGATATATTGTGGGTGGGTTTGTGACATCAAAAAGGGTCAAGGATATGATGCAGAGATTATGCAGTAACTGGCTGATAGTCATGTTATTCAAGAAGAGTCCTGTACAGCTTTTTGCAAGGGCTGCCTGGGTTAAACCAGCCGGTGGCAACCTTAATTGTGGTACGCCCCAGGAATGTCACAGTTGATGCCAGATATCAGCTGGCAATCCAGCCAAGTATGTTCAAACAACTTTATCATAGTCACCATCTGGCACAAATCAGTGTGATTTGATTGTACAATATATATAAAATTTGGAATATTTTATAACAAAAATTAAAATTCATCACATTATCACCAACATTATTAAAAAGCGAGTACAGCAACTTTTGTTACATTAACTTTGCTTTGTGAAAATTCAAATCTTTTAACCAGAAATCTCTCAAGTAAATAACTGGCAATTTACCAAGAGAACAAAAATTAATTTTGGCCAAGAAAATGTATCCAAATTCAGGCAGGTGAACTACCATTATAAAGATACAGCTGACACTTTTGGATCTCATTATCAACATAACCTGCATTCTAATATTCCACAAACAATTTCTTTATGGAGTAAATTCTTTAAAGCCCGTGTATTGTGAACATATACCTGATGAACGGAGGTGAGCTTTGGTGGAGTTAGATGTTAAAAAAATAGATTATTTGGGCTGAGCCCTCTGTTCAGCGTACTTCAATGTGTACTAATGTGTAATGGAAAGTCTTGTGTCCTATCTGCTCAAGGCATATTCGACCAACATTAAAATCACATACAAGTATTAATATTATGGATAGTACTGAAATATAAGCTATACAAAAAGTCAGTTTATTATATAAAATAACTTTTTAATGTGAGTGTTCCTCCATGCTCAGAGAATTTTCAGATTAAAAAATGTTATTTACGCTTCATAAGAAGGATTCAGTGTTGGTATCTGCAGGATATTTTACAAACTCCAGGAAGCACATGCTGAGAATGCAATAGGTCGCAACACTTTTCAACACAAATATAACCAGATGTATAGACCGAATGAATGCACTGAAGACGGCATCAGGAATGCTGGTCATTATTTACAACACAAAGAGGCATGCCAGGTTTAACATGTGCATTCAGTAGTTGGATTAGAAGAAATTACTGGTTTTTGATACCCCCTTGATCAGTGTAATGCATTAAAAAATCTCCATTGATTCAAGGATTCTGGAGTGCTTTAGTGCTACAGGAACAGTTCTTCAAAATAGTCCCTAAATGATCTCCCTGAAAAGTGGTATAAAGAAGGTTAAAAGGTTTGAGTGATAAATTTGGTCCTAACCCCCTTCTTGTGAAACCTGTCACCCATACCCCCTAATTACCAATGCATCTACCTCTGCATTTTCAATTGAGTGCATGCATGCAAATTTTTAATACACAAATATCAAACCAATTGAAACATTTATAAGCAACAAATTAGGATAGAAAACCCCAGATAACCCTTGCTGCTGAATTTTGCAGCAAGTAATCCATAATTAAGATTTTCTGCTCCAGGCATTCAAAAGCTGAGGCACAGCCAGTCCCAATCTGTCATGCATATCTTCTTTTAACAGTTTTTTTTAAAGTCACTACTTTGTATGTGAACAGACCTAAGGAAAAACCAAGTGATTACAATGACAATTCTTTAAATCCCTGATCACAAACAAACCATTGATTTACAGCAATTCAATCCTCTTACATCTGTTTCAACAAGTTAACTCCTTCGTGCAATAGAATCCAGGGATCTACTGCAAAATAATTTGTTAGGTTACGTTTTTAAGCATATTTATTAGGGATGCACCAAATCCAGGATTTGGTTTGGGATTCGGCCAGGATTCCACCAAATCCTTCTGCCTGGCTGAACCGAGGGAAATCGCTTAACTTTTTCGTACAAAACAAGAAACTAAAAATGTTTTCCCATTCCCGCCCATAATTTGCATATGCAAATTAGGGATTCGGATTGGTGTTCGGACTAAAGGTGGCCATACACGGGCAGATAAAAGCTGCCGACAGACTGTGTCGGCAGCTTATCTGCCGGTGTGGGGGGCCCTCCGACGGGCTTTCCCGATCGATATCTGGCTGAAAGTCGGCCAGATGTCGATCGGGCAGGATTAAAAATCCCGTCGGATCGCGGCCGCATCTGTTCGTTGATGCGGTCCCGCGATCCGACCGCCCGTACTGATCCGAACGTTGGGCCCTAGGGCCCACGATCGGATCAGCCCGATATCGCCCACCTCAAGGTGGGCATATCGGGGAGAGATCCGCTCGTTTGGCAACATCGCCAAACGAGCGGATCTCTTCGTGTATGGCCACCTTAATCTTTCAGGAAGGAAGGAAGGATTCGGGGGTTCGGCCAAATCCAAAATAGTGGATTCGGTGCATCCCTAATATTTATTGGTCATATTTTGTAGACAGTAACATAAAGTGATTTTGCCAAACCAGATCTAAACAGTCCAACATACAGATTTCATTACAATTGCTGTCGTGTATCACTGGGGTTTAAGGTTTGATTCCAAACAGAGGCATAACCTACATGGAGATTGGATGTGCATAAATGCATTTGCTCTCTCAATCCAAACACACAGGTTAATTGTTTTCTAATTAAACTATTTCTGAACTCTGCAGAGGTTTAAGCTGGCCATAGATACAAAGATCCAACCGTTTGAATCATCGAACGATCAGATCCGACCTGCCACTAACCTTCAGATCAAATAAAGCAGTAAGGGCTCTTACAAACGAGCGCCTGAAGCTATGCTCCCCTGCATTCTGGTTTTATGCATTCAGCCGCAGGGGAGCGCAGCAGTACACACCTTCAATTGTTTTTCAAAGGGGCTGTATTCACACAGGCGCATGTAGGCGCTGAACGCAGGGAAAATGCAGCATGTTGCGTCTCAACCTGTGTTCACGCCTACATGCGCCTGTGTGAGTACATCCTCAATGAAAAAAATTGAAGGCATCTACTGCTGCGCTCCCCTGCGGCTGAACAAATAAAACCGGAACGCAGGGGAGCGCAGCTTTAAAGGGCAAGGAAAGGCAAAGAAATAAAATCCCATTATTACTTTCTTTAATGAAAAAGAAATCTATCTCCAATATACTTTAATTAAAAAATGTGTACTGTTTTTATAAGAAACCTGACTGTATGCAGTGAAATTCTCCCTTCATTTAGTGCTGTGGGTAGGAATTTGCAGACAGTCCCTAACTTCTAGCAGGGAAACAATCATACTTATGAACAGCAGGGGGAGCCCCCGCATTACTTACCAGCCATGCAGAACTCAAGCAGCTTTGTTTTTTGATCTTTTATGACAATCCCTAAGAAGCCCAGATCACACTGAGCATGTGCGAGTCTTGATATTGCAGAGATGCCTAAGAAAGTTACAAGATGACAGCCCCCTGTGGCCAACTTTGAAAGCATAAATCATTTGTTTGATTAGGCTTGTGGTGCAGTAACTTCATGTTTATGTTTAGTATACAAAATACACCATTTCTAGCCTTATTCTATTTTACACTTTACTTGCCCTTTAAGCGCTCGTTTGTAAGAGCCCTAAAAGAACAGATAAACCCATGTTCAACCCCTGACAGCAATTGTACCAAAGTTTCTCCCACTGAAAATCGTCAATACAGATACAGAATCGGCAGCAGGCAGAAATCTTCAAACCTTTCCGATTGACTGAACGACCAATCGGCATGGGACGACAAATGTCGGGACACTCCACACACGATCTGATTTTGATTTGGAATGGTGAGCAATCTTCTATTACTTTGTACATTGATTATTTGACGAATACTAATTGGGGTATTTCGTTCACTAGTGATATAAATCAGAATGAAATATCATTTTTGGATATCATATTTAAAGTTGAAGGAGAAATCATCATTACAGACCTCTTTCGTAAACCAATAACACAAAACACTTTACTTCACGTTAACAGTTGTCACCCCAATAGCACCCTATGAATTGTTTCTATTATAATTTAATCCAAATATTCTACTATGCATGCTTTAATACAAAGAAATTATGTAAGGTTTAACTGCCTTAAGCTGCACAAGGTGCAAAATAACACAAAGGTGCGTTTCTAGCTGCAGGTTTCCTTTGCGTTATCCTCTGTGGCTCAGAAAAGAGAGTATAAATAACATTTAAGGGATTTATTTCTGTTCATTGTTATCTGGGAGGAGAACGTTATATGTTTTAACCTATGGCCGATTATCCAATAATCGATCTGTAGTTATAAACGACAACCCCCAGGTTGTCTCAGCAGCTATAAGTGGTAATTCAATTCATACAGACATAGTAATTCAGTCCATTCAAACTTGATGTCAGAGGGCAGAAGCAAATATTTACTTAATTTATATATATATATATATATATATATATATATATATATATATATATACTTACTTAATATTTACTAAAACAACAGTGCACTCTCTGGCCTTGTGAAGAAAAGGAAAAAAGTTTTTCTTGATAAAAGTCCCTGACCAAACATAGACACACACATGCAAGGTACCTGAATCATTTCAAAAAGATCTGTCTCAAACTAAGACAAAGAGTAACTGTAAGTGTGAGAGAGTAATCATGTTCTACGTGTTAGCTGAAACGTACACATGTGAAAATGGAAACCTGATTCAAAGGAAAGGGGGTTGGCTAAGCTTCCTAGAGAGTAGGAATATTGCCTGACTACATGCAAATACTATGACAAGTATCAGAAAGCTGTTAAAGGGCATGCAGTCAATCTGCCTCATAAACCTTATCTTACCAGTACTCGCTCTGATATTTTGCCTTAGGAAGTCCCCACTGGAAAGGTGCTGAAGCCCAAAGTTCTTTGCTATTCGCTGGCACACTGTTCCTTTTCCAGATCCCGGTGGCCCAAGAATGACAGCTCTCAAAAGTTTGGACGCCATCGGGGTGTATTCAAGTCTAAGGAATCCAACTTTTGAAAAGATCTGAAAAGTAACCAATAGGAAGTAACTTTTGGTTACAGCCTCTCACTATGTTCCAGCCCATCCTTAGATGCCAGACAAAATCTTAATGAGATTAACTCATTCACTTCCTTAAAACATCTATCTTGCGATTCCCAAAAACCAACAAACAGGGTTTTTGTAGAACAGTAGAAACTGTGAAGCTTTCTGTTGTTATCACTTGAAAAACACACTAAAATCACTGTTTATAGTTACAGTGGTAAAGCTTTGCAGTATAAATCTAAAATGGAATAATCACCCTCTGGAGATTAAGAATGAAACCATTCAAGTACAGGATGGGCAGACTAAATTATTCATGATTTTCTAATGTCCTCTACTTGTCTGTTGTACAGCATTTGCACAGCATATGCTTGATATTTAGGGCTATTCCTAGCCTAAAATGTAGTACAGGTATGGGATCAGTTATCCAGAAACCAGTTATCCAGAAAGTTCCAAATTACGGAAAGACCACCTCCCATAGACTGTTATTAACAAATAATTCAAATCTTTAAAAACTATTTCCTTTTTCTCTATAATAAAAAAAGTATCTTGAACATGACCCAAGCTAAGACATAATTAACCCTTATTGGAGGCAAAACCAGCCTGTTGGGTTTATTTAATGTTTATATGATTTTCTAGCAGACTTAATGTATGAAGATCGAAATTAAGGAAAGATCCATTATCTGGAAACCACCAGGTCCCACACCTGTACATTTAAATGTGTTCACGATCTTAATATATAATTTAAATGACATTATATGCTAATGATTTGATATGTCCTGAGGAAAGAGTTAAAAGGGACTATTTTACAGAATGCATTATATAGCACAAATAGGTTTGACCATGTAAACTTGCTACAGTTATTTAAAAAAAAAAAAGTACATGGCATGCAAATAATCCTATTCCCTTCTAAACAGAACACCCTAATGCTTGTGACAGCCCTATACTTCTCTTACTGTTAGTGATATGAAGGTACAGTGCAGCACAAGTACAAATTAGCCATAAATCCACAACTTGAAAAGTAAAATGCCTTACCTTCTTCTGCTTCACAGCATTTCTGCAATATGGCGTTTAAA
Organism: Xenopus borealis; assembly: GCA_024363595.1. Lineage (NCBI taxonomy): Eukaryota > Metazoa > Chordata > Amphibia > Anura > Pipidae > Xenopus > Xenopus borealis. The sequence continues at coordinate 65,155,354 of CM044438.1, forward strand.
ATTAAAAAAAAAAAAAAGAAGAAGAAATGAGTGCTATGTTCTTTCCCTTGCAGCCTAGACGAGACTGTGGAGTCTTTCCAAAGGGCTGCACCTTTAAGCGAGTATAAAGTGTCTGCTGAACAGGAGGAAAGAGGCGGCACAAGATTCAACGCTGAACAGAGGCAGCTCCTCACACATCAGCATTGAAGAATGCTATATTATGTTAAGTACTGTCCGCCCAGCAGCAAGGCACACTGGGAAATGAAGTTCCCTATGCGATGTTTTTCCAGGCTGTAGCAAAAGGGAGGAACTACATCTCCCAGGCGCCCCCCTGTGATCCTTCGATGATCAGCTGTTTGGTGGTGTGAAATAAAAGTGAACACCCTGTATAAAAAGATACGTGAAGCGAAGAGATGTTCAATTCAATCTATTGCCGAATTAGAGTTCCAGATATCAGGATTAGCTCAGCAACAGGCGAAAAGGATAATATAAGGAAATACAAAATTACTTACAAAAGACTACTGTCAAGGTTGCCGAGTTTCCAGCCAAATTGGGCTACTAATTTAAAGCCCAGGCAGGTTTTGAAAGTACAAACTAGCCAAGGTATGCATTTGGGCTACTTATTGGGCCTTTGGCTGGATTGTACTTGGGAAAGTTTTTTCTTGCATTAATGTGTCAAGCCTGTGTTTCCCAATGCATGTTAGTTAATTTAGTAAGACTACAATGTTACATACCTCCCAACTGTACTGAAACAAAGTTTGTAACTTAATTGGCTTTTGGCAGAGAGCCCAAAACTGCCAGGAGGTTCAGATAAGAAACTTTATAACAGTTTCTAGATAAGTAATTGTAACAATATAAGACAACAGGTCCCTTGGGAGAATTTAGACTCACGGCTTAATGGGCAAGTAACCTTCATTAGCAAAACTGTAATAACTGGAAAAAAAAACGCAGAAATATGTTAAAACTTTCATAACCTGCCAAATTTTGTAAAATGAACATGGTAATTAAGGGGTGTGGACACAAAAATGGGCGTGGTCATAAAATGTTCATGTTTGTCCCTCGTTTCCAAAATGTTGGGAGGTATGCACAAAACCCAAATACCCAGCATGCAATGGGAATGACGTGTAGAAGCCGGGAGTTACCAGATTTTGGGGTCTGCACCCCAGTTAGGGTTGCCACCTGACCGGTATTTTACCAGCCTGGCCAGTAAAAATTATGTTTGATCCCAATGTTATTAATATGGAAAAAAGATAAATATATAGGAAGGCAACCCTAACCCCAGTATCCCATCCCTATTAAAGGGGAATTCAACCCCGCCGGCGCTAAACCCCTCCACACGTAGGACCCTCCTCCCCCGTGGCCTACCTCCCCCCCCCCCCCCCCCCGGCTATTGACCCTAAATTGTATATTACCCCAAAGCACAGGTCCCTTTGTGCAGGGTCACAGGCGCCATCTTCTGCCGCAACGTCTTCTTCCTTCTTTTGAGGGGGCATGCACAGTAGGACGCATTTGCCGGTTGGTACTGCTGCGCATGTGCCCGAAGTTCACAAAGTTTAATCGGAAAACTTTGTGAACTATGGGCGAATACGCAGTAGTACCAACTACAACAATAGCGCTCGCTGCACTAGCGATGCAGCCCCTCCTCTACCCGCTCCGACGCTAGAAGGTAGAATCGCTAAGCGGGAGGGGGGGTGGCATAGGGGCTGCTGCCTCAGGCGGCAGCAGCCCCTGAAACACCCCTGCCTGTAATGAAAAATCCCCTCCCCTGTGTGGACCCCCTTTGTCTTCTTCGGAAGTAGACCAGCATTTTCAGCGTATGCACAGTTGGAGGAGATTTCCAGACCTAAACCACTGTGCATGTGCCGAAAGTCACAAAAATTTCTGCTGGCCACCAAAATGTCTAGAGGTTGACCTGTTTTACCAAAATGTATTTAAATTGTATATGAATTAGAGCCTCATGGGGCTCCTATACCTCCTGGGCCCCCTCTGTACGTACGCCATGGTGAAAGAACATCCCATTTTGCTTCATGGAAAAATTAGCAAATCAGTGAAAATGTAAAAAAAGGCATATATTCACATATAATAAACAAAAGCTGTGAATATCTTGTAAATTATATCCTTATAAACAGTGAGATCTGATGTCATCAGTTATAAACGGTGAGTTCTGATGTCATTTCTGTCACATGACTCACTGAAACTTGTGTATTATAATAAATAAAGTACCCCCAGTTGCAAAATATGAGGATATTAGAAGTTACCTCGGAGTTCCATGACCTGTATAAAAACACTATATATTCATTTATTTTTAAGACTTTTTTTCACTGCACATATTGTGCTACTTTTAAAGTGCCTCTTGGTTAGTTTTGGGCTGGTTTTGTAGCCATCTAGTTTTGAAAATTAGACCTGGCAACCCTGACTACTGTAAACACGTATGGCTGCGCGTGTCCTCGTTTGCCCGTGCGGGGGGTGGCAGTTGCGACTTGGTTGGCCGGGTTGCCTGGGACTCCCAGACGGCATTGCTCTCCCCTTTTTACTCAGATTCAGCTTCATCCTCCAGGAGAGGCCCACCACACATTTGCCAGAACAGCCGACGGCCTGATCGCCTGATAGGATCCCGGGGATACTCTTCAAATTGCACAGTGAGGGCAATCAATGTCTTGCTCCACTTCAGATCCTCTTTTGCATCGAAGAGTATCTGAAGCAGCACAAGTCAACCAGGGATGAATCTGATTGATGCTGCCCCCATACCCACTCCACTCTCCAAACTTTAGTGTTAAAACAAGTCAAGAGGCGCATCGCTAGTGCAGTAATCTCAACTGCACTCACTGCACTAGCGGAGCCAAATTTAGATTTTATAAATGCGGAAATGACCAAAGGACGATTCTTGCTGCAGCAGTGCAGGAGCAGCCCTGTTGTCAACCCCTTTGCATAACTCTGCTTTTTTAAGCAGGTACACAGATAGGAAAACTTGTGAGAGTAACATGTGGTACTAGGAGGGAATGGGGCCATTGGAGGAGCTTTCATTCTCCTATAAGAATTATTATTATTATTATTATTATTAAATTACAATATATATTTTCTGTTGTGCTGTACAATTAAAGGACACATGTACACATCAAACATACATTACTGACTGAATACTGACTGAAATGGGAGGTGAAGGAGGCCTACAATCTATGAAATCCTGCAAGACAGTTATGCATTTTGATGACATAAGCTGTCATTGGAAGCAATTGAAAGTTTATTTGCCAATGATTTATCAGATTAGTACCACGGCCGGCAGAATTAATTGCACCAATTAAATGACCATTTCCAAATGCAGTCATTTAAAAGTAAGCCTGAAAGAATTCCAGCATATTGATCACTGTTTCATGGTTTGCAGCTAACCAAAGACACAGAGACTTGTTAAGGTTGCATTAACATCTCGGCATAACAGGCCAGACCATGGGCTTCGATCAAATCTGCATTTCATAACCCTCCCTTATTAAAGGAACAGTAACACAACTGCATTATATTTTTATTACTTTAAAACAATTTCATTTTTTATGTTACTGGTCCTTTAA